>OZ007577.1:34129518-34547018 GCA_963931925.1 Onchidella celtica
CCGTCAGTCAATAAGGGCATATATGCCAAGAAATGACTTGTACAGGAGACTTAAAATAAATATTTGGCATCTTGCCCTGTTTTATCCTTTGTATTTCCTTTCTGTGATGACGGAAAGAAACTTGTTGTTCGTACACAGTCATAACCTATATAGAAAATAGAGCACGTTTTATTCTATAAAATCATGGGGTGTTTACCATATTGGTTTATGCGATACATATATTTTGCCAATTTTGAGATTTTTGTCATGAAAGTGGTTCTCTCATTCCTAATTTCATTACGTGTAAGTGTCATTCCAATTGGTTAAAAACTTTTCGAGTTATGTGTTTGTGGCGTAATGTCCTCTGACTTTACACAACTTTTAAAAGCTTCGATCCTCGTTTTCTTGAAAAGACCAAAATACAACAATATGGAAAATATCCGACGAAATGTTGTTTGAGAGTGAATTTGACCTACATTGGCGCATGTCGGTTGTTTGTTTGTTTTTTGTTTTTTTCCGTAATATGGCAGAGATGAATAGTAGCCGTAATAACAGTGAGTTGACTGAATTTCATCAGGACTTCGTAACTCTGGCTTCATTACATCGATTGCTTTAGATCTACATTTTTCCCAGGCCCACGGGAGGGACATCCAACTTAACTAAGTGCTGGCAATATTCCTAAATTAAAAGCACTCATTCGTCAGGGGCTTGACTGAGACCCAGGTCTCGCCTCTGATACAATACAGAAACTCTTTTGTGCTGGAAAGGGGCGTAAAACCTCAATAAACTACACTGAACCATGAAAACTAGAAGAAAATAAAATTGATTTGAAAAGATTCGTAATTGAGACTAGAAAAAACTTGCCATGTTCGACGCGTCCGATGCGCCCAGTTTTATGGGTCATTGTCCTATACGTCCAGACAGGAAGGGAAAAGAAATAATTGGAGAGAAAGGGAGAAGAAAGAAAGAGACATGGAAAGAAACCCAGAGAGACGGAGAGAAAAGAAGAGGTTTGTTCATAATCCCACATGACCAAGTGTTTATTAGCGGCCGTCTTTTATGTGTTTTGATGAGAAGCCGAGCCAATGAAATGTGTTGTTTTTGATGTTATTTCAGGATACAGGCCGCGGGGTGGACGTGGATTGGTGGGTGAAGACACGGGGGGGGGGGGGTGAATTATCCAGGGATAATAATTATGTAACATCATTTATTCCGGGTGTTTTGTTTTTATTGTCGAGTGGAGAGTTTTATTATGTCTGGATGAGGCTGGACTTAACTGGCCAAATCTGGGGTTTTGCTGATGTCAGGTGTTAGGTTGAGGAGAGGGATATAGAAACTTTACTGTGGTTGGGGGGGGGGGGGTAAGCGTGGATGGATGAGGTTGGAACTGAGTGGAGGAATGAAAGGCAGTGGAATCTGCTCTTTTTTCAACGCGGAATGAGGAAGGAAGAGAGAGGCTGGGGGTATGGATAGTTGAAGGGGGGGGGGGGGGGAGAGACGAGGGACAGTTGAGGTTGGGAGTGAAAGGACAAACAAAAAAAAAGACAGTTTTGTTTCCTTTTCCTCTCTGTTTGGGTACCGGAGAGACAGACAGACAGACAGGCTGATAGACAAAGAGAGAATGTGAGATTAATGTATGGATGAGGTTGAGAGTGAATAAAGAAAATAAGGAAAGACAGTGCTGGTTCTGGGATTGCTGTGTTGTTATTTTTCTTATAGTTGTTTCTTTGAGCACGTATTTCCGTCTGTCCACGGTAGACGTATTTCCCTTGTGAGCTGCCGCACGTGCTGGTCCATAGAGGAGAGAAGGACTGTTTGCATGGCTTTGAATGGTGTTTGTGAGTGGTCTCTGTCTGTCTGTATGTCTTTCTCTTTGTCTCTCTGTCTTTTTGTGTGTCTGTCTCTTTGTCTGTGTGTGTGTGTCTGTCTGTCTGTCTGTCTGTTGCGGACCTTCTGTCATAATGTCATATCATACTGTTGTCGTCGTGCTTTTTCATAGCATAATGTGACCGCTGTCGTGTCAACGTGCTTTCTCCAAACTGAAACTCGAACTGTCTTTTTGTCTGTCTGTCTGTCTCTCTCTCTCTCTCTCTCTCTCTCTCTCTCTCTCTCTCTCTCTCTCTCTCTCTCTCTCTCTCTCTCTCTCTCTCTCTCTCTCCACCTTTTTCTGTGCTTGCTCTGTCACTCACAGCTTTTTGGATAACAGGAAGCGAACCAAGATCATTAATTACATTATAATGCACACACATACACCGTCCGTAAGCAATGTACAGAGTCGCTTTGACTTTTTCAGAGTATGCATAATAATTTCTGCCGAGGCTCAGCTCAATTTTGGGGTGGTGTACCGGTATATGTAGGCTGGGTGGAGAGATTAAGCCATGAAATATTAAATATTCATCTGGCGCTAGCAGGAAGCATGCTTTAAAAACTTATGTCAAAATTTGGCAAAAAAAAAAAAATAGCAAAAGCTCGTGTAAGAAATAATACCCAAAACGATACAATGAAAGGCAAACTAAAAGAGAAGACAGAAAATGGCCGATATTTCGGCAACAGCCTTTTTCAAGAAAAAAAAGAAAAAACTTGGAGAATTGAACAGATGAAACAATCGAATAATAAAAGATTTGAATACGAAATAATTTATATAGAATCTAAACAGAACATATCTACTTAGCTACGAGTTCCTGCTTGTATTCTGTTTTTTCTGTGGTTTTAAAAAATTTAATCCCATTGATGTGCCGCCTCTGTATCTTCGATCGCTGAGTCAGTACAGAAAGAGCAGCTGTACTGTTTCCCACGGTTGCAATGCCGGATATTGATCACTATTGATTGAATTTGGTGGGGACTATTTAATTCTCTCAACACGGCCTGCCATGTTTACCCCCAAAATAGTTCCTATCCGGCCTGTATTCCCATATTTTGGCCAAGTAGGCTTAAATTAATGGTGAAGGAGAACCCAGGCGGCTGCCATGACCAAGGTAAATCAGACCAAATTTTAGTGTACATTATATTTTGTTTTTTCTCTCTTTTTTTTCTTTCACACACTTGAGCACTTTCACACATTTGAGCAGATTTCACATAGTACATGATGTCATTTTGATCGTCCAGATTTATTCACTTGCTGATTACTGGACCCTTTACGGCAAAGAGAAAAAAAAAATTGTACCAAAAATCCTCGCGTAAGAAATAATACGAAAATGTACAATAAAATGCAAAGGAGAAGGATAGACAAACTCAAGCATTCGGTATATTAAACCTTCTTTGGGGGAAAAAATATAACATAAGCTTTGCTGTGACCTCACAGTTGTTGTTGTTTTTATGTTTTACAATTTTCTACAATATGTGAGTGTGCATGAGAAAACCCAGTATAAGTCGGCAGAGCTGATTTTGAGAAAAACGGCTTTGAAGTGAAAATAATGGGTCCGACACAAACCTCCAACTTGGCTGTTGTTTAGGGGACCGTGGCATGTTACAGGGTAAACTGTAGACGAGCAGTGAACACTACTCACTGTGATCTCTATAACGGCTTTGTAATTAGACTACGGCCTCCTAACAAGATCCAAAAACTTCCGACTCGGCTGTTGCTAGGGGACCGTGGCATGTTACAGGGTAAACTGTAGATGAGCAGTGAACACTACTCACTATGATCTCTATAACTGCTTAGTTATTAGACTACGGTCTCCTAACAGCAATCACTCCAATATTACTTGGTCAATTAGCTATGGCCACTAATACGATTAAATGCCATTTTCTCAAAATCTTGTTTTAGGGGGGTCATTGTCTTCAATTTATCACAAATGTCTTGTCTTTTGTTATATGTACAGAACTCAAAATGTCATGTTGCCGACTTATACCGGGTTTTCTCATGCACACTCACATATTGTGTCAGTTTACGGGCATAAGTAGCGAAAACAGTAACAGAATCTTGAAAAGTTTGCAAATACACTCAGTGGGGAAAAAACCCTACCTTTATTACTTTCTCTCTGTCTCTGACCCTCCTGTACTCTCTTTCTTCGATTGTCTTCTCTCGCTCTCTTTCTCTCTCTCTGTCTCTTTCCCTCTCCACTTGCCTCTCCCTTCTTTTCTTGCTCTCCTCTTGTCGCTTCTCTCTCTCTCTCTTTCTCCCCCCCTCCCCCTCTCTCCGTGTTCTTATCTGTTTCTTGTGTCTCTCTTCTCATTCTTCCTCTCTCTACCTCTCTTTCTTACCCCTCCTTCTTCCTTTCTCTCCCTTTGCCTTCCCCCATCTCTCTCTCACCCTCATGGTCTCTCCACCTCTCTCTGTTTTAGCCTCAAGGCTGCCGCTTTCCCTTCTCTCTCTCCCTCTCTCTCTGGCCCGTCAACCCAGATCCGACACTGCCAGACCTCCACCCGACCTTGCCAACCACACACACACACACACATTATCTGCATTTTGTTGCAACCTGCAGAATAACACCAGCACCCTGCAATGATACTGATTTCTTACGCCCCAACACAAAAACCACCCACAGGGCGTTTTTTTTGGCGTCGGGAAACCGAGAAATAAATATACGCGCGGAAACTGTACCCCAACTACCTGTTCCACTTGCTCGAACTGCCGCGACATTCAGCTGATTGCTCGTCTGGGATGAGGAGATGGGAGGCTGGTCTGTGTCTGCCGGCGAAACCGGGTTATCACGGGAAATGGTTTAGTGTGAAATGTGCATTCCTGTTTACTTGGTACCTGGCTTTATTGGGATGATTTGGATTATTTGGTGTTGGTTTTTTCAGATTTCTGGTGGGTACTTTACTGGGAAGTGTGGGCACTTAACTTCAAGCAAGTTCTGCCGTTTGTGTGTGTGTGGGGGGGGGGGGTGGATAGAGAGAGAGAGAGAGACAGAGAATGAAATCTTATCGTCTGTCACTTGATCGGTCGGTCGGTCTATCGATCGGTCGGTGTCTCGGTCTATCTATCTATCTATCTGTCTGTCTGTCGGTCACTTGCCTTCCTATCTATCTATCTATCTATCTATCTATCTATCTATCTATCTATCTATCTATCTATCTATCTATCTATCTATCTATCTATCTGTCTGTCTGTCTGTCTGTCTGTCGGTCACTTGCCTTCCTATCTATCTATCTATCTATCTATCTATCTATCTATCTATCTATCGACAGCCCTGCCGTAATGTGATTCAGTCATCAAGTCATTCTTAGTAAAATCTCAACTGATATGCTACATTCACCTTGAAGACAACAAACCCACCAATCTGTATTCCTGGCCCAACATTTACGTATTATGTTCTGTCAAGTGTCTGGGTTGCTCGGCAGTTTATTTTTTTATTTTTTATTTTTGCACCTTTATTTATTTCCCAGGGGTATAAAAATAAGTAGGTCACAACAGGAAGTGTGTGGAGTGGGGCAGGAATGTCAGATATTCTCTGTGCTCACAAACTTACTTGCTGTCGGACTGGTGGTTGAAAATGTGATGCTTAAAAAAAAACAGGGGGGCCCTCTCTCTCTCTTTCTCCTCTCCCTCTCTGAGTATTTTCCTTTATCTCTCTGTCTCTCTCCCTCTCACTCACACACACACACACACACATACATACACACACTCCCTCTCTCTCACACACACGCGCTCTCTGTCTTTCACATACGAACACATATTCTTTGTCTCTTGTTCTTTCTCTCTCTCTCTCTCTCTCTCTCTCTCACACACACTCACACACACTCACACACATGCCCACCTTTGTCTCTCACACACATACACATGCACACACTCTATGTCTATCTCCCCTCTCTTCCCCCCTCTCTCTCCCTCCTTCTTCACTCTGTCACTCTCTCTCTCTTTTTGTCCCTTCTTTCTCTCTCTCTCTCTCTCTCTCTCTCTCTCTCTCTCTCTCTCTTTCCCCATATCTCTCCCCACCTCTCTCTCCCTTTGTCTTTTCATCCCTCTCTAAGGTATTGGTCGAAGAACAGGTGGGCTATAGGTAAGAACCACCGTCCCTTCATAGGCAGCAGGAGGTAGGGCTTAATTAAGGCATCGCCTGGCTTCTTTCAGCTGTCAAACGTCAGTGCTAATTATTATGAATTACCCCCGTACATAAGACGTAAGATTGGTACCCTCCACTTAATGTTGAGTACTGGTTTCTGTCTCAGTCTGTACTCAACTTCATTTTCATAACATATTGTAGGACAGAATTCCTGTTGGAAGTTTGCAACGAGCCGGTAATTTAAACTGCCAAGTGCCGGAAAAGTGTTCACATTTGTTTGTAACCTTGAGAGAGAGAGAGAGAGAGAGAGGGGCTGGGGTGGAGGGGGGGGGGGGAATAAAGAGAGAGGGGGAGAGAAACAGAGATGAGGAGAGAGAAAAAGCGAGAAAGAGGGGGGAGGGAGAGGGATAAAGGGAGAGTGCGGAGAGAAACAGAGATGAGGAGTGTGAGAAAGAGAGAGGGAGGGAGAGAGGTGAAAAGAGGGACGAGGGACACACACACACAGAGAGAGAGAGAGGAGGAGGAGGAAGAGCAAGAGATGGAAATAGAGAGAGAGGAGGTGAGTGTATGTGAGAGATTCTGCAGGAGAGAGAGTCTTTGGCGGGAGGAAGAAAATGTGAGTGGTTAACGGTTGCGAGTAATTACTGGCACGAAGTCCCAAACCAAAAGAGAAAGTCTTCCGCGCACGGCATCGAGATTGGTAATTTTTCACATTTTAATCTCATGAATATCCCCCCCCCCCCCCACACACACACACACACACTCACACACACACATTGTGGTCCTCAAATGGTTTACAATTGCTTTATCCTTTCCCTCATCCCTGCAGTTTGTGTTCCCTTCCTCCTATCGATACTCTGGCAATCGTGAAAAAAAAAAACAAGTCTCTGTAGTGACGTACCCTTTACGCCAAGTTTTGAAAACCACTGAACGGACGCGGAAACCCACTTTTCTCAGCTCAACCAATATCGTGACTTCCTAATGCGAATGTCCAGAGTTTTCGTCTCTTCTTTTTGCCATTTACTTCTGTCTCTTGACTCTTGTCTCTGTCGTTTGTGCCTTTTTTATTTTTGGCCTGCCATAGACGACCGAAGAAATAACCTCGCGAGACAAGGAGATCGATTCCACCCACCAGTTGGAGTGGTCAGTTCATTAAGTTGGCGGATTTTCTATGTGGCCATGTGTGGGTGTATGTGTGAGGCTGTGGTTTCTTAACCGTAGCGATACCCTGGTGTAACCGTTTGTTTGACTCTTCCTCCTTTCCTTCCTCTCCCTCTCTGTGTCTGTCTTTTTGTTCCTCACTCCTTATCTGTCTTTCTCTTTCTGTGTCTTTCTGTCTCCTCTCTCTCTCTCTCTCTCTCTCTCTGACTCTCTCTTTCTTTATCTCTCCTTCTCTCTCTATTTCTCTTGGTCCGTCTTTCTCTCTCCCCCTCATTATCTGTCTTTCTCCCCTGTCTGTCTGTCTTTCTCTCTCCTCCTCTCTCTGTCTTTCTCTCGCCCCCACCCCTCACCATTCGCCCCTCTCCCTCCCCTTCTTCGTCCAAAAGGTCCCGCGGGGGGGGGGGGGTTGGGGGGGACTTTATTGGCCATAGCCGTCATGACGTAACCGCAGTCATTTGCTGGTATTCTATTGCCGATATCCTAAATCAACTTTTCCCTTTCCCCTCTGAAATCCCAAAGAGACCGAAACAGTCTCTCTGTGTATCTGTCTGTCTGTGTCTGTCGCGGATAGTTTGCGCTTTAGTTAGTCTCCTCCTTCTGTCCTTTCATTCCATCATATTCTGTAGATCGTCTTGCTTTTTCCCACCACAAAGTGACAGTTATCGGGTTCTCCAAACTCAGACACACTCTTGTGTCTCTCTTTTCTTCTGTTTCTTTCTCTCTCTTACTTTCCTTTTTGTCTGCGTTTATGCCTTTCTCTCCGTGTATTCTCTCTCCCCCTGTCTCTATCTGTTTCTCTCTCACACACACACCTTTTCTTTTTGTCTGCGTTTGTTTCTGTATTTCTGTCTCTGTCTTTTTCTTCTTCTTCTTCTTTTGTCTGCCTTTCTCCCTCTCTCCTTCTCCCTCTTTCCCTCTCCCTCACTTTTTCTATTTCTCTGCATTAAATTGTCGTTTGTCTCTGTCTCTCTCCCTCTGTCTCGCTATACCTTCTTCCTATCGACCCCAGCGTATAAATATCTCCGTTGTTTTTTAAAGCGTTTCCGAATCAAAATAAAGTCAACACAAACAAGCTACATAGAGAGGAAGGAATGCACGTTTCTTAGATAAGACGAATACAATGTCACAGTCATCCTCCCAGTAGGAAACATCGTCACGATGACAGATAAACACATTACAGTTTACGGCGTCACCGCCCACTATAACTGCCTACAACTGGCTGACGGTGGATTTGCTCCCTGTACTGTACAAATTGAGGTGGGTGGCAGAAAACCTTTCCAACTCACTGGTCCTGACATTTAATGAAGGCGGAAATAGCACAGAGGAAGAAATTTAATGTTCTGTAGTTAACGTTGATTGGCTGATGTGAAATGTGTAATACACTCGGGATCACGACGTGACGTAATTCTATTCTGTTATTTTATGAAGACATTGTGGAAGATTGTATTTTAATGTGCCCTGTTGTTGTTTTGTTTCTTTAAAGGAGGCAAGTATGGAATTGTTTTTTTCATATTTTTTTTTATTGACGTGTTTACTGATTGTAATCAAGGGGCGGGGGTCACCGATATAGCTTCATTGTCCTGTTGAAACAGAGATGTGAAGCCCGAACTAAAAGAGCGAGAAATAAAAACAAACTATGAATAACGATTTTCGAAGCGTTTTTAAAAGTTAGTTTTAAAAGTGCTATGCGTTTTGTTGTTGTTGTTGCTATTTTGTTATTAAATTTACTTAAAATGAACAGATCTGCGCCATATAACCATGACAGTGTAGAAATATAGGCTATTGATAGAAACATGATTGATGTTGACCGGCCAACCGTGACAGCAGGGTTGCCGCTTCAGCCTGTACCAAAGGTAAAGTTCGTCATAAATGTCATGCCGCAATATTGTCTGCTTCCATGGAAGACGCAGTCATTGACCTCGTATGCTATACATGTATTTCCCTCTACAGCTGTACGTCTATTCATACGATACATCTTACGGTACGTATAGCTTCAGAGGGTGTCTAAACTTTATTATGTCTCTTACAGACCGCTTGTCTGTGCTGAAATAGGGCGTGGAACATTCACAACAATAACAAAAATGTCAGTAATGTATTGTTCACTCCGACATATACGTAAACGAATTTCTGTGCTAAATACACAAACTTTCACATCTCTCTGCCTCTCTCCCTCCCTCTGTCTGTCTGTCTGCCTGCCTGCCTGTCTGTCTGTCTGTCTGTCTCTTTCCCTCTCACTCTCTATCTGTCTGTCCCTTTCTCTCCGTGTGTCACTCTCTCCCCCTCTCTCTGTCTTCGTCTGTCTTTCTCACTCTGTCTGTCTTTCGTTCTCTTTCTGTCTGTCTCTCTCTCTCTCTTTTATTCCATCTCTCCTGTCCTACTGTTCGGTTCACCTTATCTCTCTTTCTCCTGCCCTTTTCTCTCTCTCTCTCTGTTTCTCTCCTCCCGCCCAGCCTCATTCGGTATGTCATGTCCTTTTTATTTCACTCTTTCCCCTGCCCTTCTCACCCCCCCCACACACACTCACACTTTTACTTCTCCAGTAGCCCCAAACCCACCCACCCACATGCCTGCCTGTCGTCACACCCATCCCAGTTCAACCCACCGTGTATTTCCCCCTTATAACCCACTAATGCTATTGATATGGAAAGAGCCCTGAATAGAATGGTCGCCCCCTTATTCTGTCCTGTAGGGTCGAAAGGATACGGGTGTAGATTCATACGTGGGCCATACCACGGCGTATCAATCAGTAGAGCGTACTCAAGAGGAACGGGCGGTCGCAGTTTGATGAAGTCATAAGAACGGCATATGAGTTCGCAGTTGTGTGTAAATTGAGTGTGGAATTTTTGTGTGGTTCAGTCTCAGGGTGGATTTATATTTGTGATTGGGTGGTTTCATTCGAAAGGTAAGGTTTTATTCTTTTGTTTTTGTTTGTTCATTCATTCGTCTATTTCATCGTTCATTCATTCATTCATTCATTCATTCATTCATTGGTTCATTCGTTCATTCAATCATTCATTCATTTGTTCGTTTGTTTGTTTATCCATTCTTTGGTTCTTTCATTCATTCATTCGTTCGTTCATTCATTCGTTTGTTTATCCATTCGTTGGTTCATTCAGTCGTTCGTTTATCCATCCATCCAACCATTTATTCATTCATTCATTATTAAATTTGTGGCTTTGAACATATATGGGGGAGAGGGGGGGGGGCGAGGAAAGCGTGAGGATTAAATTAGAGAACACTGAGCAAGGACACAGTAATTTTTGTAGCTCATTCCCCAGACCCCACACCACCTTATGCCAACAGATTTGCAAGGCAGTCCTGTCCTCCCCATTCCTTCAGCTCAAGTCCCCGCTTTCTCTAACCCAGGGATTTTCCAACCTTTTTTTTTTTTTTTTTGTACACGTGGTGGCGAGGTTTGAGTTTAAGTAGTTAGGGTTTCAGCGGGTCGGCATGATAACGGCCACATTGAGCCTTCCGTGCTTTTTTTTATTTTTATTGTTGTTTCCTCGCTTTGGGCTAGCCCTCAGCCCTCGAATGCCTAGATATAAGATCTAATAAAAGTGAAGTTAAAAACCTAAACGGGAAAAAGCTCTTACTGTAAAGTATGTCTATATCTGTATTCTGGGCAAGGAGCTTAGATGAATTCTGGGTCTTGTAAATGGCACTTGGTGGCGAGAGGAAAACATTGTACAGAGAGCGAGAGAGGGAGAGAGGCGACTAATATACACATAGAGAGAGGGAAGGAACTAATATTATAGTGTTTTTCAAGTTTTTTTTTCTGGTGGTGTTCCTCTCTCTCTCTCTCCTCTTCTCCCCCCCCCCCCCGCCCCAGGAAACAAAGAAATAGTACTAAAAATCCCCCTCGAAAATGCCTGGACGACCACCAGGCTGAAGATCCCTGCTCCAAACCAAACACCGCTCGAGTAAAGCCCGTGGGGGAGGAAATAGCATTCCCCCACCCGTTTTCATCTCGAGGGGGAGGGGAAAGAAAATCAAAGTTGCGTAGCAGGGGATCGAATTCGTCACGCCCTCTACTACTGTGTTCCTCTCTCTCTCTCTCTCTCGCTGTGCCCTCCTCATACAAATTCCGACCGGGAGGCAATGGCTAGCGTATTGTTTGGACTCCCTCAAGTCACAGTGTACGGAGGTGGGACAAGACTGCTGGTATTTCACAGAGCCTAGGGTCGGTGCTGTCCGTCCTTTATTAGAAAGCCGTAAGTGTCTGAGCAGTTGTTACGTTTATCGTTGATCAAGCACACTGGATTTTTCACGATTAGCGTTTGCATTGAGATATTGAGCATAATTAAGACCGACCGTGTTCATTTGTTCTCACTCGCCCTCTATCTCTCCCCATCACTCTCTCTCTCTCCCTCCTCCCCTCTTTCTCTCTCTATCTCTCTCTCTCGCTTGCTCATTCTCTGTCACTCTCTGTCTCCCTCCCTCTTTCTCTCTCTCTCCTTCTGTCAGTCTGTCTGGCCGTCTGTCTGTTTGTCTGTCTGCCTGTCTCTCTCTCTCCCGCCCCCTCTTCTCTCTCAGAATTCAAGAGTCCATCTCTGAACACATACACAACACAAAGTCTCTCTCTCTCCCGCCCCCTCTTCTCTCTCAGAATTCAAGAGTCCATCTCTGAACACATACACAACACTGAAATTTTCAAAGAATCATGTTCCTGGTTTTAATGCAGGAAAAAAACATCGCGAAGTCTTTGATGATTCAATATGATGTAATCCCTGCACACTGTTGAGCCATACGGATTAACATGTTTGACGGAATGTAGACTTACGGTGTTTTCACTGTGGAGACAGCGTTGCTTTTCCAGGATGACATTGTGTTGTGGGAAGGTACATAATAACACACTGTAGTTCACCGGTGGTTGTGGGAAAGATTCTCCACACAAAGGTGTAGGATACATACCAGTGTGTCTTGTAACCTATTTCCTGTTCATTGTGTCTGGAAGTTTCTTTGGAAGAAATAATAGTTGTGGCATTTCACTTGTGTACTGGCAAGGTGATCTTATATTTCTGCCAGGTTAGAATGGAGAATTTTGTTCATTCATTCAATCATTCGTTCGTTAATTAATTCATTCGTTCATTCATCAACCCATTCATCCATCCATCCATTTTTATGTTCACCACCATTCATTCATTCATTCGTTATACATTCCGGCATTTGCGGAAGGAGCATTGCTACAATGTGGGGATTAACGTAGACCCTAGATAGTACTCAGTATTCAACGTTTGAACATTTCACTCATTTCTCAATGTTTTATATTTGGAACATTTTCTAATACAGAAAATTATGTCCAGATAGGCAGGAAGCTGGTGGCGTTGTGATTCGTTGATGACATCTTGTCTCAAGTAGATTTACCTAAGGAGAAAGATTTGAGTGCTTCTATTTCTCAGAACTATTTCCTCCCATTCGTCTGTTCGCCACATTGAAATTTAAACAAAATAATAATAATAATAATACAATTTTTAAGAAAGGACGAAAATAATCGGATTTCAAAACTGTCTGTGGAATTAATTGGGTAAACAAAATATTGTGAACCGAGCTATCCCATCCAGATGTACCCCGAAGGGTGTTTGGTACTGACAGGTTGGAAAATAAATTGGGAGACGTTCTGAGCACCCGGTCTTTTGTTTTGGTCTCGTTGACATCCTGAAGATCTTAATCGGATTCGTATTTCGGTGGCCCGATGGTGGACAGGGTCGTAAGTAACTCCACAGTTTTCAGTATAAATGTTTAAAAAGTGAGCGGTTGTTTGTAGTTCATAACATGTTAGACAACATACGTGGACGTGCTGGTGTATTTTACCCTACCCCACGCTCTTCCAGTGCCTTCCCAGCGAGCAACTTACCTCGTATTTGTTTGGAAAAGTAATGATTAGTGACAGTTTAATACAGGGGAAAAATCTCTTCCATTCTCTCTCCCCCACCTTCTCTTTCTCCGTACTTCCTTCCCTCTATGTCTCCTTCTTTCTCTCTCTCCTGTCCTCCCGCTCCTACTCACTCATTCTCTCTCTCTCTCTCTCTCTCGTTGTGTGTCTGTCTGTCTGTCTGTCTCTCTCCCTCTCTCTCTCTCTCTTTCTCTCTCTCTCTCTCCACACCAGTGAAAAAAAAAAAATGAAAAACACATTTACGACAGCATACCGGATACCGTCAATTTTGTACAATCCGTCTCCCTCTGACGACTCATTTTCAGCGGAAACTCTTTGAAAAAGAACAAAAATGGTTCTCCATTGCCGGGACGACGCTGGCAACAATAAAATAATGTTCGATCCGGTTTGCGTTTCTAGGCCTAGTCCAGGCTGTTTTGCACTGAAAGGAGGATATCATAATACTTTGTTGTTCCTGCCTTTCCCTTTTCATTTTTCAGTTTTTTTGGGGGGTCGTTTTTAGAGCTTTTCTGAAAAATGACATCTTCTAAATGGCATGGAAGAAAGGAAGAAGAAAGAGAAAAAAAGTTGGAGTTTGCGGCAATAATGGCATTGCACCCAGTTTTGTGGTTATTTCTAGGTCACCCTGTTTCTGTGGAGGTGAAGAGAGAAAAGAAAAAAAAAGTGGCGGTTGTCTCGGCCGTATAGTCAAAATGCGCCCAACAGGATCTTTGTTACCATTGTCGCCAACGAAGAGGTTGCTATAGCCAGTCAGTTAAATCTAACCGTAAATTAGCCCCGAAACATTGAATAAAAGAACAGAAATTGTCATGCATACGAAACGAATTTGGACCAATGACGAAAATTGTCCACACCGTTAACCCAGTGAATACTGACGTCGTGAAAGCTGGATTATTCCCAAGTCCGGTTTGTATTAAGATTCACGTATTTCAGTTATTTTCAATGGTAAATATGAATCTTAATCAGGCTATTGATCTATATTTAAAAGCCAGTAATGGAGGAATAAAACCCGTAATTCATGCAGCAGTAAAATGTTAGCAGCAATGTTGTTTCAGTTCTGAAAGGGTTAAAAAAAAAAAAACTGTCCGAATGTTCCCATATTCCTTGAAAAAGTGTATTTCTCGTCGGCAGTATAAGCAGGGAGTGTAGATTTATAGAGAGATCTCACTTCCGCCAAATCGCGAAACTAGGTCGCTGCGGTAAACAAGACTTTGAAGAATTGAAAGAGACCGTCTTCATGAAAGAAAGTGTGCATATCTGATAACTGTCGTTTGTTCATATTTTTGGCCTGATTGAAACTATAAATATGGAGCCGTTCGTAAGCCTTTTAATCGTGGAAATGCACAAACGGGTATTGTTTACCGCAGCGACATACTTTTGGCTCCATGCTAACAGTGGTTTCGCGGCGCCTCCCGTGTCTCGCAGTGCAAATCGACCAATAGTGAAACCTCTCTGTACATACATACTCTCTGCTATAAGCCAGGTGACGCACCGAGTCAAGTCTGTTTTGCTTCTCTTTTGACGGTACACACGGGGTCTCTCTTTCTGCCAACCGACTCAAGACAGCTTTTGCGCGTCCGAACTAGTGAGTCAAGACTTGGTTTTTAGTCTCCCAATGTGCGAAGCCCGAAGCTGAGACGACACGGAATAGTCTGGTGTTTAGGTCTTTATTTTAGGAGGTTTACTGCCCTTGGCATTTATACATCACATTTTCTTGTTTTATTTTTCTTATTGTGATAGGGGTTCGTTTGTTTGTTGTTGTTGTTTTTTTTTAGAATTTTTGCCCGGGCAGCGGCCTTGTACGGCCTGCTTTTCACGATTTCCAACGGCCAAGGTATCTTTAACGTGCGCAACGTGCACACGGGCCTTGCGAATTTTTCGTCCTTGTCTGAGAAGACTCGTTGCTCGATCCTACCTACCATAGGATCGATTAGGGACAGGACAATATGAGAAAATCCCAAAAATTCCAACATGCCTGCACTGACCGGGATTTGAACCCAGTACCATCGGCAGGCGAGCACCTTGCCTCGAGATCACCGTCACCGACCCCACACAGAATAGCCTCAGTGCGACACTGGTTTTTGTAGCAGCCAGACAGCACGTGACCCAGGTCATTTTCAGCCCTGTAATAAGAAACCGGGTGTCATCTACAGTGTCAGTCTGACAAAAAACACCGTGTTACTTTACCCGTGTCAGTTCCGTTGTGGCTGTAAACAAAGGGGGAGGGGGGGGGGGATAATCGTCAACAGGATCATTCAATCAGACAGACAGGATGTCCCAGTGGGTCTTTTTCACCCCGAGCGTCGGGTTGCAGGGTGATGGCGTACAATAATATGTCTTCATTGTCGAGGAGATTTTGTCGTTTTTTTTTCTTCGAGGAAATTGTCAATCTTTATGCCAGTCAGTGATCTTCAAACTTATAATGTCGGCGCCCCCCCCCCTTCCTCCCCCCTCCCCTGCCAGACTTTATAGGAAGGTCACCGCACGTCTTTTTTCCTTCTTCTTCTCTTCTCCGCACTCACTTATTATTCCCCTCTCTTCCTCTCACCCCCTATGTCTCCCATCTTCTCTCTTTCTTTCCGAGTGTGTGTGTTCCTGTCTCCTTCTCTGTTCATGTACACTCTCCATCCCCTCCCTCACTTTCTCCATCCTGTATGTCCGCCTGTCTCTTTCTTTCTATGTGTTTATCAGTGTGTCTGTATCTCTTTCTGTGCCTGTCTGTCTCTCTCTCTTTCTCTCTGTTCCCCCTTCTCTCTCACATACTCTCCATCCCCTCTCTCACTTTCTCCATCCCGCCGTGTGTCTGTCTGTCTGTCTGTCTCTTTCATTCTCTGTGTGTGTCTGTCTGTCTGTCTGTCTCTTTCATTCTCTGTGTGTGTCTGTCTGTCTCTTTCATTCTCTGTGTGTGTCTGCATGTCTCTTTCATTCTCTGTGTGTGTCTGTCTCTTTCAGTTTCTGTGTGTGTCTGTCTGTCTCTTTCATTCTCTGTGTGTGTCTGTCTGTCTGTCTGTCTCTTTCATTCTCTGTGTATGTCTGTCTGTCTGTCTGTCTCTTTCATTCTCTTTGTATGTCTGTCTGTCTCTTTCTTTCTTTCTCTGTGCGTGTATGTCTGTCTCTTTCTTTCTGTGTGTGTGTGTGTCTGTCTGTCTCTCACCTTCTCTCTGTGCTCGCGACAAATTTTGTATGTAAGATTCAGTAAGTGATGCGGAGATAATTAAATTACGATAAGAATGGTACATGCAAACCCCTGATCTGACGCAAGTGCATGTATGTCTAGAGACGTCTTTGTCACAGACCTGGGGCGAACTGCTGTGTGTCACCCAAGACAATCGGGTGTCACATAGATTTGATCCCGGACTGAATGAATTATGCGCTTGCTTTCTCTATTTATTGGGTTATTTGACGGGACAAGAGGACAAGTGGAAAAAAAAAGGTCTCCCCCAATACTGTTTTATTTTGGGGATCATTATTATTGTATTAGGGTTGTCGGGTCAACTTGTGCTGCTATGG
Organism: Onchidella celtica; assembly: GCA_963931925.1. Classification (NCBI taxonomy): domain Eukaryota; kingdom Metazoa; phylum Mollusca; class Gastropoda; order Systellommatophora; family Onchidiidae; genus Onchidella; species Onchidella celtica. The sequence continues at coordinate 34,146,013 of OZ007577.1, forward strand.
TAATTAGGCGTACTTCATTGCACATAACCTGGGGGTAAACGGCATGATTCGAAAGGGGGAGGGGGAGCAGACAGGGATAGGGGAGAGAGATGGGAACGGAGGGAGAGACACCAGAGAGGGAGAAAGGGGAGTGGTGGTTTAAATTATGGAGAAAGAAGAACTAGAGGGAGACACTGTGGATGCCAGAGTGTTAAAGAAAGGTGGAGGCTGAGAGAGAGAGAGAGAGAGAGAGGAGGGAAGAGAGAGATTTGTATTTCTATATTGTGTGGTGTGTTTCTGTGAGAATGGGGTAGGGGGTGGTTTGTTTCCTTTCATTCGAACGTTAGGCTGAAGAGACAATGGAGGAGAGAGAATACTTGAAACGGATGAGCGTACTAGTACATTGGATATGACTGTATCTGAAAGTCCTGAACTTTAAGCACTGTTGAGGCAATCTCTGCTTAACAAAGTATAGTTTAGAACGGTATAGTTTTAAGCAAAATGCTTACCGCCTACCGAGTGATTATGGTATTTCCCAACCGAAGCACGGCTGCTCTGTTCGTTAAAAATTAAATCCAATACCTCAAACAGTAAGAGCAATAAATGGCTTACTTTCTTAAATGTCACAAGCCTTACATTGATTTTTCTCCAAGCGCTTGTAAGTCGGCACACTCAAGCTTATTTGACGGTGTTATCATCGGGGAATATTGTGACCTTTTCACGGCTTCGATCAGTGTTTTCTGTGCTAAATGAAACATTTGCCACTTGTGTACCCTCGGTTTTACAAGGTCTTGTCACATTTTTTTCTTGGCACGTAGCACTTATAGCATAGTAAGTGTTAATGTTGATTTCTCGCTAGGAAGAAGAAGATAAGCTTGCTGTTTGGCATGACAGAGTATTAAAAAGGGGGTGGGGTATGTGTGTGTGGGGTGGGAGGGGGAGGGAAAGCGTGATTCTCCCTCTTTTTCCACCCACCCCAGGCTGTAGGTCTGAGAGACACCTAGCAATTTAGCCTGTCCATTTCTGACTGAGCTTGTCAGTCCCCAGTTGATACAAGTATGTAGTGACCTGTACCTCTCTCCTCTCTCCTCTCTCTCTCTATCTCTTGCCGCGTCTTTCTTGTCCCTCCCTTCATCTCTTTCTCACTCTTCGTCTCTCTTATCCCTCCATCTTTTTCTCCTCCCCTTCCCCCATTTCTGTAGGCTTTAGTGAAGAGAGAAAGAAACTAGACAGTTTAGCCTGTTCATCCCTGAGCTCGACAGTCTCCAGTAGTTGCCACTGGCCCCACTAGCCTGTACTGTCAGTGACTGGTCTAGACAGTCAGCCTACAATCTCAGTAAATGCCCCATGGATCAAACATCAGTCGGACATGAAAAGGCCCGCCACCTACTAAGATCCCACCTTCCCCACAACCGTCTGGCACACCTATGTTTATAAGACTTGTCAGTTACGCTGCCACTTGTTGGCATCTGTGGTTAATGTACGCTAGTGGTTCTCATATCTCTGGAGAAAGAGGCCTCGCATGGAATGGTTGGGATCTGTAATTCAATTTCATGTATTTTGTGAGTGAACGTTCACTGTCTGTCCACGTAAAGTGCGTGGATTCATTCGGATTTGATAAGCTTAAGTGTTGCTAAGTTGTATTTTGACTGCTTGTTTCGCTGTTTCTGAATCTCTGGTATTTTTCGTCAATTCTTGGTATGTTATAAAAACTTCAACTCAGGGATTGAAGAGTCATTGGCTCCAGGTGTAAATGCAAAAGGCAGTTATCCTCGTAAAACAAAACCTCAGACCTTGAAGAGTGATATTCACGCGAAACAAACTTTCTGTCTAAGATTGACTGCCAGGGGAGTTCAGAGTAGTATGATCCAATGTACTGAACGGTAAATATAAAAGGGTTAGTAAATTCTTTCTTTTTAGTTACAAGGGATCGCTCTATTTTCTTTTATGTGAGTGGATCTGACGACATCAGGCTTTGATGAAAGGCCAAATTCCTCAGAAAATCTCGGGGGGGGGGGGGGGTGTCCTCTTCTGTGGAAATTGAGATTTTGAGTATAAAATGAAAGATTGGCCATTTTTCTGCATTCAGTCAAAATATTTAGCTTGGAATAGACTTAGAAATATTTAATTTGGTTTTTGAAAGAGGGATGTTTTTCACTTTTAGTTTTAGCTCGGTTTTGTCAGATCCAATCGTATAGTACAAGACTTGGAACAAATTTTTATCAAGGAATTCCGGAATAATATAAGCGAAGTCTGTTTTTCATTATCGTGAGGACTCAAAGCTTGACCCGTTGTCATTCTTGAATAATATGATTATGTATGATATTACTTTTAATGAAGTTGAAAGCCTTTTTAGTGTTGTTCTATGTAGGCAGACAAAATTAGATAAGATGTAACTTTATTATCCTGTTGGCAGGAAATTTGTTGTCACAGCATCAGCAGCAGTACGACAATAAACACAATATCAAAGGCACACAATGTCCCTAACGCTTACCGCTCACACGCACATTGCTCACACAACATTACCAGCAAAAAGGAACATTACTCACACACACACACTGTCACGACAATCGATTCGGAAAACTGGCAACGGCATACCACATTGGGAAACACTAGGCCTACTGCTTGCTATGACGAATGGCAGGTAGTCTATAGCGCTGTCTGTCTGTTTTTAAACACAGCGTCCTCAAAATGTTGAGAACCATCGACTGAGACCAGCTCGGCTGTGTAGAAAAATCTATCAGAAAAGGTGTATAGATCTAGACTAGGTTTGGCGAGCGGACATTCCCTGGGGCCAACTCTGATGATTATCGTGCACTTTGAGACTTCAACCTCTATTATCACGTTCGCCGGTGTGGAGATATTTATAGACCTGATATCTGTGGAAGTAGTGTATTTGGACAGAGGACAACTTGGTGTGAAGGGACGCCGTTTTTTGTGACATTGTTGTGATCTGTTTTCATACCGTTGGTGACTATCAAGAGCCGGGGCGTATCATCAGAAGGTAGATATAATGTTTGGAATTCCATTGTGGTGTTGTTTTGTTGAGGTTTTACATTCGTTTTCGAATTCCATCACAATAAGGCCAGACAAGGTTCATCTGGAGAACACTGCGAGAAATAGATCTGGATCTAGATTCTAGTGAAAATAGATTCTGCCTACGGGTGGCATTTGACCCAGGCACCTCTGGCACCCCGGTTATTGGGATTTCTTTCGGTGCCATTTTATCCTGTTCTTTCGGCTCTGGGATGGACTGACCATTTGTGTATTGTGTGTGTGTGTTTAGTGTCGTGTGGAAAATGCAGTTCGGTCACAGCAAATCGGTACTCTTTGAAACAGAGCTTTAATTAAATATCTCAACAGATTTGGTAGGTTTAATTCCATCCATCTGTCCATACGTCCGTCCATCCGTCCACCCGATCTGTACATCCACATGAACTAATGCGCTTTTCATTTATTATTTATTTCTCATGCGCGCGATCTCTCACTCTCTCTCTCTCTCTCTCTCTCTCTTTCCATCCCCCTGCACAGTCATGCGCCCCCCCCCCCCCGGCCCAGAACTTTCCAGTCATTCTCTGCATTTCAAACAATAACTTTTATTCCATTACCGCCTATACCCCATCCCCGGTTATTTTCCTATCACACCCTCCATTAAACTGTGCCCCATCTCCCCACATACTCCGCCTTGTTTTAATATGAAATGCCACACTGTCATTTGTCAATAGCAATTTCTTTTTTTGCTTCGTGTCACACCGTGCCTGCCCCGCCCCTGTCACACACATACACACAGAATACTCTGACAATTTTGCCATGTTATGAAAAGAGACTGTATTCGTCATTCCAGGTCAATTCCACCTGTTAACATTTTTATAGACTGGGATTCGTTTTGTCTTTCTATCGGGGTTATAATTTTGAACGTCTTGCAGTTTCTTTTGGTCATCCCAAAGGAAATTGAGCATAGAATAAAGCATTGTTTTTGAGTTTGGGTTTAACGGCGTGTCGGCATGATAACGGCCACCTTGAGCCTTTCACGGTTTTTTGGCATGGGTTAGTTTTCAGCCCTCAGATACCTATAAATAGTATCAAGTGAAAGTGAAGTTAGAAATCTAATGGGAAAGGGCCTATACTGTAAAGTATGTCTTCTGTACGAACATAAATATGATAAAAATCTGTAAAATCCACTTGTAGATTTTTGCCTCCTGCAGAAATGACAAGATGCGCTACGGGTCCACGTGAGAAAATAATCAGAAACGCAAAGCGAAATTTATTGTGCGGGTCTCCTAAAACTGTGTTTTTGGCGCATACTGTCTTTGTCCTTAACACGGCAAAACTCCCGAGCAATTATCATTGATTCTTTCTTGTCACTGCAAGCTATGAATTATTTATCAATATCAGATCTGCAAGCTCTCAGCTGCCATGGTGTGTGTATGCAACAATGCGGTAAACACTGGCACTCCTCTCCATTTGTCAAAATGTCTGTCAGCAGAGTTTCTGAAGGGTAGAGGGCGAGGTGTCCCACCGGGGGCGCCGCCTATGGTCACAATAACCCAGCGTTTTCACTGGAGATGGTGTTTTATGCTTGTTATGGCAAGTCTCAAAGTGGTACAGTTTTTTTCGTATTAGGTGAAAAGCTTTTCTTTAAGCTCATGTCAACTTGAAACTGGAATCAACTTGATCGATTTTGTTTCCTGGATAATTGGTTATTTGAATTTCCATTCAGCTTTACATATTATGTGCAGAGATTGCCCCTAGGCGGCCTGTCATGGAAAGTATCGTTTATAAGACTCTATCAGATGTGGGTAGGGTTGTAGAACATTTTTGGTTCACAATCATAATGTGGTGCAGGGAAGCGGAGGCGTGCATTGAAGTGTTCTTGATGGCATAATATATATATATATATCAGTACTAGAAGTAATGATTACTTGGGGGTCGCTAATGCAAGAACCGCAAGGTACGAACCTGTGCCTGAAATTGGCGAATAATTGCAGTGGACGTTTTACGGTGCAGCTAGGGCCGCTGATGAGGAAACTCAGATTCACATAATTGGAGCAGTATGCCTTCGCAGGCCCAGAGAGCTTAAAGTTATTGTAGGCTCTCTGCGCAGGCCAAAGAAATTTCTTGTTATCGTCTTTAAAATGTGATACGGGATTATTGACAACAGATGGTTATTCTGTGCGTATATGTTCTGGTGTAAGTAAACCCGTCCTCTTATTTTTACATGGAGACTTGAGTGTTCGTTGGCTTGATTCTCCCAGCTTTTTCAGGAACTGGCGGCCTCTGCAGTCTGGTGGGAATAATGTGTGTGGGATCAAAATGAGACACGAGACGGAATTTTAACGCTGGTATTTCTTTTGGCTATTTACACACGTATCTTAATTTTTCAGACTTGTTCTGTCAGAAATAGTGAAACGCTGGCTCTCCAGAAAATGTATGTCACTATGTTTTGTTGAGGTTGCCAGGGTCAACGCAAGCCGCCAACACGTGTTCGTTTTATCACCAGCTCAGAAAGATGCCGGAACAGGGCGTGGCCACGAACAGGGGGGGTCAGGTTTCGGAAGCTCGTCACCGCCTCGTCGTGTGTGCGTGAAATACGAAGGAATGTTTGACATTTCGGGTTTTGTATTTTGTCAGTTTTCTATGAGTCGTAGTTCTTCATAAGAGGAGACTAGACTTTGGAATACAGCGATTGTGTCCTTTTATAGCTAAATGGCAAACTTGGTCAATGAACGAACTCGGATTCTCTGTCGAGGAACACTATTATTTGCAACATCATCCCCTCTAATGTGATACCTATGATTAATTTGTTGTCTGGGGAAGAAAGACGACAAAGGCACCCTACGATGACAGCCAATTTCATAGAGTTCTTTCGACAGTGGTACGAAAGCGAGCGGATTTACTTTTCCACTAGAAAGAGAAGTTTTCATTTGTGTGAACCGCTGTGAGTTAGTGGCAGCCAATGGAAAGTACATGACTGTATTCACCGTATTTCTTTTTTTTTTTCCCTTATTTGGCCTTTGGATGATCTCTGTGTCAGAGGCCGTTTTTCTCACGCATTAAAATCCCAGTGATTCTTAATTCCAGGTGGGAGTGGGGAAGGGAATTATTTCAGGGAGCAGATACCAAGGCCGTTTGAATAATGTACACTAACTTTTTGTGAAAATACAGAGGTGACTTCATTTCTCTTATTCCAGATTGTACATACTATGAACTTTATGAGAATTTTGAGGGAAAAATAATTGAAATCTGGACATTATTTTGTGTTTTCGCGTCACTGACTTGGGCGATCAACTTAATCTCTGTTGCTTTAATCCCGTTAATCCCATCAACCTGGATTGCTGGATGGTTTTTATTGTTGTTGTTGTTGTTGTTTCAGTAGACTAGCTGAATTGGTGGAGGAATCAGCAGGTATGAATCTCGGGGAACTGTCTTTAAAATGTTCAGAACCACTGCACCATCAGATAACCAGTGCAATGAAATGTGAACCGGCAGAGTGAAGACTTGGACAAACATGCAGGATCCATTCATTAAGTCGGAGCTCGTCAGAATCATCGATTTTGTCTGTTGCTCTTCGTTTGTAGAGAAATTCAATCAACCCATTTATGATAACACAGACAGTTTTCGGCACTGCGTAACTTTGGGAATACGGACCTCAACGTTGTCATAAAATGGTCGTAAAACTGCAACGTTACATTCCGCAACCCATAACACAGGACGGCAAATGCCCTGTTGTAAATATCGGTGGCCAGATGGTATCTATCTACCAGGATGACAGAAAGGCAAAGTTTGGAGAGAGGGGTGCATTTGCGGAGCCTTACGGGTGTTAATGGATACGGGGAGACTGGGCGTTACGTAAAGAACATCACTTCTCTTTGCGTGATTCAGTGGCGTGTTACTATAATAAAATATGTAGTTCACTGGCATTATATTTTAACTGACTGCCTAGCGGCGTCCAGGCATGACAGAAGTTGTGTAGATTTGGAGTTTGTTGTGTAGAGATCACCAACTGTCTGCCAAGCACCCGTCGCTGAAACAATAACTAACTTTGACTGCTGAGCACTCCCCCCCCCCCCCCCAATTTCTTTGTTATTCTTGTCATTGCCTAAGTATTATCGTGCACCTCGTCCTACTGCCCCTCATAGCTTATGGGACCATCCATGAAGTGCCTACGCTCAGATTTGGGGGGAGTGGGGGAGTGATGAACCAGTGAAATATCGATGCAAAATGCCACTTCAACAGTTACAGAATATCATTAAATGTCAACAGCTTATCATGAACTTTCTACCATTTTAATGGTTCTACGCTCATGCCGGGGGGAGGGGGTGGGGTGGAGCTATTCGCTACATGGGGGGGGGGGGGGAGTGGAGTGTTGAGCGTATGTATAACCTCTACGGGTATTCATTAGAAGAGACCAGTTGTATTTAGTACATGGGTTTATTTCTTCTTATTGTTGGTGTTATGGCGCGTTGCTTTGGTGATGTGTGAAGTTACCTCATCGCACGGCATGTCCAGAATATTATCTTTAGTGAATTGTGGTCAGGATGGTGCATTATGGTGATTTAATATTGAGACCAAAAAATACTTCACATTGCATAGAACGTATGCTGTGGAGATCCCAATCTTGAAAATACCCATCGAGGTGGCAATAATTATGAAATGCTGAATTTAATGGATTGAGGAAACATGTATGCCTGGAGGCCAGTCAAGGATAAGATGTATTGGAACTTTGGCCATGCTCTCGGAATAATAATTGATTGTCAGAGTTGTAGTGCATGGCAAACGGGTGGAGGAGATATTATCTGAAGATGTTTGGATCAATCATCGCTGTTGCCCATACCCACAAAAGGAGCGTGCCTGTGGAATGGATCTGTTGTGTACACTGCTGTAGGGCGTACCGAGACGTTCCGTTTACAGTGAAGTCTATAGATTACAGTGAGAGGGCAGTGTTTGTCTTACTGATCCACCCGGTTGCTCGAGGCACTAAATGTCTGTGATTAATCTTCTTGGATCCAGCGAAATACACACACACACACACACACAGACTTTTTTTCTGCAGAAAATTTTAAAAATATATTTTCTCGGCAATTTCAGTGTAATAAAATTAATAGAAATAATAAATAAAAAAAACTTAATGCTGGGTTACCGGTAGGAAATTGTATTGACGTAAGTAAGAAAAAAAATGGATTTGTGGAACTGCAAGTTTTTCTGATTAAAACCCTCTAGGAATTCCAGATGTGGAACAAAGCAAAAAGAAGACAAATTCTGCAAAACGTTAGAAAATTCAACAATAATCAGTGCCCACATGTTGCAGTTTCCTATAATGAACTTCCTATGCGGTGAACAAATTGTGTTGAGGTGGTTACCAAAAACAAAACAAAAAAATATGTAATTGTAAAGTTTTGTGGTTAACCCTTAAGGATTCCCAGATGTAAGGGAAGGGGGGGGGGGGGGAGCTGTAAAACGTTTGGGGGGAGAAAAAAAAAAGGAAAAAGATTTTCTTTGCAAATCTAATGCAGTATCGCAACTTTGCAATAATTAGATGCCGGCAGCAGATTGCTTGGGGGGGGGGGGGGGAGTGCAGCTGTAAAGTTTGACCGATTAGCCCTCTAGATATTCCAGATGTGCGTGTGTGTGGGGGGGGGTCGAAGAAAAAAAAAGTGTTGCCAACCTTCAGAATTCATTTCCTCCAGCAATTCCAATGCCATATTGTGCATTTTTGAAGTAGAATTAGATGCTGGGAGCAAAACTACATTGGGCTAGGTAGGAAAGAAACGTATAATTGCAAGATTTTTTGTGATTAATTCGGTATTTAAGAAAAAAAACAAACAAGGAAAAGAAAAAGAAATCGATTTAAGGTTTCAAACACATGTTCACGGCAGTTTCAGTGCCAAACCGTGTCTTTGTATAATTTGCCGGTGGCAAATAACGTCAAGATAGAGAGTGGATCTTAACTTCAGAGATAGTTTTATTTGCCCGATTGAGTTGTGTGGAGCTCGAGTGATTTGTCAGCGACTTTTGAAACATGCAAAACTAATTGAAAATAGTGAAATAAACACTTAAAATATTAACATACATGACCAGAAATTATTTCCTATCAAATTAAGAACTGTCCTCAAATTTGGGCACCGAATCACGTGTTTCTGATATATGTAATACCGGCTGCTGGAGGGTTAAGCAAAGATAGGAAAAACCGAATGTCGCTGACCTGGGGTTATCTAACTCCAGGTACACCCAACAGCTGCAGCAGGGCTGCCAGCCCGTGCAAGCGGACTTTTCTCCAAGAGCGTCTTGTCCGTATGGAGGGCAGAGCGCCCTAAGCTTTGAAAAGGCCAATGTTTACTAGTTGCGCAAACTCTTTGTCCAGCGGATTGATCCAGTTTGGCATTGTAGTGGTCGGCAATGGCATTGTTTGACACTCATCAAAATGCATGCGACCTGTCATTGCATTAGCACGTCGCAGAATTGTAAATGTAATGAAAAGAGTTTTCAGTTTACAGCGGGATATGAAGATCTAAAGAGAGACGTGTCTTTCCACGGGCAGGCATTTTTTTTATTAAGAGGTTTGTTTTAAAAATAATTTTGTTTAAAAAGGAGTTGCATTTCCGTTGCTTGGGAGATGAGAGATTGTGTATGCATGTGTGTGGGGGAAGGGGGGCGGGTAGGCTGCCTTGAAATTAATTTGGCAGGTGACGAGTATCAGGCTCCTGTCATGGGGATTTCGTTTAGTGCACACGCCCGTACTGTGATTCTGTTGCCAAAGGTAGCACTTGATATTATTATATATCAGGGACTTTCAGCCACTGGGGCTATATGCATGTCTTGTGTGTTTTGTCAAATACAAGACTCAAAACCTGACAGGTGAGAGCTCGGCCAGCCATCAAGAGCAGGGCGGGCGGGGATACATGCAGGTTTGAGGGGTGGGATATATACAAGAAATTGGGGGGGAGGGGAGATCACTTAAAATTCAATCTTACGTTGGCAGTTACATCAGTGTTTGAATATGAACATGGCTCCTTGGGAGTGTTAGCATAAAGGAAAATGTGTTCATCAAACCAGGATATTTCTTCTTGTTCTTCTTTCGTCCTCCTCTCTATCTCTCTCTATTTCTCTCTCTCCCTGCCTGTCTTCCTTTCTCGCTCTCCTTCTGTGTCTGCCTCTCTCAGCTTCTCTCTCTCTCTCTCTCTCTCTCTCGCTCTCTCTCTCTCTCTCTCTCTCTCTCTCTCTCTCTCTCTCTCTCTCTCTCTCTCTCTCTCTCTCTCTCTCTCTGCCAGTCTGTCTTCCTTTCTCTCTCTCCTTCTGTGTCTGACTATTTCTCTCTGCTTCTCTCTGTCTCTGTCTGTCTCTCCCTTTCTCTGCCTCCTTGTCTTACTTCTCTCTCCCTCCCCCGTTCTTCCTCGCCCCTCTTTCACTCTCTCAGTGCTAGCATGTGTGTGTATTTTGCGGCATACTTTTCATCGGAAAAAAAAAAAAAAGCATTGTCAAGTGTCAATCGTTTGGTGTGGGCGGGGGTGGAGCGTTGTGAGACTCACACGAGTTGAGAAACAGTAGAAATTCGATCACCATTATGTACTTGAACCGATAGTTTTATGTAATGCTCGTGGGTGTATAATTTTTAAGTTCCACTTTTCGTGCCAAGCTTTTGCAAAGCCAGCGTTTTGCTACATAACAGTAGTGACACAGTTCGAGGTCTGGGCTTGGCTTCCGTCTTGCATTTTTATTTCCCAAGGCTGATGTCTTAGAGAGATGAATGGAAAGAGACGCATTTTTTTTTCTTCCATGTTTTTGTGACGCAAGATGGATAGTGGAGCATATTTTTTTTTTGGAGGTAAAGTTTATAATTTCTGAAATTATTAACGTGGTGCGAGACTGGCTCCAAGGATTATAATGTGAAAAAGAAAAATTGTATCGGCAACATCTTAAGGTAAGTTAGGAAAATCTGGGAAACAAGCTGATGTATGAAAACTGCGACAGATTTTACGTGATTTTGTGATTTGTTTAGACTCAAAAATTCGAAAAATAGATATATATATATATATATTTGTACATTTTCAGCTACATTGAAAGCCGCATCAAATGATTTTGCTTATAGACCTCTGGACCGAGAAATAACCGAAAAGCAAACTTTCAAAAGACGCATCGACACTACAACAGTTGTGCTAAAATGAAACCGTTTTTTTTTTTTTTTTGTTGTTGCTTTTTCTCTTGACAAGTAGCTAACACCGATTACTATACCTGTGGATCTATGAATGAATTATTTGCTGCCGAGGACCCACAGCGCGTCCTGTCTTTACGGGGCTGAGGTCTACAACTTGATTTTAACACTTTTATATACTCATTTATGAAAACTTTTTCAGATCCTTATAAAACAACTTTTGAAAATGTTGCGAATGTGATAAGATGATGCGACAGTATTTAATTCTGTGGTGAAATTTAGAAGTTCTGAATACAAAACATGTTTGTCGCGTTTCGAGTAGGGTAGGCTAGCCTACTGTCTTTGTTGTCTGCCGTTCGCTGGGGGAGTTGTGCGGCGTTCGGGTAAAGATGACGTAGTGCACATATCACCGGAAAATCACCGGATGTTTATATGCTCGTTTTTTGTTTTTTTTTTACAAAGTAAACATACATAAATAAAGTTTTTGTGAAAAATATCAGTCTCGACGTGATAAATAAATGACGAGATGTGTTATGAGCGAATAAAACGAGTAATGAAAATTTTTCGTTCACATAGTCTTTAAAGAGCCTGTACCCAAAATAGACCGTGAAAGGTGCAAAGTGGCCGTTCTCGTGCCGACGCGCCGTGAAACCCAAAGTCAAACTCTTAACTCAAACTAGATTTCTAGAAAACGGTGACGATTTTCTTTTGGTAGGGTTCTTTTGGAAACTGTCCCTATCTTTTTTATAAAACACACCTGAGCTTGTACAAGCTTGTATAACAGTGCAGCGGCTCCTTCCTGTTACAAACTGCCTAGCACCAGTGATTTGAGGGCTGGCTAGTGTAGTCTTTGCCTTGCTTGACAAGCTACCAGAGTTGTGAGAAGATGGTAATGACATGTCTCGTTACATTTCAGCGTCGCTCTCTCTCTCTACGGCCTTATCTTTGAAGATAAACTCTGTGCTTGAATGTAAACTGTGTCTTTATATATAGATATTGGCGCATGAATGTTTTTAGCTTTTTTTTTTTGTTGTTGTTTTTTCTTGCTCTTTGAGAAGATTTCTCAGATGTAACGAATTGCGCGCAATCTGTAAATATAAATGTTGCCTTTCGAATTCTTCCCCCTACTCCGTCAAGCGTCTCTCACTGCAATTTCTCTGCGTCTCTTTCCCTTTCGGTCGCTCACTCACATTCTTTCTTTTTCTCTCTCTCTCTCTTTCTCTCTCAAGTTTTCATCTCCCCTCTCTCTCTGTCTGTCTCAATTGTTCATCTCCTCTCTCTCAATTTTTCATCTCCTCTCTCTCTCTCTCTCGAGGATGTAATTTGTTTACTCTTTCTCCCTCTTTGTGTCGCTGTAGACTTTATTTAGTTTTCCCGTTCCCACTCTCGTCGTATCCATTTTGTAACAGTAACTGACAGAACGAAATTTGGGCCATGCACTTAATTAATGGGCAGACAGCTCAGGGTTTCCCCATCTTCAAAGAACTCCCCAGAAAAACTCCGGACGTGGAACACAGCAGGAGTTGCCGTTATTGATTTGAAATTAAAAATCTGATCCGTGCAGTGTGTGTGTGTTGGAGGGGTGGGGGGGGGGGGGAGGGGGGGGGGGTTCCACAAATTTGTTTACAAACGAAACCTGGTTTTTCTTTCCATTTTATCCGGGCTCACTCCCCGCCCAATATTTCTGCCTTCACGTGCGAGGCACAAGGCTAGGTCACTTCACCTGATACGTCATAGTCATTTCGTTCATGGCTTTAAGTGCCGTGCAGTTGTCTTAATTACTCCCATGTTTGAGCGTGAGAACTTAGCGAGTGCCTGGGAAGAGTTCAAATTTTAGCCGACGGCAAATTATTTTTAAGCAATATACACTGTATAATAATTTGGTCACCATAGAGCTAAGCTGGGCCATCCCACAACGGTCATATTTTGGGGTTCAAATCAGGGTGAGGTTTGTAGAACTTGACTGTATTACTTTTTGATACCCTGTATTCACCAGGCCTTCAAAAAACCCTCTAGGGATCTGTTTTTTTTTTTTAAAAAAGATGCTGTGTATTTTGTATGGAAACTGAGAAATGAATTAAAAATGTTGGATGATCCACTTTAGCTCCATGCCCACATAAACTATAATTTTTATTCTGTTACATTTTTTCCTGAAGAGTAACAATCAGTGGAAAGCTTGATTTGACTTTTCTTTTCCTTTGTCTTTTATTGTATTGTGCATGTGAAGCTTTGCTACATAGAACTTTTTCAGTTTCCTATTATTTTGACTATAATGATGTGGATGTTTAATGTTTTTTCCACTTTCTTCTGTGCGTTTCCAGATACTTCAGTGACTGAGGGAGAGAAAAGATGCCAACAAGCTGTCCCAGTTTAAACTGTCATCTTTGGTATTCTCAGCCCCTTCATCGTCATCCAACCTGTCTAGACCAACAAAACCTTACAGCAATCAGGAACCTTAACCAGTTTGTGAACGTCAGTTTTCAGTTGTCTGCCCGTGAACTTCGTACACAACCACAGTGTCTAAGCAGCTGAGGTTTAGGAACTCATAGGATAATTAATTTTTTTATGTATTTTATTCTATAATTTATCTGCCAGCTGTGAAGACAGTGGAAAATAAGTTTGAATTTTTGAATTGTGATAATTTCTCTGAGATTTCCCGGAGGTGGTTTGGATAAAGTAGGCCTAGGCTACCTGTCGGACACTCTCAACAGTTTAAAAATAGCTTTCATTTCGAAGATTTGTCTTTTCACTAATTTTGTCTCATTCGCTGTGGAACCGCGGACAGAAATGTGGATCCAGGACATCAGGGATATTTGTGGTTTGGTGTACTGAATAAAGAATCGTCAATATATCAATATTGTCATAATTATATGTGCTATCCTGAATGTGAGATTTCTTCAAAACCAGAAACATCTTTCTCGCAAGTTTTGAAACTGCAAACATTTGAGTGCCTTTGTACATCGGAAGCCAAAAGGCAATCACAGTGCTTCACATACAGAAACAGCAACTTAACTGCCCTATCAGGATACAGGGCTGTTTCAATCAACCGATCACATTCCGTCTCATCAAACAACTCTAAAGCAAATGGTAACTGTCACCAAGCTCATTAATCAGGTGTAAGATCATCAGCTCCATCTCTAGGTCATCCTTTCTTTACCATTAATCAATCACTCACCATTTTTTGGAAATCATCCAATCAGCTATCTTGGGTGCCTGCCGTGGAAAGCAAACTGAAATTAACCTTGAAAACTGAGTATCCAGCCAGTTCAAGCAAAAACTCATTTGTGGAAACTGCCAATCCTGAAGGAGCTTGTGTTGTGTTACACCAACCAATCCCAGCCAAGCTTACATAGTGTTTGAAAGCCTAGCCATACACTCACTTTTTGTGTGGACAGGGGGTCAAGGGTCAGTAGCGAGGGAACATGCCAGGCAGTGACCTGTTGTCACAACTATGATGCCCTTCATGTCCAAAAAGAAGAAGTTCAAGTTCCAGGTAAGATTTATGAAGGCAGTACATTTCCTCATGGTCATAACACAATGGCACAAGTCATTTTTTAAAACATTTTTATTGTAATGACCTTAGTGTTTATGAGAGGTTGGTTCTTCCCCCCAACAACCATTCACCGTAATTCTATTTCCTTGTCATTTAATGATTAGATTTCTCATAAGCAAATTGTGCAGGATGCATGAGAGGTGTTATCAAGCTGATCCATTGTAATACTGAAACTCAAATAAGATTACCGTACCAACAATTCCTTGTACCTCGTCTCCCCCTCCTCTTTGCAAAATTGAAAAGAATGATCCATATTCATTGGGAGGGAGAGGAAGACTCATTGAATTATGATGAAGGGAACAAATTTTAATATTCAGGAATGGTGCAAGCCTGAGTTTGGGTTTTGCAGCATGTCAGTTCAAAATAGTGCACCCTGCAGTTTCAGAAAGTGGTGACAGAAATCACTCAGAATTGATGATTAACCCCTATCAGCTCCTATAAAATGTAAGTTTTAAAATTTGTTATTTTACTTGGCATCCCAGGTAAATCTTGGACTGGAAGAGCTTGCCTCCGTACCATTTGTGACGGGGGTTCTGTTTGCCAAAGTCAGGCTCAATGATGGTGGAAGTTTTACTGATGTCTCCTCCAGGTAAGTAGCAAATGATTAAAAGAAAGAAAACGAGGTTCTGGAACTCATTTATTTGCTGTCATGAAAGGGGCTAACAATGATGTGCAGTGAGTGGAAACCGAAAATGGCTGGTCAAAAATCAACTCAAAATATGACATTTGTGTATTCTTTGAGTCAGCATTCCACCGGCATAGAAATTTCATAATTTCAGTACTGCAGGGTCAGCCTTTGTAGTCATCAAGTTAAAAAGTACTTGTCAGTGTACTTATAACGATATTTAAGAGCAGTTTGACACCGAAACTATAGTTGACGTGTAGTTCGGGCAAATTAACAAAATTTTGTCCTTCTTCTGTGTCATGGGGGTAGAGAATTATGGCGCTCCTTTCCCGGATGAGAAGAAAGTCCGCAGTTTGAAATTTGTCAATTAGCTTGTTTTCATGGCCATTTGTATGTAATCCAAAGAAGGGTATGCCACAAAATTGTATGTTGTTGACATTGTAATTTGATTTTTCTTTTTCTTTAAAGGTTGGTTTGAAGTCTTTACTACGAAAATTATGGATAAATCATAATGCACAAATCTAGACAATATGCATGAATAACTCACATACATTAACTTAACAGTTGTATCTGTGTGTCTGACATTTCAGAGAGGAGGTACACAACAACTGTGTCAAGTGGAAAAGCAACTTTGAATTTCCATGCAAGATGACAGCAAGTTTAACCAGTGGGGTCTTGGACCCTTGTTATGTGAGAATCTCAGTCAGAAAGGTGAGTAGGGGGATCCTGGGTTCTTATTAAAAGTAAGAATCTCAGAGATTGGGGTCCTGAAACATTCTCATGTTTGTATCTTCGTCATAAAGGTGGGTGGGGTTCAAGGATTCTTTTTATGTTTGAATCTCAGAGAGAGGGCTCTGAAATATTGTTATACCCATATGTCTCTGAAAGGTGAATGGGGGTCCTGAGTCCTTAAACCTTGTTATGTTTGTATCTCAATCAGGCAGGTTCTGAGACATCAAATACTGCCCTCCACCCCAAAATGTTGAAAATGGGATATACCTAAGTATTATGGAGATGAAAATCACACTAACCTGACTTGTATTAAATACCATATCTAAAATACCTTCATTTTGCTCAAAAGTGTGAACCTTGCACTTGGTACACCTTCATTTTTGACCCCTCATGATTACATAATGCTCTGTTGCCAGGAACTGAAAGGAGGAAGGTCCCACCAGAAACTTGGGTATGTGGACCTGAACCTGGCCCAGTTTGCTGTAGGTGGCCAAGTGTCCAAGAGATACCTGCTGGAGGGCTATGATACCAAGCACAGGCAGGATAACTCTAACATCAAAATCAGTGTGGAGTTAACCCTCGTGTCCGGAGATCCAGTTTTTAAAGTGTAAGACTTGTGTATTCATTCACCCCTTTCACATGATGTGAAATTATGTTCTTTTTGTGAATTGTCTATACAGCAAAATTCAGGGAATCTTTGAAAGTTTTAATACTCTTTTAGGGACTGCCATTTTCTTGCAACTTTTAAGATCTTTTTCGGTACTTAAGTCATTGTTCGTGGCTTGAACGTTTCAGACAAGGTTGTTCTTGCTGTTATTGTAGTTCTTTGTTTTTCATTAAAAGAAAAAGGAGATTTCTGAAGGTGGGACCACTGGAGATCTTCAGACCAGGACCAAAATGAACACCTGCAAATAGGTGCTTTCCCTCTGACTTTAGTGCACTCTGTGGAGTCAGGCCAAACCCAAATCAGATCTGAAGTGTGTGCCTGCAGTCATACGAATCTGTGGATCTTAGATGCCTGCTAATCACACAACCTGGTGTCACCTAAATGTATTAAAATAATCTCATATAACGAACATCTGAGTCTGATTTGTGCTGAACAAAAGTCAAATTAAATCTTTGGAAATATTGACACAGTGTTGCCATGTTTAGTTTGTGGACTTATTGAATCATTACTGTCTGTTCATTCCAGGCCTTCAAACCATTCTGTGACCCAGAGTTCCTCAGTGACAGGTCATTCAGTGGATCCAATTGACCTGCGTCCCTGCGACAACCACAGCGAGGATAGCCTGGCCTCCAGTAGTAGTGGCTTCAGCAGTCTGACAAGGAGGGGGAAAATGGGATCATTAATGTCAGGTACATATGGTTGCTGTTGGAGTAGCTTCAACATCACAATCTATTAACTTCTAACTAGATTCCACAATATAAATCCTCCCTGATTGACAAAATATTATTAAAAAATGTGTGGGGTCGCAGCAAGACTTGAAGCAAAGACAAGATGTGGCAAAAAGAAAAAGTATGTAGCAAAGCCGCACCTAAGAAATAGTATAGAAATGGTACAATCAAATGCAAAGGAAAAAGAAAGATGTCTTTATTTCATCAGTACAAACATATTTCCAGCTGATTTTATAGACAATGGAACAAAACTCCAAACAAGAGGAATCTTATGTGACAGAATGAGTTCTTGGCAACATTAGTCTGGACAGAATGATGTCAATTAATTAAATAGGTTTGAGGTTCAATTATTGTATCAGATGAAGACAATAAATCATTTTTAATTATTTGTGATAATTTTTCCCCAATTCATTTGGCTCTAAGTTTGAGAATATTTAAGGCAATCTTTTCGATGGCAGTGGAGGGTTATGTGAGTCTACTTTCTCATGGACACATTTTTCCTTATTTCTGTTTATTTTTGCTTATTTGCAGACAACATGGAAGTGGAACAACCACTGGACGGCTTAGGCCACTCTCGCAGTGCCAGCTACGCATCCCAGCATTCCCGTGGCTCTGGGTATGGTTCATTCACTCACAGTCGTCAGTCCAGTACTGGCAGTGAATTCGCTCTCGGTCATGCTAGGTGATACGTGTTGCTTTTTAGTGCTTGCATCTTTTTCCCCTTCCACTACTTCCATGCCATCCTCCACCTCCCGATTCCCAAATCCCTTAAACATTGGTGTATGAGCCAAGGGTGTCAAGTGAGGGTCAAAACTAGCAAAACCTTACCTTGGAACAGGGTTCACACAGGTCCTTAAAAGTCCTTAAAATCTTTAATTTTTATAAAAGAAAAAGTAAGTACTCAAAAAGTCCTTAAATTCTGAAAATGATGTCAAAATCTTTAAAAAGTCCTTAAAATTTGTGTTTTAATTGAAACATTTGAGATTCAAATCTTCCAATTGCACACTGCATAATTGGTACTTTGAAATAACTGAACTTTTCAGAGTGTATATTTACTATGTTTGAACTCTGGATACAGAAACATCCTGTTTCAATGAGTGCTGCACATCATTTGCACAGTCGTAATATTTCTTGCGCATGGGTACTTGATTTTTTAGTGCTGCATACATGTAATATTTCCTGGTCACAGGCACACATGCCTTTATAGTGAGTCCCCAGGAAGTCCTTAAAAAGTCCTTAAAATTAGTTTTCAAGACTTTGTATGAACCCTGTTAGAATGATAGGGTTCTATTTCCACTTTTTGGCTGAACTGAGCTCCCCCTACTTCTACAGACTTTCTCCATTATGTGTCAAAGTATCGAGCGGATTCGGTGTGTAATTTGTAAGTACTGCTGAAAAGGGAAAAAGTGGAATTTCTAAAAGCTATGAACACACCAAATCTCCAATTTCTCAAAAGTTGATGGAAGGGAGTTAGAACCTTGTCATTGTAAGGAGACAAATTGTCCCATGTTTAAATGAGAAAAATTTGAACAATAGCATCTTGGATTGTTAATCTGCAGAAATTGGTTTGATTGTTTTGCCCTCTCTTCTCCTCCTTGAAAAGGTGGCTTCATATGCCAATGTATTTTGGATAAAGGGTTTCTTCCTCACAGGGCTTAGGGATAATTATGGGAAATGGGAATAAATCTATTATTTGAATTTTATTCATTTGAAATATTCCTTTCTTTCCCCCTTAAATTCGGAGATTTTGTTTATCTATCTTACTGGGACTATTTTAAACAAGGGACTTTTTCTGATATCATTTGGTTTCTTGTTTGGGTTGTGGAATTTTGCATTAATTTTTTAATACAGGTCTTGTTTCGTGGGTTCACATTTCAGTTTGGTTGTATTTTCCATCTTTTACAAATAGGTTTTTGGGGCAAAAATATCATAAAACCTTTTTTAATTCTCACTCTTATTTCATAATATGGGATCTTTGCCTGGTTATTGTTGAGGTAAAATGGCTATTGGAAGTTTTGGTGATGGCACTCCTTTTGTCTGGTCAGTGGCACTGGATTTCCCGTCAAGCACAATGGAATTTCTGATACTTCACCTTTGGTCACCTGTTTTTATTTTCGTTTGGTTTTAACAACCTTTGAGTGCAAGTTTAAACATTCAGGCGACTGAATTTGTGACGTTGTCCGGCAGTATAGAGTCATCAGATTTGTAGTGAATCCAGATGTTGCTATGCAAAGACTGAAATGTTACAAAATATTATTTTTAAAAACACAGAAAACCTGCGGGATCGCAACAAGGCGTGAAACAAAGGCAAAATGCAGCAAAAAGAAAAAGTTTTATGTAGCAAAGCCTCTCATATTAAACAAATATAGAAACGATACAATCGAACGCAAAGGAAAAGAACAGAACAGCATTGTTGTCTGAACCAATCTCACGTTTCCCGACACAATGGTAATTATCAAGCTTTTACATTGAACGTTGATGAGTCAGTGGTTAGCTAACCAGAAAATACCACAAGCCACATTTATTGGTCCAGTAAGGTTTGGTTTGTTAGTTTAGTTGTTGTTGGTTGTTTTTCAAATAAAATTTGAATTTTAAATGAGCCTTCAGAGGTTATATATTTTTTGTTTGGTATGACTCACATGTATTTCCTGCACTTTTGTCTTTACAAAAAAAAATTTTAGTCAAGAAAACAGTAACAAAAAACATGCTTCTGTAGGCTTTCCAGCCTAGGACATCATGTACTTTAAGTATGTCTTGAATGCAGTAATGTAAAATATACAAAGAAGTGTCACACTATCAAGAGAAGAATTAATTCTTGCCAAGGAAACAGAAGCAACAGGTGTTGTCTACAAATGACTAACAGGAAATAGTCTGAGTCATGTAAAGTACTGTGTAGGGTAGTTGATAAGATCACTGAGTGCGGCACCTGTGACATCTCGTTCTCCGTGGGGATCTGATGGTTTTTTAAAACAGACTAATTAAAAATCTGAACTCAGGACAGGCTGATTTTGTGGATCGATTGTAGCTAGTAATTAGCTTGTTATTATGGCACCTGTGATACCTACCTACCTGTCTTTTGGGTCAGATCTTTTTTTGTTTTATTTTTAAAGTTAGACTTTGTGAAAGTCTTATATTGTGTTGGGCTGAATTAGTGGATTGGTTGAAGATAATAGGGCCATTGTTTTTTTGGCTTCTGGGGTATCCATTTATCTTGAAAACCCAGACACATCATAACAGACTGAACTGATAGACTGGGTTGAAATTTGTAGGATCATAGTTATTATGGCCTGTCTTTTTGGATCAGAAGGGTTTCTTAAAACCTCGACGAGGCAAAAAGTCTTACATTATGACAGGCTGAATTGATTGGGTTGACATTTTTTAAAATGGTCTGTGGCAGGAAGCCTAGAAAGGGGCTAGTTTCAGGAGGAAGATGAACTGATTAAATGGGGAAAACACTAAGTTAGATAGATGGTTTCATGACATAGTATTTTTCCTTTGTACATTTATTGTGTATAGTGTTAAGAAATTTGTGCACGTGATGTAGAAATGAAGTGGTGTTCACATTGCTATGGCAGTAAATCAGGTGATTGATTACTCGCAGCTTTCTCTGATAAAAGCAAAGGCTCTAGGAGAAGAGGGTTCTCAGGATATGTAAAATGGGAGTTTCATACACTTTTTTTTTTACCTTTAAGGCTGTCGTGTTTAGGTCTGTATTTTAGGAGGTTCGCTACCATTGGCATTTACACCACACTTTTTCTTGTTGTAGTAGGAATTCGTTTTTTAGAATTTTGCCCGGGCAGCAGCTTTATACGGCCAGCTCTTCACGATTTCCAACTACCAAAGTATCTTTAACGTGCGCAACATGCACATGGGCCCTCCGAATTTTTCGTCCTTATCCGTGGAGACTAGGTACTCGATCCTACCTGCCATAGGATCAGGGTCAGGAAAATATGAGAAAAATCCCCAAATTTCAACGTGCCTGCACCGATCAGAATTTGAACCTGGTACCTTTGGCATGAGAGGCGAGCACCTTGCCTCTAGACCACCGTGTCCCCATTAAGGGTGTTCGGTGGGGGACCACAGTATTTTATAGAGCAGTGAACACAACTTAGTACTTTTCTTTATATGTCTTTGTATCAGGTGACAGTCCTCTGACAATAGGCTACATTTAAATGCAAAGCAACCATGAACATAAAAATAGGCATAGATGTCATTGTGAACTTGTATACATTTGTGACTCTTTCTTCCTAGTCAGGCATATTAACCCTTTGAACACCGGCGGCCTATGTAACCCTTACATGCCTATATCCGTGGGCACCTGGCCAAAATTGACCAGTCTTTATTCAAGTATGTGGTACTCTGGGGACAAAAACACCGTTCAAACATAACAGTAATGGAAGGGAAGTGAAGTTAAGTGTATGAAGATGTATCATGCCCACATCATGATTTTGACAAAAAGCCTGCGAGGCCACCAGTAGTGCCGACGCGTCTTGTAGGAGGTAAAGGTCTCTGCCCTCCAAAGCGGGCAGCAGGGAAACTGTATCCGGAAAATTTGCCCTCTTAAGAGAGCAGTAGGGTTCAAAGGGTTAAGAAGTGCAATATTTCATATACATGAAACAGGTATTTCTTTAACTGTATACCTATCTCTTATTTGTTCTTGCTTCATGGCTTACTAGAGCATTGTTCTCTTTGTCTCTGGGCATTGCTATCTGTGACCTTTGATTACAGCAAAATTAGAGTGTTCAGTGATGGTAACTCTGTGCTGTAATACTTTTAAAGATGAGAGATGAGCCCCACCAATGAGATCATATTAAAGTAAACGGCGTTGTCTTATAATTTCAAACGTCAAGGTTTTTGCAACTATTTTGCAGTTGCATTGTTACTGTCAGTGTTGGGCAATAATGACGTTCAGGATAATTATTTTCCAAGGTTTTTTCCTTTTTTTCCCCTTTTTTTGCTGTTAATGTAATCTCCGTGCATTTACAGCACACTGCAACATCTCGGGGCATTTACAACACATTGAAACATCTCATTGTCTCCAAGCTCTGAAGTTATCATTACTGCACACTCTGTCTGTATTGAGTGTTTGGTGTTTTATATCTCTCTATAGCGCAGTAGTTATTTGTTTCATTCTTCGGCTAGTGTTATATGATATATATCTCTGTATAGAAAGTTCCAGCCTTTATCCTATTGTTGCATAAAATGGATATTAGGGTATGAAGACTGAGCATACCATATGTGATGCTTTGATGTAAACCCGCGCCAGATTTATAGTGCAGAATGCTTAACTTTTTTTTTCCCTTTCCTTTTTTTTTTCTTCCCACCCACCCACCCTTCTTTTCACTATTATCAACCATTTTATAGTCTTCGGGTTTGACTTCCAGAACCCAGAACACATTGGTTTCATCCCAAGGAACAATGTTTTAAAGTCTGTTTGACACCGTTGAAACCCCCAGCCCTTTTTATTTTGTGTTGGTCAAACGGTAGCATTCTTCATGCCAAATAAGCAGTGGGAGATGATTGGAGAATAATATATGCGGGGGATGCACCCAATATAGACAGGTTTAGTTCTCTTGCCATGCTCAAGTCCACCTGGACACCAAAACGAACCCTATAGTTGTGCATAAATATCAGCAAGTATGCTGTCTTCTTTGCAAAGTACATTGCACCAAGACTGTTATTATTAGAGTGGGGAAGGGCAAAACTGACGAAAGAAACGATCAAGGGACAAAAACATGAATGAGAGATATACATGGGTTTGATGGACAGGAAAAGCTAATTGTTGGTGCATTTGCTGAAGAGCTGAAGTTGTTGGAGTCATACCATGCATGAAGACCATGTTTTGCTCAATATCTCAGTTGAAGTTCTTTGACTGAGATACCCTACAGAACTATGCCCCTCACTTCTCATCTTTTCACTTAAGGACATAAGCATGTTTAGTCTGTTTCAATAGCTTCAGAAGTGGAGTCCAGCTATTAACAGATCAAAGTTGCAATGTGAACAAAATAGGAAAAACACTTAGGTGATGCATAGGTAAAGCCCAGTGATGGTGATGACAAAAACAACACCAAGAAAACTATGTCTCATGAACAAATCTGAAAGGACTGCAGGTTTCCATTTCTAAAGGCTGTATGTGCGTCGAAAACATAAGAGCATAAAAATGCAAACAAAATTAAAAGGACATGATTGACTGCCTGAGAAACCTTAGCAAATCTCTTGGCGCTGCACTGTGGTGGTGACATAATCTGCTTCAGTTGTAACTGGGCACCAATGACACTAAGGTGAATTTCCCAACTGAGATTAAAGAAAAATACAAAATACAAAAATGTATCCAGTTGTTAAGAGTTGTTTCTTTTTTCTTTTTTTGTCTTCTGGCAGTGTCACTAGTTTTGCTTTCAGAAATATTTTCTGTAATAGTTTTCTTTTGCCTTTGGATATTCAGTGTTGTCTCGGTATTAGACCTACCTTTTTCTTCCCCCGGGTCTACACGTATTCGTTATTTCCCCCCATTTTTCAATCTTATTTGGTATTTACTATTTTTAGGTAGACCTCAGAGAATTGCTGATAATTTGAAAATACAGCTCATTCGTTTATTTGCCATTTAAAAAGAAAAAGCAACAAAAAAATATTCTTATTAAAGGAAAGTTGAGATGAAAATAGTTATAGACAGCTTTCATTTGATATCAGAGTCCATTTCTTAGCACATTAATTTGTAAGTCATACTAACTGCCTTATTGTATGGTGACTTTTATAGTATTTTTAAATGTGTAATAATCATTGTCATATTTAAAGTAAAGTAAAACTAACTAGTACAGTATTATATAATGTTGTGTAAGATTTCTTGTAATGTATCATGAAGTATACAATTAAAAAAAAAAATAGAAACAACGAAACAGAATCTATATACAAGTGCAGTAAATTAAATGTTGTGCTGGGTTGTATACATGTAGAATGTACCATAACTTTCAAAAGAAAAGACAGCTTATATGTTGTAATTATTTGACTTTGCTGTCTATATGTATATTTTACACAGTCTTCAATTATTTTCGTCTTTGAAATCTTTTTGGCTCTTGATCTTTAAATCAGTGAAAGATTAACCCACAGATGTAATAACAATTTAGTTGCCAGTATGTCGCTAGTGTTTTTCTTAAAATGAAGTCATGGAAGCATAATATACAGTGTAAAGGTGTTGATCATTTTCAAATAATTGGACAGAATTAAAGTATTATCTGTGCAGCAATGTCTCTGGCTTATCAGCCAAGGCAAAGTAAGATGATTTTAAATCCTCTTATACAAACAGACTTTGTTAGGAGAGGAGCTTTTGACTGTTGGTCAGATTCAAGACATGGCATATTTCTGAACTCTATGTAAACCTAAATTAATTATGTATTATAACTAATGCAGCCTCTTCATAATTTGCATAGGTATCACATTATAGTTCTGATCTACAAACTGTGCAGTTTCGGTCAAGCGAAGTTAGCAAACCAACAAACAAACAAAAATAGACTTTATTGTTCTGAAAGGTTTTCTTGATTTAACCACTCATGTTGCATTGTGTGATTTCTCTCTCATTCACCAGGACCCCCAGCAGTTTATCATCTACTTTAGAGAGGAGACGGGTAAGTCAAACTTTTCAGTTTTTACTCTATTTCAGCTCTATTTCATACTTGTGGAAGGGAGTTGGAAAACACACATTGGGAAGGAAACAGAGATAAAGGAAGAAGGAGGGCAAATATAAATGCAGACCTACAGCTCTGGTGTGTTGTTTTTTTTTAATGTGTGGACAGATGCAAAAAGAAAACACTTGACTTTAACTGAGGACAAATTCAAAAGAACACATGTGATTTAAAATGATACAATTTTAAGCTGAAGAGTTTTGACTTTGATTTTGGCCAGACATAATGGAGAATTCTTGGGTGGCTTTATGTGGAAAAACCAATGATATTGTATTTTCAGATGAATGCCTCAGTTCTGTCATTAGACAGCATCAAGGAAGATAATGTATGGTTGGGTTTTGAAGATTGTGCTTGTTGAAAGTTGTATTTTTGTTGTGTTTTGTGTTTGGAAATTGTACAAAATATGCTATTTGTTATGGTTACTACACTGTTGAAATAATATATTGCAGGTCTTATCATGAAACCACACTGCATTTATATAACTACAGAGGACGGCTAGTTCTTGTTAAATATTCCTTGAGACTTGATGGAACTTTATTAGTTTCTATCGATTAAGGGGGAGCACAAAATTTAAAAAGTTTATTTTTAGAACAAAAAATGTATTGGATTAAAAATACATCTGATGTAGAAAAAAGTTTCTTTCTCCCTTGTAAAAGTTGGCTCTTTGCATTTGGGCAATTTCCTGGTAGAGAAAGCACTGTATCAACTTTGACTAGCCAGCAATGACAGTGCAGAAAAGCCAAAAATACACAGGGATAAAAAGAAAAGTAGAAACATAAATATTTAATCCCCCTTTAAGTTTCTTGTGGGGGGGGAGCGGTGTCAGCACATGCAATAGAAGAGACATCCGTAATGTTTGTCCACCACTCTTTTTGAGTTTTAGACAGAAATGATTCAATTGAATCAGTAGACACAGGTGTACACCAGTTCTATCTCTTCTATATCAAATCAGTTAAAGTATCCAAATGGTTTCTATTAAATTTGACGTGCTTGCCGAGGCAATTTATATGGCTTATCAGACAGAACTGCAGATTTTCTCTCCAAGTGGACAAATGCTTGTGTTTTTTTTTGACACTGAAAGCATTACAGGCTGTAAAACATAATCCATCTAGTACCAACACTGTCACAAATCCCAGACTGGGAGATGTAATAAGTTATGACAGGACAACAATCACGAACGAACAAGTTTAACACTTAACAGAACAACCCGTCAGACTCACACATTTATTAAACCTAATTATACAGATAATAGCGCAATTACATACATTATATTATTGAATTTAACTGCCGTACAACGGCCTTATTCCCACATGCACTCTTCCTCGGATCCACAACCCGGTAGTTACTTCCTAAAGACACTTCGGCCTCAGCCTCTCCCCTCAGGGTCTTAATAGCACATTAATAATTCACTGGCACCGCAGTCTCTCAATATCACCTTCCTATTGCCATAACACCTTATCATTCCACTAGCACCTCAGCAGGGCAATAGCACATTATCATTTCAATAGCCCATCAACATGGCAATAGTACATTATCATTTCAATTAGCACATTCACGCTCATATCTACGTCCCTGTCCGTGGCCAGACTGCCACGACTTTATGTGCCTCTACTGTCCTGCACCGACAGCCTCACTCTTGGCCTATGTGCGGCCTCCGGCCCTATGCTGGCCTATCCCCTGTGCTCACCGAGGTGGCTCTTCGGCCCGTCCCCGACACCTACAAGAATAACATGACATTGGTATAATACCATACCATTTCTAATCACTTCACCCTCATTACAACTCATGAAGCGTACACACAATAGTCCACCTTTCACTCACCAAACATGTTACGGTAACACACCTCCATCGTAGTACACAATACTCACTCGTGCTACAAATCCATGAACTCAACTTTCATCTATCGCTCATGGCGCACATTGCTATATCCAATATCAAGGACTTCCACATTCCTCACATATACTTATTTACATCATGGTAATAGACGAATATAATACATCAATCATAGTTATCAATCATCGTTTCACCTACCAGTCATCACTGGAATAACACTACTCCCAAGTCTTCCGACTGCTCTCCTTATGTTCGCCCGCTGGGCTTTCTCTTGCGTCCGTTCTCTAGGACCTTCTAACTTGCAGTGATAGTAATACAGCGCTCTCGCCTCATTCAGACCCCCCACCACTCATAACAGGCACGCTTTTCCTTACTTGTCTACGTGCGTTAATTTTACTCTCCTCCTTTACCCCCCTAATTATTAACTATCGCTCACTCCACTCGTGACAAACACGAGTAGTTAAACATCAGATGATATGATCTGATAGATAAAATTTTGTTGGATGTTTTTATCAGGAATTTATTTGTTCTGAGGTACTTTATCTTACTGTACATGATTACCTGCTGTTCTTTTTTTTCTTTGATTAAATTAAGGATCATTTATAATATGAGGTTATTGTGTCATGGTCAAGCAAGATATGGTTCAGATATTTGTCTCATATGCAAACAATCCAAAACTTAACACCAGGTGTCTTCACTTGGCTTTTATGGTTTTCCATTTATTTTAGTATACAGGCAAGTTGCTGGAAAGTTGCTTAGTTTTCAGATTATTTTTGCAGAATGACAAGGCATTAACAGTTTGGATCATTTTCCCTGTTATCTAAATTTTTTTTATGCACTTATTAGGGGTATTGAAGTAGTATGTAAGTCATAACATCAAGTATGATGGGCTTTTCAGTAAGCAAATTTGCACATAATGGAATCTAAGAAAATCATTCAAGATTAGTGAAGAGAGGAAAAAGACAACAGAAAACAATACTATTAAAGTTCTCTGTGAAGGATTTCTTTTCTAGACAATGTAAAGAAGGACACCATCTATGAATATTATTGTAACAATTTTTCACCATAGACAATCTACCGTATGTATTTTAAAAAAAAATTTAAAAATTCAGCAATGGACCAAAAACTTAAACACATTGAAGTATTTGACAGTATAGACAGTGCATGACATATAGAAGATAATTGGTCCAAACCCAGCTCCAGTACAAGCACTTCTTTTGATGATCAGTCTTTGTACTGCTTTTGCTAGCAGCTTGTCTTTAATTTGTTTTGCGTTCTTCACTTTTTTCTTATAACTGTTTGTATTTTTGTGTGTTACAGAAAATTGAAGAGTCAGGTAAAGAGGTTGTGGTAGGAGCAACTCGTGTGGATGCCGAGGCTTTGGTCCAGGAGTTGATAGAGAGTACAGATCTGAACCCGACAGAAGTAGATGAGGGTGAGTATCTCACAGTGACGATGGGCACCCCTCTGCCTGTATTGGCCATCCTTCTGTCAGTATGTCCAGCTGTCCATTAGAAAGGCATTCAGTTGTCTGTCTTACTCTGTCTCCACATCTTTTATCTCCCTCTTTGTATTTCCTACACTTGCTCCGTCATATTCTGTTTGTCGCCTTGCCTTTTCTGAGCAGAATGTGACTGTTATCAACGTTGACATGATTTCTGGAACCCCAAACCCAAACTCAAACTCTCTAACTCGTAGGTAGTGGGTGGCGCCTCTGGTAGGGTTCCCTTCTCTCCTATCATTCTGTTGTATTGTCTATCATCTCGCTTCTTCCCGGCACAACATGATCATTTTCGTGTGGACTCAACTGCAGACTCCTCCCAAACCCACCATTGCCAAACTTTTGTGATTCAGATCAAACTTTGTCACTGAATTAATCAGCCTGTATTCTGAACCTGCATTGTCATCACTTGCAGTTGTTTGAAAAGTACAGAATGCTTTGCTTTCACAGAAACAGCCTATTTCAAGTATTTTGTAAATGATTTATTAGCTTGTGATCAGTTTTAAACTTTCATTTGAGGTCCACATTGTTATTCTTATGAAAATTTAACTTTGACACCATGTTACACCAATATATTTGTTTACATCATTTATACTTAGCAAAATTTAACTTTGACATCATGTTACACCAATTTATTTGTTTACATCATTTATACTTAGCAAAATTTAACTTTGACATCATGTTACACCAATTTTTAATGGCATACTTCTTGTTTCTTTCCTTCCACCAGCATCCGGACTGCAGCTCTTAGTACAAAAAGATGGGACAATGGCTCTCAGGTAGTCTTCACTGTTTCCTAGACCAAGACTTGCAACAGCAGCCTCTGCATCCACAACTACCAACCAGTCATCAACATTATCATCATCATTTTGTATGAGTATCATCACCATCATAAACCTTGAATGTCCACTTCAGCTCAATTGGCCTAAGAAGATCTCTTTTACTGCACATGACTTGGAACTAGTATTACTATTAGTGACTGGAATAAGCTCCATGTTGGGGGAAAATAGCGGAGCCTGTTCAGTTTTGGGGTGTGCTTTGGGCGTTTGTTGCAGTCAAGATTGGTCTGCTGGACGTCCTCAGATGGACTGTTGTTGTGTGCCTGAAGGAACGACTGCCATGTTGGACATATAGAATGTGTGTCTCTGGATTTGGACTCACACTAGAGCGTCCAGGGACGTATGGATATGCCCATTGCTGGACAGTTACAGAAATGACATATGAGCAAGTCATTGTATTCTCATAACCAGTATTTGCCATGCAAGCCAACTTCAAATGAAAGCAGAGCATCTGGATATGTGTACTGTAATTCTGTCTAGGTCAGCGATGGCTTTCTACACATTCAACACTTCATGTCCAGCATTCGACTATTTGTATTCGACAAAGTTTGTATTGGATACCCAAATAACATTCACAATACAGGAGATTCTGGTTATTTAGTCAGTGTAAAGAAAGCCAGAGAGATCTCATTGGGCCAGTTATCAGATTGCTGATTGGCAGTATTATTTAAAGACAGCAAGGTGTAGAAATTTATGTTCATCTCTGTGTCATCAGTGGTTAGATTTCTATAGGACATATTTCATCTTGAACTTTGTGAGCTGAAAAGGAAGTCCACTGGATGCTTGGATAAGTCAGTGGGTAGAACTGTGATTAACACACTATGTTATCCACTTCAGAACTGGATACTTATCCACCCCAGGATTGCCTCAAAGCTTCCAGCTGTGCTTAAGTGCATATACAGACACTGACCAACTCTGAATGCAAATCTGCAGTGCATTAGTTCAGGGAAACTTCATGGTGAAAATCTGTGGCCCTTACAGAGCCATAGAACTCAAAATTACGGCTTGATTGCAAGTTTTATTGTGAATTACTATGTATGAAAAGATGATGTTTAGTAAATACACACAGCTGTTTTATGGTGGCAAAGAGTTTTCCTTGTCTACAAGGCAGCTGTGCTTTAGTGTAAATTGTCACTGTACTAACATATTGGCCAAAGTCAGACTTGCGCCAAAAACCTGCATTGATCTCTCATATTCTTCTTGAGGTCAAGCCCAACAGTGTCAAGTGAACAAACAAACAAACAAAAAAAATCACCAGTTCATACCCACAAAGTAATCTAAACAACCGATGCCACCAGACAAATATTTTGATAGGTTTATTTGCTCTCAAAACTATGAAAAATCTGAGACAGGCCATAATGATAGCACAGTGACGAAATGGAATTTTATCATGTTTTTACTCATTCATGATGTCGACAGAGATTGTCTCCCATAAAAATATGAAATGTGTTTGTCAGTTTCCCAGACACCCAAATGTGCCCTCAGATTTAAACTTAACCCCTCAACTTACAGTAACAAGATACAGAAGAAGTGTTGTAGGTTCTTAAAATTTCCCCGGAGATTGTGGTAGATTTGTCTCAACAAAGCATTATCCCAAGTTAAGCCACTTGGTCACTCAGCTGTCATCCCAGATTTCATTGTGTATAGATCTATTTGGCATTCCAGTGAAAGTGAATCTGCTCAAAGTGTGTACTGTTGGTGTGAGCATTGTCTGACCATTAATTGCTCACCACTAATCCCAGTGTAAGAAGATTCAATGGTTCTAACATTGGTTGCTAGCCAGAGATCATTGGCTTGGATGGAGTCAGCCTTATTTTCCTGGCCATGTTCCAGACTGTAAATTGTTCAAAAAAGTGTTAAGACAACAGTGAAAAGAATTATTGGAGCTAAGGAAGAAATGTTGGGATTTAATCAAGAAATTTGATACTCGGGCATACAAAAGACTATGCTACAATTTTTTCACAGGTAGTTAATTGGGGGGGCACTCGCTAGCATTTGGTTAGGGCTGACAGGAGTGGCATTATATAGCTCAAAACCATCAAAAAATATCTCTGGAGACAGTTTGCAAGACGGGTTGTGAAATTAAGTGGGAAAAGAATATATGAGTCCGTTGTTTTTTTTTGTTGTTTTTTTGCAGCTTGTAAATGAATTTTTAAAATGCTCAAATGGAACAATCGAAAGATTAATTCCTGTGAAGCTTGAAGTCTTTTATTTACCACAATAGTTCTACTGTTTTATTATAATAAAAACAAATAACAATGTTGTTGATAGGTAGAGTCAGGGAGCACATGCAGTTCACCCATCAGCAGTTTGAAAATGATTCCACTCATGAGAAAACCAGTTTATGGAGACTTTCATTACTGAACTGTGGTCCATTCATTCATTTTTGTAAGGTTTTTTACTATTGTCAGCCACAAAATATCTGCTGTAAATTCTGCCTTGGAGCCAGTTTTAATGTCCATTATCAAAATCCATTACAAATCATTTCATGAAAGGAAATACTTTAGTTTTCTTTCATTTTCCACCAAAAGGAAGCCCTCTACAAATGTAAAAAGGACATGAATATTTTAACAGAGTGGCTGTATGGCATCATTGTGTTTTGTTTGCAGATTGAATGTTTTGGAAAGCTTTAGGGCCAGGGTAGCTTATATTAGTCAGAACCTTTTTGCTGGCAATATGGTGACAATGACTTTTTGTACAAATTGATCACGAGTTGCTAACAAAAATCCTATTGCGGGTAATTTGGTGACGTGGTCTAAATTAATCCTATTATATTTTAATTCAGTTTTTAAGCTGAGTCGTGGAGGTGATGGTTTATATCGAGCCTGAACAATCTAAGGCAGGAAGGGCCACACTGGTAGCAGAAAATGAGCCATGGGCCACAAGAGTAAAGTTTCAAACCCTCCACCCTGAACACTAAGTCTAGGCTGTGTGCAACAGGCATTAGTACATGTATGTTTGCTATTTTCAAAAGCTCCTATGGGCCTCATCAAATGCTCACCATGGGCCCGCGAGCTGTATATTGTGCAGGCCAGGTTTCTATGCTAGTCAGTGGGATGGAACAGTGTTGAAATGAGAAACTGTAGTAGTTAGTTGTCAGTTATTGTATTTAGTGTTTATCAGTTGGGTTTGTTTATATCCTATTGGTAAAGAGAGCACACTTGTTGCATATTGACCAGAAAGTTCAAACCTGGACGGAGCATACAGTTCTGTGGAAATTTTCATCCAAGCTTACACTTCAAAACTTGTCATGTCTCATTCCCTCATGAAAGTGCCGTGCTGTTCATAATGCAGATCCATCCATCCATCCATCTCCTCATCCAGTTTCACACATGAAACAAATGAACTAATTACACTATATATTATATATGTTTAGTGTTCATGTTAAACTGGATAACCAAATATTCCTGATTGATCCTATACATTGTGTACCATTTAATACATCCTGTACTTCATGGCCCTTGCTCTAGTTCTATAGTAAAGTCTATGTTCCTGCTTAGTTTGCGATCTCAATGTAAATATTTCATTCATTTAGGAATCAGCTATCTCATTGTTTGTGGAAAGGGGCTCAAATGATAGGAAGATGGCAGAAACTGTTTCAACATTGGCCAGTGATCACTTCCGGAGAAACTATAATTACACAACATCGAGCTCATTTCAGCAACTTATCCCCTGATAATTTCATAAGTTTGGTTTGGGACAAATAATGGCCTTCCTCAAACATTTAGATAGTCAGTAAATCATGAAAAGTGTCAAATTTTATGACGGAAAAGTGTCTAGAAATCATCTGTTTGCTATGTTGGCCCATGGAAAACCAACAGCCCTGTATTCAGTTCCGTAACAGAGGTGATTTGGCATGTTACTCCTTGGAGAAACTTAACAGACTGAAAATGTAACCTGTCTTATTTCAGAAACATTTATGTTATGTGTACTCTGATGCAAGTTCCATTGTTCTTATCATACAGGTAGCTTATTCATTGCTTTTGTTAGACACTCTGTGGTTGTTTGAGAGAATTGTTTTGCATATTCTCAGACGCAAATCTTAAAACCTTTCTTGTTGCTGTTTAATTTAGTGTTATTTGCCTGTGATTATTGGAGCTAAGGAAGAAATGTTGGGATTTAATCAAGAAATTTGATACTCGGGCATATGGTGACATGTACAGTTTTATTTTGATTAATTATGAAGTGATTCTTTCATTTTTCAAAGTTTGCCCACAGAGGGTTTGTTTTTGTTTTGGTGTTTTTTTGTTAAAAATTTCTCAGTGTATTTTTCTACTTACTTAAGATTGATATAGTCTAGATAAGTTCAGCTATGGCAGGGTGCTGAGTAACACACCAGTTATTTTGAAACATAAAATTTTGTTGTGTCAAGCCATTTCGTTTGAGAGATTTTGTATTCATAGTCACTTTTCACACATTGGGAGACTGTTCTTTTGGGGGAATGACAGTGCTAGGTTTGAAGAGGGGAGCTATCTCGTCAGACAGCGAGTACTGTAAACCTTAGGATTTAGCATCATTTTGTTCTTCCATTGACATGGCACTCAAGGCAGGTAAGTGGCAGAATGAATGTTCTCATTGTAAATGAAGAGCTGCTTCCCCTGGCTGTTGTCAAGACACTCAAAAAGACAACTGCAGCTTTAAATTTTACAGTCCAGGTATCAGTCATTCTACTCATTATTGTTGGCACTAATAGATTCTCTCAGACAGTGGAAAAATAATTTAAGATTCTGAATTATTTTCCCTTGTGATGGAAGTTTTATGTCTTGGTCAGATCATTCTTCATTTACAATATGCATGCAAAGCCTATCTTTGAAATTAACCAGTTTGATGCAGTGACATACTATTTAGATGTCATCTGTATCTCTCTATAACTATCAGTATATATGTGTTGTGATCCAGTGCATGTTGGCAGATTTTATCTCTATGAAATGTGAGTTTGGGAGTTCAGTCCTCAGTTTTTTCTGACAAGTTTTCTTTCATTTAGCTATCTGGTTGTTCATTTATGTTCAGTTTTTTCTTGTTCATTTCAAGGTAGATATTGTAAATGTCAGTCATGTTAGGGATGTCTGGCTTGCACAGATTTTTCCATTGGTCATTTGCTGGATTTGCACAATATTTATTTTTTATGGAGACTGAGCAGAATCTGCATGGGTTGCAAGGAGTAGCCTATACCTGGAACGTTTCATAGTTGGTTCAAGAATTGCAGTGATAATGGCTAAGTTTTGTTTTTAGGACAGACTCATAAATATGGTTTTGAATTTGACCAAACTGTCATGTGAACAGTGATTAGGCTTCCTTTTTTGTAGCAGAAATTATGTACCAAAACCAGATCTTGTCATTTTGGGTAGGTCTTGTCGTCTGGGGAAAGAAATATAAACATTAAGCTAGGGCTGGAGTAGATGTTACTTTCATCTGTATATGAAGTTCATGCTTTATCAGTCGTAAGACTCAAAAATATTTGCCTGTCTAGTAGAATGTTTAACCTTGCGCTTTTTTATTTCATTTAGTACTGTGTTGTTAGACCAGAAGTGGAGCTTTTAAAGGAACAAAATCTGTCAAAGTTCTGTTGATTGCAATGTTTATACTCAGAAGTTGAAAATGGCAATGGATTAGATTTGATTTAACTTTTCATCTTGAAATTTAGCCAGCGAGATTTTGATTTTTGCTTTTGAGGGTCTATGCAGCAAAATCAGCAACCTTTTTAGAATAACTTTGGGGGTAACTACAAATCAGTTTCATTGACTGGTCTCTTTTTTGTTTTGTTTTATTTTTTGTTGTGAGATTCAAATATTTTATTCACTCACTGTCAATAAAGTTTCTGGTAGAGTGCGAAATTGTATTTTTCAGTCCTAACATGTACTTTCTGCCCCCTTTCTGGGATGTTCTAAAGCTTCAGTCCTGTTCCATATAACTTTTAGTGTGTACACTGGCATTGAGAATTGTTTGGATCATATGCAGAATTGGGGATGATTTTTTTTTTCCACTCTGCAGAGAATAAATAAATGATTTGACTTATTTTAGAGAGAGATTATAAAGCCCTTAGATCTTAAAACAAAATTTACATAAATTAGTTTAATATTTAGTACCTAAGTGAGTGTGTTTGATGCTCATTTCTTCATCTGCATGTCGTCATTGCTCTATAATAATGGCATATGTCAGACTTACTGCCAAAAGGCAACTGACAGCCCATTACATTCCTGGGCATGAGGGCTATCAGATGGTATTATTGACAAAGAAATATGCTAATAGGAAAATGTAATAATCCAATAAAATCATAACGGCATAAAGTCACCAAATGACAGGAAAAGAAATAGTCTTTTCTTACTATCTCCAAAGTGTCAAAAATAACCTGTGTCATTAGCGTAGAGCAGTGATGAATTGTTGTTTAACCATCAAAGTTTCATTGTTGAAATAGTATAATTGGATATTCACACCTATGGTTCAAGTAGGAGGGCATTTTTTTTTTCCTGTTCAAATCCCTGCCAGTGTCCCAGTGTTTTTTCATGTCATGATTCATATCTTAAAAATGACGGTATTAAAGCCATTCCCTCTCAGAACATTACAGAACACATTGCCATCCACCAATATTCTACTGCCATTTGTTCAAAATTCAAACTTTGTAAGGAGAAGCAAGAGATGGATCACTTTCTTTATTTTGTACTGATCTGCATGAAGAGATTTGTGCAGTCGAGGCCAAATGCCTAACATTATATGCCAGGTAGTGTGATTTGATCAGCATCATACATTCTCTTGAACTCCCCAAAAACTGCAAATGTGGACTTGTGATGGTAGTACTTATCCATGGGTGGTGATGGAAGTTCAGATTTTAGCCATCTGATCTTTGACCTAACCGAAATGACCTGCTTGCTGCGTCAGTCTGCAAATACCGTGCATGCAAACTGTTCTGAAATTGATCTGTACTTTCACTTATCGGGAAGGGGGAAAAACATTTTTTGAAAGGTTACTCAATGACCACATTAGGTGGTGAATCTGCCTCTAGTAATCCATCTATTTATTTATTTATTTATTGTTTGCACCCTATGTAACCATTATTATGCTCAAAACCAAATTAAGAAGTGGATAAATGCAAGTAACGCATTTCAAGATGTCTAATCAAACTCAAGATAATGCGGATACCTGCAGTTAGTCGTCTGTGTTCAGTGATACTTGTCAGAAAATGCTGTTTACAATATTGCAGCACTTTTTTGGCAAGATTCTGTATTTAAACTATTACTTTTGAAAAATTATGCCGCTCAAGTATGATTTCCTGGAGGTAAAGAGGAATTTTGTACACCTTATGTAAATAAAGGCTGAATATTTCGTCACTGTTTCCCAAGACTGTTGTAACTCACAAATTCGACAAAATCAATTTTTATACACATTCAACAGAGAATCAAATAGCAAACTTTCAACAATTCATCATCACTGGACTGGGTTTGCTCACATAATACAGTTTTTTTGCTTCTCCTGAAAAGTAGCCAAAACCAGTTACTATACTTTTAGGGAATGGTGACATCTTGCAACACCAAAAAACTTGTTGGTTTTTGAAAAGCAGAAATTTGCTACTGTATTTCTGTGTGGTCACTGAATAAACATAGGAACTCACAGGCTGACTGGTCGATCAGATGAAATAACCCTTGAAAAATCCCTTTACAGTAGAATTGGAGATTGGTTTTTTTGTTGTTTCTTGTCGGTTGTTTTTTTTTTTTTTTTTTTTGCTTTGCTGCCAGGACACAAATAAGTATCGCACAATTTTGTATTAGTATATAAGGATTGACTGTCTAGTGTACAGAAGTATATGTTGTACTGTTCTGATTTATATGTTCTTTTTGTGAACAGCCACACACCAAAATGCAATTTGTTCAGTCTACGTAGGTTAGTGAGGGGCATAGGAGTAGTGGGGCATTATGACAGGGAGATTGACTTTGTTCTCTTTCTGCATTATTCTTTCCTGCTGTTTGAATTCTGTGTGCATGGTTGAGCTGGCAAATTCCAATATAACAGGGAGATTTTATTCACTGCAGCAGTAATTTCCATACTTCATAATTTATTGAAAAGAATCAAGTTCTGAGATGGCAGTTTATGTTTCAGATTTTGATTTTTTTTTATGGTAATGATCAAAAACTAGAGAGGTCAACAGATAGATTTTGTGAAGATCAAGGTCATTTTAAAACCATTTCAAAAGTACACTGGCCAACAACAAAAAGTAGCTTTCAAAAGTGACAAATTGTGGGTTTTTTTTTTTTAAATGATGAAAAAAATCGAAATTCAAAAATGCAATTTTTTAATTTTTTTTGAAATGAGAAAGTCCAGCAAAATTGGGCAGCCTATTCAATTTCTACAAGAAGTGTGCTTTCTCCAATATAGTTCAAGTGATGTTTTTTAAAAATAGAACGACATCCATGACTTGTCTGAATTTGTAGTCTGAAAGAATATAGGGGAAGGTGATGGGAGAGGCCAGTAGAGATTTTGTATAATGTTCTAGAGAAGTGACAGGAGATAGACAAAAATAAGATGTACAACATTTGATAAAAGAATAAAGTGTTACATTTTTTTTAAAATTTCTGTTCCTAAATGGAGTCTTTATGTAGGTCTCATAAATGTTTGAAGCTTTTAGTGGAGCCAAATGTTGCATAGATTAGAAAGACCTGTGTTTGAAGTAAGATTGTGGTGTAAATATGTGAAATGTTTGTTATTTGTGGACAACACTTGAGTTTCTTCAGTTGTATCATATTTTGTATAAAAAGTGTGAGATGTACATAGGCCAGTAAGATCTGGTGGTTGTCTTGATATGATTTGATCCAAGATTCACCTTGGGGTTATCAGGGTTTATAAGTGGATATTCTCTATGATTTCTAAGTGTGATCTAAGAAAAATGTTGGCCACAGAATATTTCCATCAAGGCAAGTGGCCAACAGTGTTAAATTAAGCTGAGAGATATTTTATGACTTTTTTGCAAAGCGCTCTGAGTCACGGAAAAGCTAGAGAGTCCTATCTAGATATGGTTTTGGTTTTGCTTGACACTGAGTGTTGAGTTGATGTGTTTGGTGAAACAGAAACTGGACATGACTGATATTCTCACAAATCTAATGCAGGTATGACATGGTTTTTCTTATATCACCAGCAGCAGTATATAAAAGTTATCTTCATCTTAAACTCTTTGGAGGAGAGTAAATCAGCATTTGTTTTTGAGATGCCACCATATGGATGAGGAGCATTCTTTTTGTTATAGAATACCAAAATTTAACATTTGGTAATCCTTTTGTTAACGATTGAAGTAGGTCAGATAGCTTATAGCAAGTCTTGAGTTATACCTTTATTGGCCAGCGCTGTCAGGTATTGTTTACGTGCATACCTTAAAAAAAAATTGGAGTGAAGTGTGTTTTTATGATTGAGCACATTTTAATTTCATGTGGAATATATACAGGGAAAAAGTATTTGTGATGCATCATGACGGTTCGATCTACAAGGTACATTTGACGTAAACTGAGTTATTGATATCAAGTGAAAGAGAACTTTTTTCCCTTGGATTTGATGCTAGACTCATTGAATCTATTATATATTTCAGTAACTTGCAACCTTTGGCATGACTAACTGACCAAACTATACACTCTTCAGGCCGTAAATTTGGCAGGAAGGTGGCAATTGAGATAAGGAAGATGATGGCTATAATTAAAAGTTGTTTACTTCAAGCATGTATTTTTAAAAAATAACAGTGTTTATTGCTATGTAACATCTGTATATTTGCATGTTTGTTTCGTAATATGATAATATAGCACCGTACATGTCATAAAAAGTAACCGTATCAAGCGTTCAGTTTAGTGCGTAGTGTTGTGGTGCGCATGAGTTCTGAAGCAAGACTGTAGTTTATTACTTTTATTTTACTGGGGGGATCACATGATTGTTTATTCCGGGGCAATGCCCGGTAGGTCATCTAGTTCTGAATATTTTTAGACTGTGGTATAAGCAATTGAAGTTGATGACTCTCACTTTTTTTAAGACGTAAAGTTTTGAGAAAAGTTCATTCCGGCAATTACTCAATAACTAGGCCTGTACCTTCCGAACCGTCGCGTTGCATCACATTTGTCTTGAGATAATATCTCTAATTAATTTAAGGGAAGTAACCAGATCCTTGCAAGCCGGGTTTCTTATGCATCTCTTACCTGTTGTCATGTTTCTGTTGATTTCTCTCATTGCATAGCAGGTGGACAGAAAAAACATGTATGGAGTGGGACAGTGGATAACAGAAATAGAGCAAGGAGTCTTTATGGAAAAAACTCAAAATGTGCTAGATAGTAAATCTAATTCTACCAGTCTGCAGTCTCTTGTGTCAAAAAGTTGCATGTTTTAGTTTGAAATTGGGATGTACAATTTGAACATTCAGCAACACATATTGTGTATTGTTATTTACACTCCAGGCAAGAAAAAAATCTTTTTTCAGAGCAATTTGTGTTATAAATTTTTGCTTTGTGTTATAATTTTTACATTTTGCCACAGCCTCACTTGAATCATTTTCTTTCAGGATTTGTTTTGGCATAACACTTGTCTCATCCACCGGAAAATACAAATTGTGCAGCAGGCATTACAATTGTGATTGTTCATCCTCTGTTGCTGTTGAGCGTAGAGGCATTTCAATAGGAATGAAATATGCAAGATTGTTACAAAATCTTACACATGCTTGAGAACATCTCTTCATGTTATGATTCATGTATAGGCTAATCACATTGAGCTAAGGCAGATGGGAATTGTTCTATTTGTGTTAAGATGCAACAAATATTATTGTTTCCTGGGACCCTTCCTTTACTCCCAATTGTTCTTGAATTTAATGTTTTATTTCTTGCTGTGCACATGGTGCACCTACTTCGACAGCCAGCAGATATCGGTACATATAATCTTTTGTTTAGGATAAGTTGAAAGAATAAAATCAACCTTTTTAGGGCCTACTGATACAATGTGGGACAAAAAGGGCCAGTGTATCTTTCTTCTTCTTCTTCTTTCGTTCACCAATCTAAATCTGCAGATTTGTTCTTTTAAGAAAATCTACGGTTTTCTGCAGCTCTGGCAGAGCACCATAGAGTTTGATATTCAGGTCGGTGGGTTGGGGCCAATGCGTTTCTCGCAGTGCTGAGAAGAGTGCCAGTGTATCCAAACACCAACTAGTTGTGAATTATTTTTTTTATATAATTTGTTTTTTTATGTTACCTATGCCTGCAACTGTTTATTCATTTTTGTAGAAGTGTGATAATAGGTTAGTAAGTTAGATTTGCTACTGCAATTGAGTATTTATGAATGTTTAGTTTGCCTCGTGAAAGCCTAGTTGTCCTAAGTGCCAGTTTTGGGGGAATGTGAGTTAATACAATACTGGGAGTCTTTGATTTCCAGCAGGCATCATGAGCTTTGTCTCATCTTCATGATGAAGGAAAACAGACTGAGACATCCATCAAGAACTCATTATGAGCAAAATATTAAATGAACTCCAAAAAAATGCAACTCACTTTTCAGAACAGCATCAATGTCAGTTAAGACATCTAAACTTTCAAGGGGTGATCTTGACTGATATAATCTTCAGTGCATTTGATATCATTGTGTTTATTCCTTTGTCTGAGATGGGACTACTTATCTTTTTGCTTTGTCACTGACTGCAGTACTTATTGAGAAGATGCACATGCTTCTTTTTGTTTTGCCATTTTCAGGCTCTAGAACAACAGGCTTATGTAATTTGCAAAAGAAATATTTGGTTGTTTTTTTTCACTTTAGTTATGTAATATTTTTACTAGCGCTCGTTTGCAAATTTTGTTGTTGAATTGATTTATCTTCTCATATAAATGGTTTTTGATGTCGAATTATATCATAAGGAAAATCATGAAAGTTAAGAGTAAATTTTTCATTTTAGTTCTATGTAAGTGAAAAATTTGGCAGACAAGTGTGTAATGTGATGTTTTGTCAAAGGATATTTGTTCACTGAAATTAGCTGCCTTAATGTGGAACATTTACATTGAAAAAACCATCTTAGAAACTTTGTATCTTGTATCCTTGGTTCCAAATAACTTCAAAACCATTTCATTTCAGGATCGAAAACTTTTGCCATCACTCGTGCTTATCCATCCCAGTAACCAACCAAAACATTATTTAACCATACATTGGGAGTGTTGATAAGAAAGCATCCATCACTTTTTTTCTTTGCTTCCATTCACTGTTAAATATCTTGCCATTATTATTATTATAAATTCAGAATGTTAGTACGAGGTACATTTTCAAAGCCAGTGGTCTCATCATTTTCACATTGATATTTTGTTCACAACCATAGGATTTTGCAAAATACAACCATTTGTAATGTAGCCTTTATACCAAGAAAAGGTTGTTCTAACATGCACTGCAGTGAGCCTCTCTCCTCTTTGTTGATTTATATACTAAGACATAGGCATTCCAGATAGATTGAGTGTTTAACACACAATAACATGGATTATTTGAAAAAACAAATTCTTTTTCTTAATTTTATTTCTTTATGTTTGGTGTCGAGTTTTTTATATATTTAACCTGTGATGTTCAGATATTTTCAACCAAGCTAGTCTGAAAACATACCTTTGCCTTGTAGCAAACCACCAATGCAAACTTGACAACTGTGGGCTTTATCAAAGTATTCTATTTGGTAGTGGCTAATTGGACCATATAGTCAGAATTGTTCACAATAGGTTTGTTTGATGACCATTTTTGTGGCCAAATTCCAAAAATGCATTTTTTACCATTTCACCAACAAACAAAAAATGATTGTGGCCAACAAGTAAAACCTAATTCTGAACTTTTCATTATTAAACAACAACAACAAAAAAAAAGACAATTTGGCTCTAAGGCCCAAATAGTCATATACCAGTTGTATTTTCCTTTACAGTGTTGCAGATATTATGCCTATTTATTTTCTTTTTTGGCATTGTTTATTCATCATTTCATCAGTGATGTCTGAATACACAGTATGTAGATATATATTTGTCATCCGTTTCATTCATGCTTGACATCTCATTTGCAGTTCACATTGTCATCTGTTATCAATTCTTCCCCCTTTCCCCACGATTGATGTCATTGTATGTTCTATCATGTATTCTCCTGTCATTGTCAGTACATCATAACATAGTCGTTCTTGTCAAACTCACCAAAAAAAACCACATCTCCCCCGTCCCCCAGTTTATAATGATTTTTTTTGCTTTGTTTTATACGAAAGTCATAAATGTGAACTCATTATTGTCTCATATTACATATTTTTAAAAAACAAAATTAAAAGGTAATAAATAAATGAAACAATTTCTTGCATTTGTTTAAATTTTTTTGTCGTCGTTGTTGTTGTCCTTTGCAGTTTTTGTACACAATTCTGCGAAAAAATGGGGCACATCGATAATGTAGCTTTCTATCCAAATAACTCCAATTTGGAACACTTTTACAGGAGGCACTAAAGAGTTATTAAAATCTGGCTTGCAAATTATGCTAAAATTCCAGGAAATATATTAAATGATTGAAAATGCCACATGGGAAGTGTCCAATACTGTTAGCATGGCTGGTGATATAGTATCTGTTTAAAAGGTAAAATGGTTTCTCCAAAATCCCAGTTATGTGCATAGAACCATGCAGTAACAATATTTATCCCATTTATCCTTCAAATGTTCAAGCATCGTCCTGCACATAAAACTGTTGAGAGAGAGAAAGTATTATGTAAAATATTCAACTGCACTTATGTCAAAGTCACTATTAACTTGATTAACAACAAATACTATCATATTATTTCAATGCACCAACACAAAGCCATGGTCTATTTTGAGTTTCCTTTTTATTGCTTTATACAGTAAATTCAATAAGTTCATATTTATTTATATTCACTCAATCATTCCCACTCATACATCAGAATATTCAGAAACAAAATGCAACATTAGGTATAAATACTATCCAGAATCATTCTGATAAACAGCTGAAAATTCAGCATCTACCTTCTTTCACACACATGCAATGTAGTACAGGAATCTAAAGTGGGTGGGTATAGCGCTGAACTTGCCATGTCACAACACAAATGTGTTTGCACAACTGCAGATGACAATTCTTTTCCTACCTAATATTCTATGGGCTCCTTTTTTTCTATTGATTAAGGAGTACAATTTCTCAAATGTGAGAACACAAGACTGGTAGTGCATCGCAGCTCAAAAAGTTTTGAAAATCAAGAAAACGCACAGTTGAGACAAAAATTTACCTTTCTATCTATAAATAGCTGACATAACAATTTAAATCGACAAAACTAAAAAACTTTATATCAATGATCATGGTGGAATGCACATTTTTTTTTAATTTCAAAAACTGAAGTGGGCCGTGGCACAAAGAAGCTGCTCTATATTAACTCTATTTTATACTCAGGGTCTGACATACCCCAGACACTCACTCTTTTTATCACAACATCCCCCGACAGAATGTAAACTAGGGTTAATGATCCATTTAGCTTGATTTTCTCAACTTGGAGGACTACAGTATTTTACATGCACTGATTCTGTGTCAGCGCTTCAGCTCATAAATGTTTATACTAAAATGTATATGTTTAAGATAAGGAATACGTGTACATTTCAGGTGACACAGATGTTGATTTTTCCCCCTCCTGTAACTTACATCCTTTACACCTGTCTACCATGATAGGACCAGCGGTATACTGTTATTGGAACTTCTTGTGTAGGGCCAAATTGGATGTAATACTTCAACAAATCCACACTGGCACATGAGGATCTCAGTAAGATAAGTTGACAAAATTCATCTTGAAGCAAAAAAATAAATAAATCAGCAAACAAAAAGTATAACAGAAATTTGCCTGTTCCAAAACTGCTGAAAAATCTACACAAAATTAATTGATCAGAAATCGTCCCAAGATGTCCAATGGCAATTCAAGAAAATTAGGGAAAAATATGAAAACACGTACATGTATTCATCTATTGAGTGTCAAGGACCTTATGAAAATTCCCTTCGTATCCCTGATGAATCTCTCTGCATGAATTTTCATATGAAAATTTGGAGAAAGTTACTCCGAAAATAACTATGAAAAAGCAAACAAACAAACAAAACTACTCAAAATGTATATATGTGACCTTGGTATGTTCAAATATATACTGTTACAAACATGTAGACAAGGAGAAAAATTGTACTATGAAAAAGATGAAAGAAAACAAAACAAAACAAACAAGCTCTAAATAAGTTCTAAACTGTTGAATTATACCAAAGCAAACCTGAATACAAGAACAGGAATAAGCAAATGATTAATAAATATCAACAGACTTCCAAACTCTCATGGATGAAACAATAACATGGCAAATTCAAATCCAGGTAGATTCAGTTATGAGGAAATGATTTCTACTATATATATAGGATATGTGGTAAAATAATTTCAACACAAGATTTATGTGGCAAAATGACAACACAAAATATATGTGGTAAAATGACATCAACACAAAATATATGGTAAAATAATTTCAACACCAAATATATGTAGGTAAAATGATTTCAACACAAAATATAATGTGGTAAAATAATTCCAACACAAATATAAGTGGTAAAATGACCTCAACACAAAATATATGTGACAAAA
Source organism: Onchidella celtica (assembly GCA_963931925.1). NCBI lineage: Eukaryota > Metazoa > Mollusca > Gastropoda > Systellommatophora > Onchidiidae > Onchidella > Onchidella celtica. The sequence goes on from OZ007577.1 coordinate 34,190,899, forward strand.
TAATTTCAACACAAAATAGGTGTGGTAAAATGACTTCAACACAAAATATATGTGGTAAAGTATTTTCAACACAAAATATATGTGGTAAAGTAATTTCAGCACAAAATATATGTGGTAAAGTAATTTCAACACAAAATATATGTGACATAATAATTTCAGCACAAAATAATAATATATGCGGCAAAGTAATTTCAGCACAAAATATATGTGGTAAAGTAATTTCAGCACAAAAGATATGTGGTAAAAATACTTTCAACACCAAATATATGTGGTAAAATCTCTTGAGCTTGAGATTTATTATGCTGTTTGGAGAGTTTGAAGCCAATACAGGGACACACAAAATGAAGAAACTGCTGGTTAAGGAAACATGACCTTGCTCAGCAAGCAAAAAAATGACAAAATAGCTTAAGTGAAAGACTAGGACAATAAATATTGATTCATTCAAACACAGTCATTTTAGAAAAGTATGAGGGTGCAAAAGACAGTACAGTTTTAAAGTTCATCACAAGAAATTGAAAATCTATCTTGATGAACAAACACTCATAAAATGCAGAAAAACAAAAATTGACTCTAGCAAGTTGTGCTGCTCATAATTCTAATAAAATTTGTTATAAATAAATCTTGACTCCACATGGAAGAAACACTGAGTAATTCTACATGGTGTCCATGAAGTCTGGACACATAGGAAATCTCATGATATATTTTTTTGCCTCCACAAATTATATAAGGCTTTGTCGAAAGAAGAAGGAAATCATACTGAAGATGTTATTTCTTGATATTCCAACTGAATAAATGTTGTTGAAAATTTTAGATGTACTTCTTGAAAATATACATTTTGCCTATGTGCCCTGACTTTAGGGACATCCAGTATAGATCGTCATCCCCAAATACAAGCATTCTATGTTCACATACTCCATTCTTTAGAAATCTGACTTCATCAAAGTTTGAGCTCCTTTCAATGAGAAATCATGAAAATACAGAAATGTTGAGTATTATCACCTACACATGGACAATGTATGGACTTGATACTAAAAGTAAGATTTACATCATGTCATCAATGGACCAGATTTCCACTGATGACATGATGAACTCAGTTTTTGCAGAAATTGAACATTTAACACTTGTAAACTGGGCTGTCAAAATGTTTCCATTTTCTTTTGGAAGCTCAGACAATTCACATCTTTGGTACAAGATCAACAAAATAAACAAATGGCATGTCCATCCCATACAGCACACATACTTTTTCCACTACAGTTAAAAAGCTTCATGGAGTAATTAACAGAAAATGTCTCTAAGGAAATGTTTTCTCAACAAGCATGAGGGGGAAGATTTTTGCTTCTTGAAGGCCTCAGCATAAGGCTTTTGGCCCTCAGTCTCAAACAGTATGAAATAAAGATTTATTATTAAATACTAGGTTCATAAATTTACTCATCAAAACCCGGTGTCCAGTGTTCTATATTTGGACTACTGTCTTATTCATCAGTATAAGGTTATTGGCCCTCATTCTCAAACAGTAGGACAAAAGATTCATGACTTCACGATTAAACACCCAGATAGGCCTTCCCCTGCTAACACCAAGTGTCCAGTGTTCTATATTCGGACTACTGTCTTATCCATCAATAAATCTTTTTTTTTTCTTTTCAATACATATTTGAAGACTTCAAGGGAGAAACAACAACAGTCACAAAAAATGATTTTTATCTTCATTCCCCCCTAACTACACGTTTGGTTCATCAGTCTTGTTTCTGCACAACCAAAGTTTGAAAAAAAATAGCTGCAACCACAAAATGTACAAAATCACCCTTTCAGATGCAAGAGTGAAGTTGTGAATTTTCAAACCTTGAAAGACTATTTTGTCAATTTCATATGTTTGTGATGATGGTGGCTATCCCTCTCTGGTCTTCACTAATGATTTTCACAAATGGCTCCGAGTCATCAGATAACCTCCAACAAAAATCGTGCCAACTATTAGTTTCCATCTATAACCTGGAGTATTATTAATACTTAGTACAGGAAATGTTTTTCAAAGACAAATCTGAAAATTCTCAGAATAAACATCTATCACTCAAATCATGGATGAATATGTGGGTGGATCTGACAAAACTGGGCTAAAGGTGACATTTTGAGACCTCTTTAAAAAATATTTCTAAGATGATTTCAAGCAAAACATCTTTACTACATGCATGCAAAAAATGGCTAATCTTTCATTTTATAAGTAAATCTCAATCTCCATAGAAAATTTGTCCACCCTTTGGAGGGGTTTTGCTCAGGAATTTTGTCTTTCACCTTAAGCCCAATTTCATCAGATCCACTCACATATGTGAATAAGTTTCCAAGGAAAAATTTAGCACTAGAGCCTGGCTGGCTCATAATAATCAGTGTGTCACAAATCCCAGACTGGGAGATGTAATAAGTTATGACAGGACAACAATCACGAACGAACAAGTTTAACACTTAACAGAACAACCCATCAGACTCACACATTTATTAAACATAATTATACAGATAATAGCGCAATTACATACATTATATTATTGAAATTAACTGCCGTACAACGGCCTTATTCTCACATGCACTCTTCCCTCAGATCCACAACCCGGTAGTTACTTCCTAAAGGCACTTCGGCCTCAGCCTCTCCCCTCAGGGTCTTAATAGCACATTAATAATTCACTGGCACCGCAGTCTCTCAATATCACCTTCCTATTGTCATACACCTTAGCATTCCACTAGCACCTCCGCAGGGCAATAACACATTATCATTTCAATAGCCCATCAACATGGCAATAGTACATTATCAGTTCACTAGCCCATCAACATGGCAATAGTACATTATCACATTCACGCTCATATCTACGTCCCTGTTCGTGGCCTGACTGCCACGACTTTATGTGCCTCTACTGTCCTGCACCGACAGCCTCACTTCTGGCCTATGTGTGGCCTCCGGCCCTATGCTGGCCTATCCCCCGTGCTCACCGAGGTGGCTCTTCGGCCCGTCCTCGACACCTACAAGAATAACATTACATTGGTATAATACCCAACCATTTCTATTCACTCCACCTCTCCTTACAACCCATGAAGCGTACACACAATAGTTCACCTTTCACTCACCACACATCTTACGGTAACACACCTCCATCGGAGTACACAATACTCACTCGTGCTACAAATCCATGAACTCACTTTCATCTATCGCTCATGGCGCACATTGCTATATCCAATATCAAGGACTTCCACATTCCTCACATATGCTTATTTACATCATGGTAATAGACGAATATAATATAATACATCAATCATAATTATCAATCAACGTTCTACCTACCAGTCATCACTGGAAAAACCACTCTCATCCGTCTTCCGACTGCTCCCCTTATGTTCGCCCGCTGGGCTCTTACTAGCGTCCGTTCAGTAGGACCTTCTAACTTGCAGTGATAGTAATACAGCGCTTTCGCCTCATTCAGACCCCCCCACCACTCACAACATGCACGCTTAACTTACTTGTCTACGTGCGTTAATTTTACTCTCCTCCTTTCCCCCCGTAATTATTAACTATCGCTCACTCCACTCGTGACACAGTGCAACACTTCTTTTTCAAAAGTTCAGTCACATTACATCATGCATTATACATCACAGATAAGGCATATCAAAATTTATCATGCATACAACAGATAATCTGTTTCTTTAATCAAAAAAGAAAACAGAAACAGTCCACAAAAACACTTCTCAGATTACTTAACACAGTCAATTCAAGTTCTCTCCGACACCTTTTACAAGCAAACAGAATACAAACATGCCTGGCATTGATGAAATCCATGAAAAATTTCTTCATAAATGCAAAGAGAAAGTACACGGGTACTTTGGAACACATGACTTTTAAAGCTGTAGTAGATTTTCTAGTTAAATTTTTTTCGCACCATTTTATTATGGATCAATCTTTAGTTCAGATAATAAATATGAGAATTTGCACCAAGTTCAGTATAAATTAAAATGTTACACACAAAAATTTTTTTTTTTTAAGTGAAACTCATACACAAATGAGACAGTGGTAGACCTTGAAGGAAGAGAACCCCTGTCACATAAAATAAGAGTTACAGCCCATGACTTCTCACACTCTATGGCATTATCACAGCATAGAGTCAAACCAAGATGTGCATTCTTCTTTATGTTATTGTTTTTTGCAATCGTACAAAAATTCAAGAAAAACATCTTAACTCTTTGTGTGCCATGAATATTTCTATGTTTGCCGATACAGGAAGAAAATAGTGGGGGAGATGAATGCAGACTAACTACACCAACATTTATGAATAGACTATCTTTCTTCCTATATGTCAGGCCAGAGTTTTCTGCTATTGTATAACAGTACACAATACAGCCTGCTACTGTCACCCCCACTGTCTTGTGGGTCATCTCGGGAGAGAGGAAGACTAGGGGAAGGTAACCCTGAATACAAATACCACACTGCCTTGTGTGTTGCTATGATAGCAAAGGCTATGGGAGTAAACCCAGACAGAAAATCAGGAGTGGAGACCCGAAGGTGGTTGTCAGGGAGAACTGCATCAAACTGGCTTCCAGCATCTCCTGCAGCCGGACTAGTTCCAAATGTATTGACCTGGTCTCTCCCTTGGGTTTAACTAGAATGGCAGAGAGAGGGGTGGTGCCTCTGGGCAAAGCACCATCTCTTAAAAATAGCCCAGGCAAGGCAGCAAAACGAGGAGGCGTTTGCTCGGGCTTGGCAAGCGTATGTCTCTCCTCTATAAGCCCACCCATTTCCGATTTGGAGAGGACACTCCAGCCATCCGTTACGGATGGGCACAACACGGGAGGTGGCAGTTACCGGTGATAAGCTCAATCCATTTGGCGTACGGATGAGCGCCAGGGGTCCCCTCTGTCGGTGGGAGCGGCTTTTCAGCTGCATTGATCAACTACCGCCCGCCGTAACCTGGGCAGCCCCCAGGCAGTTGGGTGTTGTTCCGCCACGTCAGCCTGCTTCATAAGGTGGTTGGAGCTAGACCAAAAGTCGAAAAGCTGACGTAAAGTGTGCACCTGGCAAAAACAGAAAAATACTAAAACTTGGTACCTGGAACGTCAGAACAATGCGCCCAGGCTTGCAACAGCAAGATCTCACTGATATTGACTCCATCAGGAAATCCCAAATTATTGATCGAGAACTTCAGCTACTAAACATCGACATCGCTGCCCTTCAAGAAACTCGACTTCCCGACTCCGGGTCAGTCAAAGAAGAAAACTACACCTTCTTCTGGCAGGGCCTTAGCAGCGAACAGCCGAGAATCCACGGCGTGGGCTTCGCCGTAAAAAACTCCCTTATCAATTCGATCGCAACTCCAATTGGAGTGTCAGAACGCATCATGACACTCAGACTGAACACCCGGTCTGGTTTTACCAACATTATCTGTGTTTATGCCCCAACACTTACCTCCTCTGACGAAACCAAAGACATTTTCTACGAGGCATTGCAGAGGACTCTCCACAACATCCCTCTCACCGAAGGCCTGCTAATTCTGGGTGACTTTAACGCTCGAGTGGGAGCAGATCACTCCGCATGGCCAAAGTGCATTGGGCACTTCGGCATTGGCAACATCAACGAAAACGGGCAGCGCCTTCTGGAGCTATGCTCCGTAAACTCATTATGTGTTAAAAACACGTACTTTGACCTTAAGAGATGCCAAAGAACATCATGGCGCCATCCCAGGTCTGGCCATTTGGCATCAATTAGATCTTATTCTCTCAAGGAGGAAGAGTTTGGGCTGTATAAAAATAACTCGTTTCCTCCACAGTGCTGACTGTGACACCGACCATGCACTGGTAGTCAGCAAAATCAAAATTTCGGCCAAGAAAATATACAGATCAAAAGCCCCTTCAATCCCTAAGATCAATGTAACAGCAATCAGAGATGAATCAAATAGAAAGTCATTTGAAAAGTTATTTGCTGAAAGCATGGATAATGTCACCCAATGTGACTCGGTAGATGAAACATGGAACACTCTCAGTTCAAAAATTCATGACTGTGCCATCAAGTCTTTTGGACAGCATAAAGTTTCAAACAACGACTGGGTAGCCCAGAACAGCGAAATTCTCCTACCTCTCATTGAGCAAAAGAAATCTGCTTTCAATGAGTATAACAAAAATTGCAATCAGAGTACAAAAACTTGTTTGAAAAATGCAAAAGCTAAACTTCAGCTGGAGGTAAGACGTTGCGCCAACAAATACTGGACAGACTTGTGTAACAGCATACAAGAGGCAAATGAAAAGGGAGATATGAAAACCGCCTCTAGTCAGATGAAAGTAGCTCTTGGGCCAATCATCACCAAAAGCGCCCCACTTAAGTCTGTAAATGGTGAACCCATCACAGATAAAAATGAACAACTGAATAGGTGGGTAGAGCATTACTCTCTGTTGTATTCAACTGAGAAAAATATTCCACCAGATTTTGAGGAACACCTCCAAAAACTGCCAATAATGGCCGAACTTGACGCTGAACCTTCCTTAGTCGAGCTTTCCAATGCAATCGACCACCTGTCTGCTGGAAAAGCCACAGGAAGTGACAACATTCCTGCAGAGGTATTAAAAGACCTAAAAGGCCCACTATTACCACACCTGTATAATCTGTTACTGCAGTGTTGGAAAGAAGGCGTGATACCACATGATATGAGAGACGCCAAAATTGTCACACTTTACAAGAACAAAGGAGACAAAGGCGACTGCAACAACTATCGAGGCATATCCCTCCTCAGCATTACTGGAAAGGCTTTTGCTCGCGTCATCCTCTGCCGCCTTCAACAACTGGCGGAAAAAGTCTTACCAGAAACACAATGTGGCTTTCGAAGCAAACGATCAACTATTGACATGATATTTGCACTTCGGCAAATCCAAGAAAAATGTAAAGAACAAAACAGGCCGCTTATAACATGCTTTGTGGACCTAACAAAGGCTTTCGACACCGTAAGCCGATCTGGCCTGTATGCAGTCCTTAAATCCATAGGCTGTCCACCAACATTGCTAAAACTTATTGCATCCTTCCACACTGACATGAGGGCATGTGTCAACTTTGAGGGCTGCACATCCAATTCATTTGCTGTAAACAGCGGTGTGAAGCAGGGATGTGTTCTTGCTCCTACCTTATTTGGTATATATTTTGCAGCCCTACTCAAGAATGCCTTTGGTCAATGTTCAGGTGGAGTACTTATTAACACCAGAGTGGACGGCTCCATTTTTAATGTTGCCAGACTAAAAGCAAAATCTCGTACAGAGCATATTATGTTACAAGAGCTCCTCTTCGCAGATGATGCTGCAATCGTGGCCCACGATGAAACCACGCTCCAGGCTCTCATCAATAGCCTTGCCAAAGCCTGTGACAAATTCATGCTAAAGATCAGTGTCTCAAAAACTGTAGTTTTGACACAAGGCTTGAGAAACCCCAACCCAATCATGCTGAATGGCTCTCCTCTGGAGCAAGTGGGAAAATTCTGCTACCTAGGCTCAACCATCAGTGGTAGCACAGACATAACAACTGAAATAAATGCCAGAATAGGAAAGGCGGCCACAGCTTTTGGCAAACTCTCAAAAAGGGTGTGGAACAATAGCAAGCTGACCATCAAAACAAAGGTACTCGTGTACCAAACTTGCGTCCTAAGCACCCTGCTGTATGGCTCAGAGACATGGACCACCTACTCCAAACATGAAAGATCCCTCACCTCCTTCCACCTGCGCTGCCTACGCAAAATTCTCAAGATCAAGTGGCAAGACAGGATCTCAAATATCGAAGTTCTGAGCCGAGCCAACATTCCATCAACTCAGGCTCTCCTAGGCAAAAAAAGACTGCGGTGGCTTGGACATCTCCACCGTATGGAAAATGATCGCATCCCCAGACAAATTCTCTACGGGGAACTTGCTACTGGCAACCGACCCAGAGGTAGGCCACATCTGCGATTCAAAGACACTTGCAAGGTCACGATGAAAGCATTCAACATCGACCCCAATGAATGGGAAAACCTTGCAAATGATCGAAGCAGATGGAGACAAAAATTGCGCAGTGGCACGCTCGCAATAGACTTCAAGGCAAAAGAAACATACCTGACAAAACGACAGAGGCGGAATGAAAACACTCGCCAAAGTGAACCCAAAAGACTGACCTGCAATCACTGCCATCGCACTCTCGGGTCAAACATTGGTAGAATAAGCCACGAGAGAAGCTGTCAGTCAAAGTGAAAGTGAATATTCTAGCTGCTAAGACCGTCTGTAAAGACGCTAAAGGCCATATATCTTTCTTCCTGAAACAAAATAGCCTAGCATTCTTGTGCCCCGATACATCTGTGATTGGCACAAACGTGACTAGCGGAACAACAGTTTTACCGGCTAATGGCACACAAAGAGTTAACACAAACCTCATAAATGCCAAGATTCCATAAGTCAATACCAAACTTTCTTCAACTTGATAGGTTTAACATGGCAGAAATAGCCAAAATGCTGAATCCTAATAATGTACACCAAAAGTCCACACATGCATGGAGTATATAGTGCAGTAATCCATCAAAGTTTAATATCATCCTCAATAAAATAATCTATCTAGTTCCCTGCGGTTTATTCTCACAGTTCAGACATCAATTCTACAAATGCCATCCATGTCAAACACCAAAGCACCAGAATCTGACAATCCACTGCTTGGGCTTTCACATATTTGGTGATGAAAAATGCAAATCTCTGGATAAATACACGTTCACAATACTTGACCCCATCAACAGTTCTATAATAAAAGTATATGGCACCAATGACTTGTACATATAATTACTTATTTGGTGACTGAAACAGTGAAAATATTCAGGTTGACTAGATTACCCAAATGTTACACACAGTATTTTATACATCCTTGCTGCAAAACAAGACAAAAAACATTCACTAGAATATTCCCTCGTCATATAGCAGGCTCCCCTCCCATGCAATCAAAGCTCACTTTTCAAGAGCTTCAAGTCAAAAGGAAGCATGACTATTTTCAAACAAGTATAATCTCTCAAATGTACATGTTTCGCATTTTTAAAAAAAAATTTTAATGAATTTTTGTTTGATGCTACAATTTGTGTCATTGATTGAGGTATCTTTTGCCTAAAAGAAATACATGCATCTCTTGTCTATTTTGTGCCAATGGCATACAGAAAGGGAGGCAGAGGGGGCGATGTCCCTGGGCATCCAAGACAAAGGGTGTCTAGGCCCTACACTTGAGTCTTGGGGTGTACAATCAAGGAGTTGGCCCCAGGCATGATGGGCAAGACCAAACCTCCGCACACCACAGTTGTGGTAACTATGGTATAAGTCTTATTTTGCTTTGAAAGTCTTCATTTGGTAGCTTAGAGCAAAAAGAAATAACACTCTCTTTCAACACTGCTGCCACTGTGCTTCTTACAACTTAAATTCCAAATTCTAAAGGTGGCACAAACAGCTTTGTGTCAGTATCATCACACCTGAATTCAATAAACGTACTCTCTTATTTTATTTTACTTTTTTCTCTTAGCAAATCTGTGGAAATTCTGAGTTTACTTTTGTCCTAACATTACCATTCTGATGAATGTTTTGTAAATATCACAATGCCATACAGTCACCCGATTTTACTGAGTTTTCATATATTGAATTTATGACTGAAACGGAGACATTTCATAGCAGCCACAGGTGTTAAAACACATTTGACACAAACAAAGTTGAATCACCCAGAATTATTGAGACAAATATCATTAACATACGGTAACCATTTCAGTGTTTTGGAAAGAGCTGTACATGGTCATGACAGTGGATGTATTCTGAAAGAGAAAATACCTCATCATGGTGGGTTCTACTCCAAGATACAGAAAAAAACAACAACAGGAACAGCAAAAAATCTTTCATGGTTGACATTTCCACACTAACACAGAGAAATAAAAAGAAAAACTTTTCATAGTTGTTGCTCTACCCAGATTCACAAAACACCTCATCATGCTTGCTTCTTTGCCCTGAAACCCATAACACATTATCACGTGTTTCCAGGACCTGAACTATACAACAGTGCACACATTTTGACCAAATTTTAAATCTAAGCTCTTATGACACACAGAGACGTCCCGTCTCTCCCCCCCCCCCCCCCCCCCAAAATGTTCAGACACACAGAAAACACAAATACTGTCATGCCTACTTCTTTTTCCATACACAATTATTTTGTTGGCCAACCAACACAGTGACTATGGTATGAGAATGTTGATCTCGGGGGACACGTTGGTCTTGAGGCAAGGTGTTCGCCTCTCATGCCGAAGGTACTGGGTTTGGTCCCTGGTGGTGCAGGCATGTTGGAATTATTTTGGGGGAAAAATTCCTGTCCCTGACAGTATGGCAAGTAGGATCAAGCACCTAGTCTTCTCGGGTAAAGACAAAAACCTTGGAGGGCCCGTGTGCATGTTGCGCACGTTAAAAATACCTCAGCAGTTGAAAGTCAAGAACAGCAGGCCGAACAAGGCCACTGGCTTGGCAAAAAAAATTTTTTAAACTAATCCCTACAACAAAAACACATAGAAAGAAGAACAAGAAAAATAAAAACAAGAAAAGTCAGGTGTAAATGCCAAGAACAGCGAAACCTCCTAAAATAAAGGCTTAAAACAACGAAAGCTGATCTCCACCATTATGTCAGTGGTGCAAAACACATTAAGTCCTCATACAATAACGACTTCCAAGCCAGGCTGGCATTCATCAGACAATTTCACATTCACAAAACTGAACAAAAAAACTACAGCTGTGATCATGATCATAAATATAAATTTTAAAAAAGCCATTACTAAACACGGAAAATCAGTTCATAAATGTGGTCGAAAATCAGTTCATAAATGTGGTCAAGAATTATTTCTGTGGTTTTCCAATATCATCATTCTATCTGAAGACTGAAAACTTTCATTCATACATCATTCCAGTGTTGTATCTGTAACTGCTTTTTTTCTTTGAGTACAGGGGGTCATGGTAAAATGAAAACATTTCATTTGAAGGCTAAAAAATTTCAATCGTACAAAATTATAGTGATTCGTCTGAAAACATCTTGAATATGTAGGAGGCATTAGCAGGATAAAACACAATAAGACATAAGGGTTATGTAAAATATGTAGATGGAGCCACTAAAGTTTTACAAAACTGAAAAGAAAAAAATCCTGTAAAACTTTCATGAAACGTGGTGCTGTCTTGTCAAATGGTGGTTGATTTTTACCTTTACATATGCTGCATTACAGTTTCCATAACAAGCAAGACATTTTCAAATGTAAACTGTATCGTATCTCAAGTAAGCCAGATTCAAATACAGAATGCTGTCTTGTGTAATCACTGACAACAATTAGTGCATGCTTATTCCTAACAAAGTATTGACTATACAGTACTATATTATGATATTCATTTCACAATTCGAAATCTTCCCAGCTTATCATCTCCTGAAGGTCCTTAGTGACCAATACCTAGCATGCTTAATTTTTATTCTTTTCTAAATTATTGTACAATTTTCTTATTATTTGTTTCTAACATGGGATTTTGCAGTACACAAATTATTTATTTTTTCTTTGTCACATTTGAACTTTGTGCCACGACCTACTACAATCCCATGTTGTTTTCTGTGGTTTTCTTCATAATTTGTTCATTGACTGTACAGCGCTATACAATGTATACTGATATCATTAGCAATTTCAAACTGCTGCTCTAACCTTAAATAAATATATATAAACACAAGGGAAACAGTGGTTCATATCAGGAGATTTATCAAAATTCTATACAGAAACTCAATGAATAATTTCACTAGAATGTTGAGTAATGGGAATGCTAAAAGCTGAGTTGTGGAATGTTTTTTCAGCTTGGACAATGTGCAAACAAAAACTGATCAATACACACAGGAATATGCAAAATTTTAGAGTTGGGAGGTGCGTACACCAGAGCATCATTATCTCCATAAGGTACATCTTTCAACAAATGACTGCAGCATTTCCATCAATCACACTAAACAAAGTATTTGTCAAAAGGGAGAAATTGTGAAGAATCATGCAAGTTTATGGACTCGAAAATTTTGGGTTAGATATTTATGTGACCTCCGAGGATGAAAAAAATCACCTTGCCCATTCTGAGTTCCAATACACCCACTTGAGGTTTTTTTGTTGCATGTGGAGAAATGAAAAATAAGGAGAGTAAAGGAACAAACATATTATCATCCTGTGCATGAAAGATGGCTTTAAGTGACACAGATATGTTATACATGTATACAGAAAATAACAAAAGAAACAATCAATATTCTATTAGTGTCTGAGAAATCAGAAACTGAGTAAACGAGTGAAAATCAGAACACTTGGGGGGGGGGGGGGGGGGGGGGGGGGGGTATGTAACTCCCTATACCATTTGTTGTTCTTCTAGTTTCTGTTCTTCTTTTTCATGAATAAATTATGGCACTTGTCACTTTTCATCTTAAAATAATGTCCTTTTATGAGTTATGTGATTGCACAAAAGCAATTTTTGCTCATTTGCGCTGAAATGCTAAAAAGTCTATATAATCAGTGTTCAAACAAGCACCATTCTGCTATCACATAGAAAAGCAAGCATATCGTAGATTTCATGACAAAACGGTTTATCGATATCTACAGCTGTACAATGAAAAGGCAAACGCTTAACTTCTCTGTATGACCGAGGAGTGAGCAGCCAAAATCAGTGTTGCAGGAAATTCAGTTTTGAAAACTTTGTGCTACTCTCTTCACCAATTTCTCCAAAGCTTGTCTTACAACAAAACACAAAAAGTAAATGAGATTTAACAAAATTGCTTGTGTTGTGAAAGGCCCCCCCCCCACAAAATACTTGTGATAACCACTGAACAGTAAATATCTCCAATGTGACCTATTTGTCCCTTTGCCATACAGATAAGTTCAACATTCGCCTTTTCATTGTACAGCTGTTGTTCTCTGTTCACCCCTTCGTCATGAAATCGACGATATCTATGTTGTACGACATACAACATTTCAGTCAATAAAACAGCTCTAATCTGAGTAAAGCTTTGAAAGGTTGAGTATAATCACCATTTGCTATCACAATGATATGAGACTTCTATGCCGGCATATAAAAGAAACATCACTAGCGCTATCCTGAAGCTACATGAGTATATTCTTACAAGATGACAACGCTTTTGTTGCCAAATATTCTCTGAACTCCTTGAAGGCTTTTAGGTTTCAGGTAAAATATCTTTCTTTTTCCTCTCCTTTGCATTCGTGAGATTTCATTAACTCTTTCGGGACGTATCCCCGATTTATCTGCGCCAGTGAAAAACGCATTTGGACGTTTCACTGATTTATATTGTATTCTACTTTCAATTCTCTTTTATTTGATGAATAACATTTTACTTTACTATCAATACTTTTTTTTTTTCTGCAAGCGTTTTTCTGAACCATGCTGGTCTTTCCCAAAGTCAGAAAAAATTAATCAATTACGTCCAGACCTGACCAAAGCCCCTCACACTGACGTCCTGAAAGAGTTAAAAGGCCAATGAAATGCTGTTCGTAATACACAAAGAGATGGACTGCACCATAACAAGGGGTGCAAAATGCAAAACTCACCATATAATTCACCAAGTCAACTATGAATGTGGAAATACATCAAAACTTGAAGATAATAACAAAGACCTCACAATACAGACAAAATGAATGTGGTTAGAAAGTGAGAAATACAAAATGTAAGCGATAGAAAAAAAAAATTACAAAATGAAATAAAACATGGACTCACTTAAATTTCTCATAAGGAGGGACTGTGGACTGTGGAGACAAATAGCGAAACATCACAAAATTGTCATGGCAATTATTGTATTAATAACTGTCATAACACAGTCCTATATTCTTTCACACTAAACATTACATATTGTTCTGTCCTGTAATTTGCATACCTAGAGTATAACAGCTTCCCATTTGTAGCCACCCTCTCACACCAGTGTTAAGTGCTCTAACCATTAGGCCACTGTACCAGCTTATCTGCTTTTCAAACAAATTTGAAATTTCACAAATCTACTAATTTGTGTCAGATTCTGTATCTCCATGAATAGTTTGATAATTTACTTCACAGCTACAAGAAGGTCGATTATTATTTCAAGATTTGTCAAATTTATATTATATGCACGCACACTGCCAACCAAAAAATGAGGTTTTTTGTTTGTTTGTTTCGTTTTTTGGATGTTGTTTTTCAATTGTATCAGAAAAAAAAAAAAAAAAGAACTGAAACTGTTGGAAGAGCCAGGCTTTGGGAGATTTCAGAGTAAGGAAAACCCCCATCATAAAAGTAAGCTTTTTTTTTCTTTTTTAAAAAAAAAAAAAAATATCTATGATACTCGACAGCATATCCGCTCAAATAAAACACAAGCAATATGTTAGCATATGCATCAATTAAGCCTTTGTAAAGGATAGGTGAGTAAGCTCTTACTACAATAACCAGAATGTTGCATTTACAAAAGCTGCAACATTATTATATTCATCAGGGCTTATCACATATATGTCACGTGAGGCAGTTTAAATATAGAAACATACCAAAATAGCACATTAAAGAAAATGAATTATTATGTCAAAATGGAATAAATTTTATAATATCACCCAAATATCACACATAAATTTGTCTTGCCACCCTATCATTCCTTCATTAGCTCGTTAAAATGATCTTATTGATAAATGTCCAAGAAAAACCTGCAAACAGAAATAGTTTGTGTCTTGTTCTCTCTTGTTCAATACTGATGGTCAGAGGCACAAACCACGCAAGTCTAGAACAGACAACTTTACAGAACAGACAAAAATTTATAAAATGTGGAAACAGTGAACCTTAATTAACTTATTTCTCCCTGCAAACGGGGAATCCACGTTTTCATCTTTCGTGCCGAGCTGTACCGCGAACGGGGAATCCACGTTTTTGACCCCGACCTTATTTTTTTTTTTTTTCAATTTTAATTTACAAATTACTACTTTCTACCCACAAAATAATAAAAACAACCACAGAATATCATAAAGCATTCATTTATAAACACTTCCACCCAATAGAATTGAAAAATATTAAAAAATAAGCGAGTAATGAATTTTTTTCTAACACACCCTATAAAAGCATGAAAACTGCAAAATTTACTTGGGCCAGCTGGAGCAACTTGGCCAAATTTACTTGGGGAGAAATGAGTTAATCCCAAGACACAGTATACTGATACTGTGTCTTGGCTTAATCTGTGGAGTGAATGAAGATAAACTGACTGACCACAATGTATTTCTATTGTGTTCTATGGCAGGACATTTTCTACATATGATGTAAGAAGTGATCCTCCTCTGTTTCCACAACAAGAAAAAAAATGGGAAGTGCTTCAGCAGAGATGATTAGGACCTATACTGTTTTCTGATCAAATAAGACAAAATTTATATAACCTGTACTGAACAGTTCCTGAATCTTTCACTTAAATCAATTGGAAATTGTCCCGACCAAAGTACTCATAAAACAACAACACAGAATTGCAAAAGTTTGGAATTGGGGTGATTTGTACCCTGTGACCATCATTATGTCTTCACTGTTCCCCAAGACTGTACTAACTCAAAAATTTGAAAAATTAAGATCTATATACATGTAATACATATTCAACTACATTCACAGCCACATCAAATGATCTTGGTCACAGACTCCTAAGCCAAAAATTACTGGATAGCAAACTTTCAAAAAACAGGAATGCCAAATGATTTTTGCAAAGAAACCTGAAAAATGAACGTGTCATCGTGTTTGCATCAAAACAAACATTTTTTTTTACAGTTTTTAAATAATCACTAACACACAAAATACAATTAAATACACAGGAAAAAAATCGGGACTAACGGAAAAACCGGAAAAAACGGACTTTTGACAGCCTTGAAAAAGTCATGTCACCAGACCAGTTGTGCCTAAAATAAAACATCCTGAAAAATAGCCAAAGCCAATCACTACAGTTTGAGGGAATGGTGACGCTAGTTATCTGACAAATATATTACAAAAGAAACATGAAATGGACAGAAATGCACTGCAAAGGGGAGATGAATTGAGTAAATGCCTCCACAAAATATTATTTAAAAAAAACAGAAAATCTGTGGGGTCTCAGCAAGGCTTGGAGTAAAGTCAAACAACGTTTTCTGTTTGCCACATTTGACTAAATATCTCCACAGTATACCTGACAGACATGAACAAGTCTAATGAGCAGACAAATCTGCCAAAATCAAAATTTGTTACCTCTGGACCGCAACATTTGTAAGATATAAATAAAGAAATATCACTTCTGCCAAATCATGAACCTAGGTCAGTGCAGTAAACAAGGTCAAAATTGGGCAAAAAGAAAAGGTTGTATGTTGCAATGCCCCGCGTGAGAAATAAAACCCAAACAATACAAAGCAAACTAAAGAGATTTGGAAAGATCCATTTGCACCACAAAGAATATGCGAATCTACTTGCCATGATTTCTTCATATCTTTGATTTGATTGAAACAGTAAAAATCCATTGGAAAGTTCTTTCTCCCAATGAAAACGTGTAAATGGGATGCTTACCGCACTGGCCTACGTTTAGCTCTATAGCAGTGATTCATTGGGCCTCGTGTCTACCAGTACATGTGACCAACAGTGAAGCCCTCTCATTATATATACACATTCTCTGAATATACTACACTAAAAATATTATATTGTAAATAACACCCTCAATCTAAAGCCATCTTCAAGCAATTATCTTACTGGTTCGCTAGACCACAGTAATGCTGAATTATCCGTCTGACTTCAAAAGCCACATTTTGTACAGTATTCACCTCATTTTGTACATTTTTTTTTTTCAACAATTCACTGGCATATAAGTAAATGCAATTCTGTTACTGATTGTTCTTCCACTGATACTGACACAAGTTAAGGCAATGTTTGTCAATATTGTGTTCTGAATGAAACAAGTACTCAAAAAGACAATGGATGACTATCAAATAATTTGCTCTTAAATATATACCATGCTAAGCCGCACAAGTCTTGCAACTTTAAACTGCCGTAACTTTTGAACGAATTAGGTTAATTTAAAAAAAATTTTTAATGAAATAAAGATTTTTCCCATGAATTAAAAATCTTCCATGTTTCTAATGTCTTGATGTCCTGTCTTGGACATCAAGTCATTAGAACAAAGTTCAGAACTATATGAGGTCTCTGTCTGTAGGGTCGAGTCTTTTGACCGTTTCTATCTTGCCTGAAATGTTCATTTAGAACTAAATCATTATGTGATCAACAAAACTTAAATTAAAGATGACAGGGCTTTGCATTTCATTCAGTGACCTCCTGCAATTTAAAAGTTACAGCCATTTAAAAGTTTGTTGCAAGACTTATGCGGCCTAGCATATTATATTCAAACACAAAACTATGGTAAAATCTAGAACAAACATGACATTTGAAATACTTAAAAAACAACAATGAATGGTTTAAACATATAAAAAAAACTCAAAGAAATTAAAGTAAAAATAAGGCAAAAAGTCCTTTGTCAGAAAAAGCACCCAAGTCAATTAAGAAAATATTAACACAATCTGACCCAATTTCAGGCAAATGTCATATCAAAACCTCAAGGATATTAAATTAAAAACAAGACAAAACAAAAAATCCTTGGTCGGAAAAAGTATCCAGGTCAATTAACAAAATATTAAACATAATCCAATCCAATTTAAAGGAAAAGTTTAATATCGAAGGCTTTTGACTTGCTATGGTAACTAAACAATAAACAAGTCAAGGAAATAAGGACTCTGAGGAATTCACTCCAGAACATAAACTAGCAGACAAAATATGCATCAATCAATCATGGCAATGAATAGCAAAACATATCAAATTTCCAAGATAAACACATAAAGGCAGCGGCCTAGAATACAAAGCTGCAAAGGACCCAATGCTGATACACTATGGCACATTGGAAAGACAACAGTGTTTCTGTAGGTTATATGGTGGACATGATAAACCAACTGCACCGTAGAGCTCAAGTTGCATTTAAGTAGGCATAAACTGAACTTCTACACATCTGATCTAAGTACTTAATCCTACAGTGCTTCCTTAAAGATTGTATTATCCAGACATTCTAAAGTTGCAAACCTAATTTAAAATAGTCAAATTAAAGCAAAAAATTTGATTATATATCATGAAAAATTATAAAGTGTTCTGTTTTGTACAGTACATTGGTGACTTGGTTCAAAACCAGCACACTGGGCAGGGTCTACCACAGGGTCAGCTTTCTGTATCCATCAATGCCTTGGTGGTACAACTTTCCAGAATGCATGATGTAAAAGTATCTCCTGGCACATCACTAAAACACAGTGGTTCAGTCTTTTGCCTAAGCTGGGGGCTTGACAATTTTTTTAAAGTGTAAGTCACAATGTCTGCATAATGATGGGACAAAGCAACTTTGTGTAACAGAGAAGCAACACATTTTTACGCCAAGGAAAATATCAAGCAATTTCTTTATATGCACAAATTTTTTCATCAACTTTATAGTTCTTTACATTAATTATATGAATAAACAAGATGTATGCCTCACTAGTAGGTAACAAAACACTTCTTTAGATTAATATCCTACATGACAATAAAGTCAAAAGAAATACTGACAAAACTAGCTAATGACCCTATTAATAGAATATCAGTTATGAGTATTGCTGCAATACTTGTAAGTCAATATCTATAAGTTGTTAAAACTTTCAACTGATTCAACCATCCTGACTGAAGTAAACCTACAACAAATCATGCTAAAATATTTACTGTTCACTTTTCTTATCACAACTGACTGGCCTTGATAAAATGATTGTAATATTCTTCCTTTGTGCCCTAAATAATCCAACTGGCTAACTCTACTGTCTCTTGTAAGCGTCCACTCATTCGACTTCCATATCTTTCAGCATGTCTACATTTATAGATTAGTGCCTCACTAATGAAAACTAACGATCAAAGAAACTCAAGAAATGATCCCAAATATCTCATAATGGCTAGTAATTTTTCCCCCACTTGCACTCAAACCCAATGCTGCCATGCAAGAACAAAATACTGTATATGATATCAGCATCATACAGCGTTTTGTCAATGCACACCAATGAGCATTTCAAAATAAAAGAATGAAATATGCACAGTTCAGTGATTATAAAATCATTACATGAAGGGACATATGCCTACAAAGTCAGCTGTTGTTCCCCGTACAGTTCTAGAATAATGAAGAGAGATGAAAAATCTGCTGTACGATCAAAACAATACGATCATGTAATATACTGTCTTGTCTATGCCTCCAACGTTCCAGATTTTGTGAAGATGCTGTGTAAGTGCAGGCAATTATAACACAAACATGTTTGGAATGTAATGGAAGACAAGAAAAAAAAAAAAAAATCAAGATTCTTACATCCTAAACTTTCAAGTTGTGGTTCTAAGAGTAAATTGAAAGAGACGGCACAGCCTAAAATGGAATCTCCAGTTTTCCACTGTCATTGTTTTTGTTGTTTTTTTTTTCACACCTACCTGGGTTAGCATCTCAATTTAACATTACAGACAAACATCAGTCATATGAAAAAGAAAAATTTTTTTTTAAATCCACAAGCAAATGGTTCAAATCAATGGCTGGTAAAACTTTGCTGGCAGATAACACTGTGGGATTTGAGTTTTTCCTTCATTGATTCCACAGCTTCACCACCTCTTCATTTCATACCACTCTCACAGAATAATTTGTGATGCTCTAAACCTGTCACTCTTTCTCCTGCCTAAGCCTTTGCCCTGTTGCACAAGCCACAATGCTGGAGTGGCACTTATGCGGCTTCATGATACCGCTGATGAAATACATTATTCCAGGAAATTGATTTAAAGAAAGAAAAAAAGACAAAAGTGGCATGTGCGTTCTGAAATATGATACAAATCATCAAATTATATAGTAAGAATCCATTCCTGGCTGACAGCACGGTGTAAACCAAAACATTCTACTGTCAAGAGTTCTGTTAGGCAGAAGTCAACTGTACAAATGCTGTGATCCATTTTGGCATATGCTGTCATACAAAAAAACAGCCCTTCGAATGCCAAGTTTCTCCAGGTCTAAGATCCAAACACTCTATTTCATTTTATACTGTACATAATTCCATAATATATTTTTCAGGTCAATAATAACAACAGAATGAATTAAGTCCTTCTTCTGAGAATAACTGGACAAGCCTTGACATCGTTGCACAGCACGGGTTAAAGATGATCTGATAATTTTCGGAGCATCAAAGAGCAAATAATCTTCTATTATATCACAGGCCAATGTGATGGTGGGTCGCGTGACCGCACCTGTGCACTGTCTGGTGCTGGCGTCGCAGCTGGTTTGACATTGTGGAGTAAGTGTGCAGTCGTCTGAGTAGCGACAGGTGATATTGGATAATTTGTTCTTGATTTGCTGTCTAGACAGGAGCATTGTCTCTTCTGTGATGATGATTTCATAGGAATCTAGATGTCGTACAGTGAGTCCATTCAAATTGCATAGATGATACCTGTGCAGGAGGAGATAAATAGACAAATTGTTTTTCTTATGCCATGTAGTGAAAAAAAGGGGATTTATAATCAACTATTATAAATTGTGAGTGGATGCGGCAAAATTCACTTAAACTTGAATAATCCCATTTATCAAAAGGGTAATCATGTTTCTATATTATACATACAAGAAAAGATGACTTGATCAGTTAATAACAGTTAATAACAATATCGAGACACACAGAGAATGACTACAGTATCAAAGACATTATCACTGATGTCATAGGATAGGAGTAAAGTATTTGTTGTAAAATATAACTTGACTGATGATTGTTTGAAGGCTTGCTCAAATTACTGATGTGGTACTTAAAAAAAAAAAGGCACAAATTATACCAATATTACAATTGTATTGAAATAAAAGAATATTTAGATTTGGCAAGGATTTTAAAAGAGAGAGAGAAAAAAAGGCTTTTTTCTTACATTTATTTAAAATGCAGGCTTGAACCAGTACATCAAAAGGCGGAAGAAAAAGACAAAAGAATACAAAATGAAAAGCACGAAAGAATTAGACATGTATCTCTCTGAGACATAATTTTTTGTTCACCTGACTCCATCCTTTTCATACAGTTCTTCCATCAGCTCCACCAAACTAAGCATAGCTTTGGCCCTATACGTCCAGTTTGGCAATGTCCACCGGTAGGCATGGTCACTGAAGAGATTGGCTGGCCAGGGTGTGGATCGGCTATACAGGACATTGCCCTGGGACAAGTGTAGATAGTGCCAGATGCTGATCCCACCACATGTCCCATTCAAGAATGGCACAGCACCAGTGTCCTGAAATTACCAAATAAATCTGTAAAATCACTGCTGGCTGCATTAATTCGTAATTCATTCTTCCTTGTTCCAGATTTAGTTTGTTTTTGTTGGGGTTTCAGACTCTTATCAGTACAATGTTATGTAGACTGCAATGGAAGGTTGTGGCTGCGAATGTAATTTTGGACAAGGTGTTTTCCACTCTACCTATGTGAAATAACACAGGAAATCTATCATTCAAAGCATGCCTAGAAATTATAATCAGGAGATAACTTGGTGATCTTATCTGAGGAAAATTTGCAGTTTACATCGCACCCTTTAAGCATAATTGTGATGCAAGACAAAAATTGTTCAGCAAATGACCCTCTGTCAGTCTCTATATCAGCAACAAGCTTGGGCATCAGTCGGGCCACTTGAGACCAAGTGCCTTCTAAAAACAACACAAGGAATTGGTCATGCTAGACTCTCCCCTCATTCCACATAAACAAGTGTGCTGATCAACAGCAGGATTTTTGGGATGCTGCATGACGAAAGTCCATGATATAATGATAAATTAATAATACAATTGTTTTGCAATACTAGCTGAGTTCCCGGCCCTGCCCGGGATAAATCGATTTATTAGTTTCAGTTCTGGGTGATTATTATGGACCTGCTTCATTTTGCCTGTTCCTTTAGCTTTATTTTATTTTTGTTTGTTCGTTTGTTTTTAGATACGTTTTACTGCTCTCCCTTTACGCGTTGACGCCCTGCGCGTCCCGCCAGCATCCGTCAAATGGCTATGATTTGCGCACGGGTTAGTTTGTTTGTTAGTGAACACATCGCAGGAAGTGATAACGTCATGTGTTGATGGAAATGAAATATTATATTTTCCTAGGCATATTGAAAACACAAAACCTGTACTTTTGGCCCTGCAATGTCAATATCTCAATTCCAGACACTTTCTTTTTCCTAGTCTAGGCACACCTGAGACCACACAAAGTTTCATACTTGATAGTCTAACTGAATCTCACCGATAGTACGTTTTTTAGGGGGCATGCTGCATCAGTGCATGCTAGATCTAGCTCTCACAGACACTACTGTGATTATGAATCGAATTCCGGGACCGGAAGTGGAAAAGCGATTAACAAAGAAAGAGGTCGTAGGTTAACGAACGTACAATTCGGATCAAACGCTCTCGCAAATTTACTGTTCCATTCTTATCGCATTATTGAAATAACTCACGAATCCCATAAGCTTTTTTATGCCTATGTACATAGGAACACTGGTCAGTATCGTACAATTGTGTGTGCCAAATTTCAGTTCAATACGTCCAGTAGTTTTTGAGTCCATAGGGAACAAAGGGGTTTTCTTACATTTTTTTTGTATAGATTTCCGCAACAAAAAAAATCTGAGTTTTCCTATGACAATGGAAATTATGATTACAAAATGAGGTATTTCAATCAAGACCTACAGTGATGGCTGCACAGTAAACAAAATTCAGTAGTATTTCCTTTACATTGGCTTTGAAAAACATGCCACTGTTATACAACTTCTGCATATTCACTGCTGGGTGGTGGTTTGATATCCACGCACATAAAACATGCCAGCTGTCCCATCTTATCATATCTAATATCTCTGATGGAGTTCAGCCACTTCTACTAACTCACCTGAAACATGTAGAAATTGAGAAATCCAGGTTGTTTCAACAGCCGCCATAAGTTTTGTGCTTCTCCCAAGTTCAACTGTGCAATTTTTTTAAAGAAAGAAAACAAACAAAAAATGTCTTTAAAAACTGAAGGACTTCCTTACTCTGGCAAACTGGATTGAAGCTGCAACAATAACATGAGATATTAAATCAAAAACGAAAATGAAAGATTAATTCTCATGGGTAATGGTCAGACTTCTCCAAAGATATTCATGACTGTTTTGAAAACAGACTTCAGACTTGCCAACTAATGACCACTTCAATAAGGGACACCCCAGAAGTGAAGATAAACTCAATCTCGATGAAGGCAAGCTGAAACTCTCAGTCAGTTATCATTTTCACTGGTAGGGGAACACAAATAGGCGGATCAATTAATCTGATGTACTCTATGTGTACATATGTATTAATATAATGTACAAACTGTTGCCATCACCTTGCACTTACTGGATTGGCATTTCCAAGGTGGGGCATATGCCCCTCTGGTGGGGCAGGGCAATATTTTGGCAGGCCATGGAAATATTTTTTAATCCTTTTGTATATTAACTTTGTCCAATTATGGTGAGAAGCACGTTTCTTTTTTTTTTAAATTGAAGTGGGATGTGGGACAAAAAAGGTTGACAAACACTCCCCTGGACACACGATGATAATACTGTAAAAGAAAGAGATAGATAGCAAGCCTGTGTGACAGGTGAGGGGCTATGGAAGAAAAAACAAAACCTTGGATACACAATGTCTGAAACATCAGGAAAAGTGGGGATAGAGAGAGGTGGGGAAAAGGGGGAAAAACAGACACTCAAAAGACAAAAACGTTGGCAGGTCATACAAAAAGTGAAATAGGCAAAAAAATGAGGTAAACGAGAGTGTAGAACAAGAGAAGAATAAAAGAATGGAACTTTGGGTATAAAAACATAAGATTGGCAACAAACTTACAGCTCCGTCTTTGTTGACATCAAACTCAGCTATCAATTGATTCATGACTCTGGACAAGTCCTGATTTCCCATCTCTTTGTGTAATAATTCTTCCATTCTCACAGCAAACTGATGAAACTGTAGCCCTTCCTCAACCCTCTCTTCTCTCCAGAATGACAACGGATTGCTGCTCACTTTAAACATCATATCCCAGTATCTGTAGCTCTGGAAGTAATTCAGGAATTTCCAAAGTTATGAAAAGACAAGCTCAGAAAAAGCAGAAAGGAATGGCGGGAAGGGTGGAGGAAAAGATAAAAAGAGGAAGGAAGCCATGGAAGTCTCACTGTCTCATTTTAAAAACTATTATACTATTAAAGGAGCGAGAAGGCGAACATGTAAGCACCTGAAACTCCTTGACTTCATGATCAAAAAACTAAAACTCTGTGTAATGCCCCAATAGAAGACGATAAATTACAGGGATATATCCATTTTTGAGAAAATTCTATCTCTGATATTATTTATTTATGATTTTTTATCAGCTCTGAAAAAAAAAAAGCAAACAACTAAAATCCAAAAATACGATCCGAAATTTTGTTCTCTTTACACATTGCTGAAGGGTATGCCCACTGACTAGTATATAATTATATATATTCAATAACCTGTTACACTGGAATTAATATTACTTTTTACAAAATATCAAAGTGAAATTTTACTGAACATTAGTTTCTCTTTTGTGTGTGTGTGTTAAATAGCTTCTTGTGAATGAATTTAAACGAGCACATTAGGCTTGGCATAAAGCTGAAATGATGTATTTATTACCATAATGATCTGATTCAGATAGGGATTAACAATATTTCATTTAAATGATAATGTCGCTCCACGTGGGAAGTTTCGGTACAATTTTCCATCCCAATTTTGTTGCAATTCGGGCACATTACTGGTTATCTTTTGATTCAATCTGGGATATTACTTCAGATTAGATAGTGTATTCATCAACTTCACTTTTTATTTACATTTAGAATGTAAAGGGGCATTTTATCTTTTATTTTGCATAATAAGATGCTGTAAGTTACAGGTGATTTACACTCCTAACATTCTGTCTAAAACAAAAGTATGGCAGAAACTGTTTTTCTACAATGTTTAATTCCTTGACACTTCTCCATGAAAAAGAGTCAACAATGATTTATTCCTGTCTCATCTTGACATAAAATCACATTATAACAATAAAACAAGCTGTGACACCCCATTTATTGATTACTGTGTAGCAAAGCTGTTAAGTGCATGCTGTGCAAAACCCATGAACGATCATAATAGCATATCGATGGTGTCGGGCTCAAACCAGCCAAGTCAAGATAAGCAAATGTTACAGGAGGAACAAAAAGTTGCGAATAACACATAAGGGAAATGTACTTAGCTGGTCTGATCACATGTCTATTTTGAATGTTTCTACTGAATTATGGTAAGAGCTATTTTTACAGATGATGCGGGGTTCCAATCTTCATAAATTGGTACTATAAAATGAAATTTTCGGACTTAGCAGGGTTGCGCCCAACACCACCGTTATGTGTCTACCGTCAACAACTGTAGCCTTATAATGGTACAATGTTTATCAGTGCATGATTATCAGCACCATATTCTATTATTTGGATTATTAACATGATTTGAAATTCATGTTTGAACCTGTAAAATCTAAAATTACATTTTTCAGTTTCACCACCGCTGTTCTTTATTATATGAGGTGTTGAGAATCAAAACCTGCTACTTCTGAGACCAGCATTCACAAAAATCGTTACTTAGTATCTTTTGTTTTGAAATGTGATTTTCATCTGGGTTTTTTTTTTTAACCCTTGAGTCCTGACCGCCTAATTTTCCTCACACACCATATCCCTGGCCTCCTGAGCTCACAGTAACAAAATATCAGAGCAGCCAGCACTGGTCTACCGGTGAATAAGAATATATATACAGCATAGGCAGTCACTGGTATATTGGTGAAGAAAGTTCATCAGGTTAACATTACAATTCAATTTTCACACTGACCTTCAACATTTTGCGTGGAAAGAGTAACTGATTTTGGCCACTTTTCAGGAGAAGCAAAAACTTTCATTTTAGCGTACCTGGTCCAGCAACGATGACATTTTGAAAGATTGCTTTTCGATTATTTTTCAGCTTAGAAGACTGGAATGAAGGCCATTTGATGCGGCTTTGAATGTAGTTGAACATATACATAAAAATCAATTTTTCTAACTTTTGAATAATTACAGCCTTAGGCCGTAGTGAACAGTGATAAGGTATTTGCTACTGATTTTCTGAAGGGCCGCAAGTGTATAATAAGGTCAACTCACAACTTAGCAAGTGTTCATTTTCAAGCCTTCAAACACAGATGTTTTAAGGTCTGATAGGCAACAAGAATTTTTTTTTCCTCTGAAACCTCTCAGCCACAGGTGTCACTTACATGCAGGATTCCAATAAATGCTAGATTCCTAATCAGCTTCTTGATGGCCCTCTCATGAAACCACACAAAAGCAAAAAAAAACTAATTTTAAACGAATAATTGTTTCACTTGAATTGTATTCAAATAAATACATTTCTAGTTATGAAAGATTACATAAACTTTTTGTATATTATACACCTTCAATATTTGGCAAGAATATAAAAAAAGCGTTATTATTTGCAGGTGTGCGATTCATGTGCAGTTTTATGATAGGACTAGCATTTTTGTTTGTGTTGTGGGTCTAGCTGAGGAGGAATTGGTGTCAAGTGGTCACAGATTTACCTTGACGTAATCTTTATCACCATAGCAAGAGCCCATCTCCAGCACTCCACCAACACAAAAGTCATGGCATAGATTCCCTGTCACAAGCTTTCCATAGTATTCTTTGCACTGTTGATATGAGGAAAACAATAAATCTGTAGGACAACTAAGAAATGAACATAGTACAGTAGGGAATCAGCAAAATCTTGCTGTTGTTGGCTTATTTGTGGCATAGTCAGATGGATGGATGGGTGGATGGACAAAAGAATGGATCGATAGAACGATGGGTGGATAGACGGAGTATGGACGGATGGATGGACGGATAGATGGATGGATCGATGGATGGTTGGACGTATAGATGGATGAATGGATGGATGGATGGGTGGGTGGGTGGGTGAGTGGATGGACAGATGGATGGACGGATGGGTGGGAGGATGGATGGACACATGGATGGATGGATGGGTGGATTATGAATGAATGGATGGATGGATGGACAAAAGGAGGGAGCTGATGGATCAATAAACAACTGGGGTCTGTAGGGGAGGAGGAAGCAAGGAGTGGAAAAATTAACCAGTCTGTATGATGTATGTAAATGAAGAGAACAAAGAAAAATATCATCCAGTCATCAACAATTATTAGCCTGTAAAACATAAAGCTAACTTATAAACCATCAGATGGTAAGCCTTAAAAAAAAATCATCCAGTAATCTACCAAAGTTTACTTTAAAATATAAAGCTAGATTTTAGGCTTTTATCCATCCATTTGATTCAATTAACAGAGGTCTGTGACTCAAAGAAAAAATAATCAAACTTTTTATAGATACTATTTGGCCTAACTCGAAAAACCTGCCAACAAAACCTCAGTAGGTATGGTCTAGACACATCTATGGTGTATTGCCTATAACTAAATTTGCAACCTGTGAGTGGCCCCAAATTACTGAACCATTCATGCGACACCTGAAGGAAATGCAAACCATTTTCCCCACAGAGAACAATGCAATGCACCCTGACAGATGTTTCAGTCCATTAACCTGCTGAATGTTCACCAGGAAATGGACCCTAAAAGCCCATAAACTGCCTGATTTACTTCAACATATACATCTGTACCCTTTATGAGATCTTCTACTTGGAGCCTTTTATATACACATGGTGTGAAATCTGCCTCAGACAGTCAGCCAGCAAAGACATTGTGAACATTTTCAGATAGGAGAAGCTGGCACATTTTCTTCCATGTTCTTAATATGGTAACTGTTTTGTTCCCAGGTGGCTATTTAAGACTTGGGCTTTTATATCCTGTTTCAACACAATGAGGCTACACCAAAGGCCAGACTGGGGCCCTGCTATTCAGGCCAGCCATGTGGCCTTCCTATTATAAAAACGACAGAAAATCTGTGGGGTTGCCCCAAGGCTTGAAGCAAAGTCAAACTACTACCTACAAGTTTTTCTTTTTGCCATGGTTTGACATAGTGGCCTTAACACCGTGGGCAGCTGACTCACTGTTTAATCAATGTAGTCATGGTGATATAGAAGAAGAGGATTGGTAGGGCATTAATACCTCTGTTTCAAGTTTCAGAAATCAATCGATAAATTATATTAATTTAATTAATTACCTTAGCAATATTGATTAAATCTGTTTGTATGAAAAATCAAACATGATTTAAAAAAATCAAACATGATTAAAAAAAACAAAAACCAAGTCCCACTGACAGAAATTACTACAGGGATGAGTACGAAGAAGCCATTTGAATGAAAGAAAGAAAGAAAGAAAAAAAGAAAGAAAGAAAAAAAGATAGAAAGAAAGAAAGAAGCAAACAAAATTGAAAGTAAAATGGGCTGGAAGGAAGGAAAAAGACAAAAATGTGACAAGGGATGAAAAGCAAGTTGACTTGTACTTATAGCTGAGTTGGAATGAAGGCATCCTGACATGATAACAACCATACTGCGCATGCAAAAAGCAAGATGGCAGACAGATTTAACACAATGACAGGACAAAAAAAGATCCTACCACTGCCAGAAGCATCTGTTAACGGATGGATAGATAGACAACAGATGGATAAAAGGGTGGGTGGATGAGTGGACAGTATAATGATGGATGAATGGATGGATGGATGGATGAGTGTATGAGTGGCTGGCTGGCTGGCTGTCTGGTGCAGGATGGATGGATGGATGGATATACATATTACAACCCACACTGAAAAGCAAAAACAATAGAAATGAATGAAGACAGGGTGCATAGAAAAAAGAAATACAACTCAATTCTAGAACGTACCACGTGTCTCTGAACCTCCTGGCTGTCACAACTATCTCCAGTTCCGATGCTCCACCACAGAAAAAGTGTGACAAACAAAAAGCCCAGGATGGAATAGATGTAGCGTTGACATACATCCATACAAATCTACAGTGGGATGGACAGAATGCTCAAATAAATTCATGATCCATAACAAGGCAACACTCACCATCATCAACATTCCCAGTACACTTTAACTCTGCTCTTGATAACAATAAACATAGCTTAGTTCTCAACATTTCTAGTAGTATTTCAAACAAAATGAAGACTATGGAGCTATCCTAATGACCACAACAAACAGGGCTTTCCCTGGCTACTTTTGCACAACCATTATGAACAAGGTTTTCTATGGCCCTTTTTGCATAACCATAATAAACAAAGCTTTCTGTGGTTCTTTTTGCACAACAAGGCTTTTTCCCTTTTCAGTTGAGAAATGTTTTGCATTTCAGTGTCCCATTTTACTTTGTTATTGACTGGTAAGTGGCAAGTGACAGATTTCCAGTAGAAAGAGTTAAGAAATTAGATGGCTGATGCGAAAAATATGTAATACATTTTCCAACAGATGTCAGATTCATTAGTAATTTAAAATTACCCTCACTGTCAGTTATGAACAGATGTTGAAACTAAGGCTGATACACCCCAAGTTTTAGCATAATTCATAGATACATGTACATCTCTGGTATTATTACACATTATTTGAGAAGGGAAAATGCTGCAAGGTAATGAAAATTAAATAAATGTTTTAAAAAAGTGACTTTTAGCAATAGAATTTATATATGAATATTTTTATTTTGTCCATTCAGAAATATGTGGGTGACCAGTCTTACAATATACCTACATACAATGAATAATAAAACAACTACATGTAAAATATGGTGAAGTATTAATTTTCTGGAGGAACAAATGGACACAAATCTGTTTTGGAGAGGTTTCTATGACATGAATTGACTACACATATCATGTCCCACAGACCTTGCTGCCTCAGTTTACTCCTTAGTCAGTTTACATTCCTTAACCCTTTGAACCCTACTGCCCTCTTAAGAAGGCAAATTTTCCAGCTACAATTTCCCTGCAGCCCGCTTTAGAGAGCAGAGACCTTTACTTTCTACAAGACGTGTCGGCACTACCGGTGGCCTCGCAGGCTTTTTGTCAAAATCATGATGTAGGCATGCTACATCTTTATATACTTACCTTCACTTTCCTTCCATTACTGTTATATTTGTTTGGTGCTTTTGTCCCCAGAGTACCATATAAATAAAAACTGGCCAATTTTGGCCAGAAGCCCAGGGATATAGGCATGTAAGGCTTAGGCTGCCAGTGTTCAAGGGGTTCAAGTCTCTAAACCTGAATATCGTTCTCTAAACCTGAATATCGTTCCTCTCTCTACAGGTCCCATATGGCAATCTTTCTCTCATTCGTAACAGAGATTACTTACAAGTAAAATTGCTAGAACCTTTATGAAGCATTCTCTCAGACCATGAAGACATCCAAGCCTAAAATAGAAATAAAATCACTAGTTAAACCGGAAGAACAGTTATTTGAAAATTTTAAAACTGTAGAAGAGAATACATGCTTGTAATCTTAACAATAGAAAATAATAGCATAATAACAATACTTAAGTGAACGGCTGTTTTCTGCTTCATACAATACTAACAGAAGAGCACAAGCATATTTCACTGAAGCACTATTATTATTAATAAAAGCTGAGACAATAGCCTGCCTGTTGGGTGTGATCCAGTTCTTGCTAAGCAGAGACCTGCGAGCTGAAATAGGCTGCATCTTTAATTTAGGTCAATCATCTCACCAATAATCAGAATAGATGAAATGCCATAGAATCACAGTGATAGTTTTACACAACACGATGAATGAATTTTCACCAGCTTTTATTCTTCCCGAGAATGACATTATTTATAAATTTCAAAGATATTTTTTTGTTCTGATAAGTTTACAGAATAGCAACCACATATGCAAAGAACAGAAACTGTACTTTATATCTTTTATAACGGTTAGTCCAGGAACTGAAATTGGTCTACAATTCAAAGTCATAATATGTGATACACTCTAGGTAAATGGTCCACGTCGTGCTCAGCACTTTAAAGATACAGCCAAAAATAGGTGGCTAGGGACTTTGCGGTCCTGTATCCGTTTTCAGCATAAATAGATTCTTCAGTCATTCTTTATGCCTGGGCAAAAGGATGTTAACAAATTCCCAATATAATTTTTTTTTTTTTTTTTCTTATCCAATCTAACAGTCTTTTTAAATTTACATAGACTTTAAACGCGTTCTTCTCAAAAGTGACTTTTTCTACCTTGCCACCTTGAAAGAGCCATAATTTGGTCAATTTTCAACATTTTTACATGAAATAAAACGCATTCTTCTCCGGACAGTTTATATCTTCACAATATACCCTTAACTCAATTTTTTTAAAATTGGCAATGTGGTCCACTTCCCTATAGCACCTCACATATTGTATCTTCTTGTAGATAAGACTAATATTAATAAATACACAAATAAGTAAAAGCGAAATTTTAACTGCCATCTTTCTCGAGTCTAAATCAGCAGATACATTACAAAAGTGAAGAAAATGAAAAAACTTAAGTGAATTCTGAAAAATAATTGACTCAACTATCAAAAGTGCTTTTACAGCATACTGGGGATTTTCTTTCCATAGAGACATTAGACATCAAAATACATAGAATTTTATTCTTATTGATAGATTTAGATTTCATAATTCAAATTTATTGTGAGGACAAATGAACCCAGATCTTTCCAATTCATATCATTTTAAGTACTTAAGAACTTGTACTCAGTTCAAAGTTCGATCTCAAGTTCACAACTGACAGCAATTCAGAGCAAAATCTTCAGAATGAAGTCAGTGCTTTCAATGGCGGTGAAAATCCTTTGGAAGCAATTTACAAAAAATGTGATTCAAATGAGAATGCAATTTTTTTTCAGTGACAAGTGTGCCAATCCACTGATCTTACACCTGGATCCAATGGCATATATTTCCTATTCGTTTCACATCCTGCCAGTACTTTATAATGCATGCTATATTGTTCCTTTGCATGTGCAGCTTGTTATAAATTAAATATAAGGCATGTACATTTGTGTATTATTATTGCCTACAACCATTATCTATGCATTTATCTCAGAAAACCGTGCACCTTTAGTCCTTAACCAACCTCAAAGGATGACTCTTACTCTTAGTTGTATGCATCATAAATCTTACGATATCCCATAACATGGCTGGCACGGCATCAACAACAAATCCATAACTTATCTGCCTTGCAAAGAAAGAATTTCATGCATTAATTCCTGCCAAAGTAAGGATCTAAATTCAAAGTGTGATGAATCCATTCTTAATCTTTTATCAGTTTCTACTGCAGGACTTCTGAATGCACATATGGCTAGATTTCCTTACGTAATGAAATATTCCAAATTGTAAGGGTATACGGATTCCCTCAATGACATAACTTTAGCAGCCGCCATTTGATGTTCTTATTTTTTCATGCGCTCCTCGGTAATCTAGTACATACTGTGCAATGTGGCAAATGCATGAGAAATGAGATACATTCGGAAAGCTTTCCATCCATGCAATTATTAACCCTCACAGTGTGGCCATGATATCATGTTGTTTTTTTCTCCCTGTCTACTATTGACAAGATTACGATACCGCGGTCCTCTCTTCCTGGGCCCTTGCTGATAAGCGTACGATATCGCGGCTGCATTTTCCTTGTCCGCTGATGATAAGGCCATGAATTTGTGTTGCCACTTCATGACCTGGTTGATAAGCCCAGAATATCGTGGTTTGTGACATTGTCTTCTATTTTTAGTGCTTACGGGGTTTTCCTGAAGCTTCTTAATATAGTGTTCCCTAGAACGCTGGATGAATTCTGTGTACTGATTCTACATACGATGGGGTCATGGTCAATGCAAGGTTTTGGTACACGTTTTCAAAAGCAGAGCAGCCATTTGCCATCAAATATGTATGTAATTTAAATTCTCCCCCTCTCCCCTCCAATGGGTCCATAAAAAAATTTATGGTATTCTTTAAGAGCAATGATTTATTCAAATCCATAATTTGACAACCAGCAAAATTTAAAAAAAAACAGTTTAAACAAACAATTTGTTAAGGACTTTTTAGTTTAAAAAAAATTAAAAATCAGGAGATATGATTCACAAATAAATCTTGAAACCATATTTGTTTTATTTAAAGATTTAAAAAAAACTTACACTAGGCGTTTTTACAATATTCATTTTCTTTGAATGTTATTCTACTTTCTAGCTTTGAATACAAAAACGACAATATTTTTTTCTGATGCCTATGAAAAATGAGCACTTCTTGCTTGGATGGCTGTCACGGGGAGGGTTATTTAACCACTAACCAGAAGTTGTGCCCTTTAACTTATCACCGACAGCTCGCTGTTTGCTCGTGGCGTCATCACAGGAGGACAACACTTCGATGCGCAGGTCTATCAACCAAGGGACAACAGAAAGCGGACTTCTGTATCACTGCAAGGGTTAACTTTAAATCAATGGTTGAACTGTACTTACCGAAGTCTCACTCTCATCCTTTACTTTCTCCTCCCAACGCAGCAGTCGTCACATCAACAGACCACGACAAAGTAAAGCAATTCTGAAGGCCATCTCTACAATGTCAGGCTTATTATCACCTCCTACACACACCAGCATGGGTACTCTATTTTCTTCCGCTTAATATTGTGCAAGCGTGTGGATCAGATTCCTACAGAGATGAAAACTTGCAAACTACTGATTCGCCGTATTTGAATGTTTAATGGTAAATGGGATGATGCATCGGTACATTCAATAACTCACGAAGTTAAACAACTTATGGACAGTTTTAAAACAAAGTCTAACTTTTCATGAAATCCGACAGAAATCGAGAACTGAATTTTAATGTTGCAGACACATCATACTCCTTCATGTTCACACTGTGATGACAGCAGCTGGAAAAGGGGAGTTCTTTTCTTTTGAAGGTGAAATTCTGTCTAAGGGATACTACTCTAATACTTTTTGGCGTCCCGATTAAAAGTGTTAATTCCCTTCCACTATTTTATTCCTGGGAATGGGGTTTTTCATTTTAATAAATTTTATACCTCTCTCTCTGTCCTCTCTCTTTCTCTCTCTGTATGTATGTGTGTGTGTGTGTCTTCTTTCCCCCCAAGTATCACAAAGGATAATCATGGGCAATACCGGTACTGGCTGAGACGCCTGTCTATGTCTGCTACAACATTGTCAATTTCTGTCCACGGACAGACAGACATTGGTGTGCCTTCGCTGGAAAAGGCAAACACACGGAGACAGGGGGGGGGGGGGCGGCGGTTTCGAAGTCTGTACGGTTCAAGTATAAGACTCTGGCACAGAGACAGGGTTTACTTTTATTCTTCCTCAAAGTATTGTATTGGAAGGTAGACATTTTATTTCTTTCGAGGACTGTGAAGCCAAAATGAGACATTCCCTGTGACTCCAATATAAACAATATGTCGATACAAGAGTGAATGGGTTAGATTACTTGATACTTAAGAAAATTAATCTGCATGCACGCACACAGGAACACACACCCACATACACACACACACACATGCACACGCACACACACGCAAACATGCACACACACATGCACACATGCATGCACACACACACATGCACACACACATGCATACCCACACACATGCACACACACACACATGCAAACATGCACACACACTTGCACATACACACATGCACACACGCATGCACACACACACACGCTCACACACACATACATACACACACACACGCGCGCGCGCGCTCGCATGCATCTAAGAGAAAACAAGAAACACTCATAGCATGTTGAAAAGTAAACTTTATTTCTTAAAATCGTATACATCGCCATGACATTTATTTGTTCACATGTCTTACAAGTTGGTTAATTACTCATATACACAGTATGTAAAATTACCCAGGGAATTACATTCAACGTTCACACTCCTCCGTCAACCATTCCATATGTAGAATACAATCGAAGAAAATACTGAAAAGCGTCCAAGAAGACACGAAACAGAGAGAAAATATGAAACTTTAAAGTTAATCAAAATCGCACCACTAGCAAGCAGCATAATAATATACAACGAAAGATAGACATATCTAACAATTCAAGAGCTGAAAATGTAGGTTACTTAAACTGTGATCAAAAAGGAAGTAACGGGTTGGCAGTAAAAGTCTTATTTTCACAGAAGCAATATCTAGGTTTAGTTTGAGAACATGAAAATAGTTTGTGTGTTGTTGTTTTTTTAGGTAGAATTTAGGACTGCTGCACAACTGGCAAAGTTTTTAGCCCAGTATAAATATGACAAAACGTGTGTAAAATAAACCATAGAATTTAGCAAGTCTGCCTAGTCTTCCCCAGAGACAAGACTGAATTGTCAAAATGGGAAATTAACGCCGAGAGTGGGACTGCCAACAATCCAATCTGATCAGAATACGCAGTCTACTGATCTTTGAGAATAAAACATCCACCTGATCTAAACATCTCAAAACAATCCATATGCAAAGCTATAAAACACTGCAGTCTTTATTTGAACGGGCCGTAGGTCATTTGAAATTTTAGAAATATACACAGTATGTCTTCTAATAACCCTGATTTTACATGATAAAAAGCACTTCTGATAACCACGACATATCTTTCGATAACCCTAGATTTTACATTATGGTATAGCACTGATTACCCCAGCAGATTTCAGGCTCAACATTAATTTTAGTTCGCCTTGTAGCAATGTTCGATTCCTGTACAACATACAATCGGCAGACCAATTAAATATAGCAATCTTCAAAAAAAAGTTCTGGCCATATATTTCCAAATCAGTTCATCGTAAGTATCAAATCTTGTGAGACGACGTTCCTGGGTGGATCAGTAAATTTGTTATTTTCATAGGATGGTATAAATATGCTTCACGAGTAGCATGTTAGAATACATTTTACAAGGAAATAGTCATGATAAATTCACTTACACAAATCCCCAGTTGGAAATTCACGGGAGGAAAATGTTTGTCCAATCTGCTGAAGTGACCACATTCTTACCAGCAATGATCTCTCAGTGCTGCACCAGATTCAATCGCATAAAAACATACACATACACAACATTCAAAATCATTTAAAGTTACAAAAATAAATTTCATCAGTCTAAATAGGCCAACTGTGACACTTTCCAAAATAGTTGGGACATCGTTTCAAGGCAACGGCATGACTTGTGATTAGATAATCTGATAGCAGCTAATTAGTATAGTCCTCACGTCTTACTGCTGTTTCAAAATAATTTTAATAATGGACACAGACAGGTACGTCAAAGTTTTGCATCATACCAACACTGATACGTTTCCTCTGGAATAATTTTTTCTAGTTGAACTAATATCATGCATTGATTTCTTTAAGATATGCCGTCCAGACAATGTTTACATATGATTCGCATGTACCCTACTGGAATGAAAGTGCAGAACTGAAAATTATGTTAATTTGTTTCCATGAAAATCAATTATCTGCAAAAGCCAGCAGCTCATGAAGTAACGATAGATTCTGTTTACATTCATACTACCGTATTAAAGTTTGTTTTTGTTGTTTTTTTTGTGAAAAAAAAATATTCGCCTGTACTCTTCTGAATGGAAGTGAAAAATTGACATTATGTAAATTTGTTTCCATTAAAATGTATTTTGCTAGAGCCAGCAGCCCACACAGATACTGGCAGATTCTGCCTAATGTGTTCATATCATGCAGTGAAATATAGGACAGAAAAGATTTTTAAAAAGTCATTGTCCTTAAATCTGTTACTGCGCTTAATCCGTGGCACAGAGACATCTTCGACGCCTGCACAAGATGGATGCTGCTTAATGTACAATAAGCAATCCTCACTTAAGTTCTGAGATTACTACCCTATACAGATGCCACCAATCCTTATCTGATTAGGATTATACTCTGAGCTATAGTACATTTCATAACTGGAGCCACATTTGTCATCCCCCGAAAACAAATGAAAGCCACATAGGAGCTGCACGGGTTTGATGAAGCTTAGAGATGGTAGTGAAAATTTATATCCGGTTTGCATCTCATCAAATAATCTCAAGGACTGCACGGAGAATTATTCATTCAGCCATTTTTAGCATTTCCTGGTAAACCGGAATTTTGTACCAGTAGGCCGACCGTGTCTCACATTGAGTACAATCTCAAGATCACAGATAAAGATATGGAAAGCGATTCTGAAACATTTCATTTTTAAAATTTACTCCAAAGGTGGAATTTTAAAGATAACGCACAGCCGTTTTATCGGGAAGGTAAAAAAAAAACAAAAAACAAAGCCGTTGGATATCTGTCGCTGACTTTATCATGAATTTCCATTTTCAAGAGCTGTTTACTTCCAGAAATATCTTTTGCTTTTATGACCCCCGAGAGATTTTACCACAAACAATGCCGTTTCTAAAAAAAAAAAAAGTAAAACAATCAGCAATATACAAATCAATGGTAATGTCCTGATGTGACCACCCAATCCCCCCCCCCCCCCCAATCATGCCAAATAAGTAATACTCAGTTCTATTGTCATTGAAATGATGGAGGATGTTCTTGTATGCGCGGAGTGTTTAACAATTTGTGAGGATTTGAAGTACCGGTAGGCCAGGAGGTGAAGTCGTGGACTGAAACCAATTTATCAATTAATTGCTTTTTTTTTTTTTTCCACTAATTTCAGAGATTAAACAAATGAGTATTAAAATTAAATAGCAAACTGATCCCACTCCTTTCAAAAGCTTCGTAAGAACAAGCAATACTGCTCTATAAATCATGTTTAGAGGTGTATCTTCAATATTAATTATCGCATCCATGATCTGATATTGATCCAATTCTTAAGTCACTCACGAGTAGGTGAGCTGGGATCAGTAGTTACGGGGGAAGGGGGTCGAGTAAAGTTAACCCACGGCCCACGGGTAATGAAAAGCGTGCATGTTGTGAGTGGGGGGGGGGGTCTGCATGAGGCGAGAGCGCTGTACTACTATCACTGCAAGTTAGAAGGTCCCAGGGGACGGACGTAAGTGAGAACAGTCGGGAGATTGTGACAGTGTTTTCCAGTGATGACTGGTAGGTGGAACGATGATTGATTATTATGATTGATGTATTATATTCGTCTACGACCATGATGTAAATAAGTATATGTGAGGAATGTGGAAGTCCTTGATACTGTATATAGCAATGTGCGCCATGAGCGATAGATGGAAGTTAGCTTCATGGATTTGTAGCGAGAGTGAGTAGGGTGTAATACGGTGGAGGTGTTACCGTAAGATGTTTGGTGAGTGAAATGTCAACTATTGTGTGTACGCTTCATGAGTTGTAATGAGGGGTGGAGTGATTAGAAATGGTATGGTATTATACCAATGTAATGTTATTTTTGTAGGTGCCGGGGTCGGGCCGAAGAGCCGCCTACGGTGAGCACAGGGGATAGGCCAGCATAGGGCCGAAGGCCACACATAGGCCAGGAGTGAAGCTGTCGGTGTAGGACAGTCGCAGCACATGAGTCGTGGCAGTCTGGCCACAGACAGGGATGTATATAGGATTGTGAATGTGCTATTAAGATGTGCTATTGTGACATGGATGTATTACTGTGCGAATGAGATATTCATGTGAATTGAAGTATTAACGTGCTATGGCCACGTGAAGTGTATAGGAGGCTAAGGTGTATTGCCATAGGGAGGTGCTATTGAGAGACTGTGGTGTGAAAGAATATTAGTGTGTCATTAAGACCCTGAGTGGAGAGGCTGAGGCCGAGGTGTCTTTAGAGTAATTACCGGGTTGTGGACCCGAGGAAGTGTGCTTACGGAAGAAGGCCGTGGACGGCAGTTAACTTGAAGAATATAATGTATGTATGTAATTGCACTGTTATCCTTATCTTTATATTTATGTTTAATAAATGTGTGAGTCTGATGGGTTGTTCTGTTAAGTGTTATACTTGTTCGTTCGTGATTGTTGTCCTGTTATAACCATCGCATCTCCCAGTCTGGGATTTGTGACATTGGCTACCCATTAAGGAAAGAACAGACTTCAAGATAGTGTGCTTTATTTTTAAATGTTTGAACGGGCTAGTCCCATAATATCTTTCAGAGCTAGTGGAATCATATCAACCATCACGCACTGTAAGATCCTTACTCACGAAACGTCTTGAGAGACACACAGTCAGATTGTCGTTTGGTGAAAAGGCCTTCTCTGTTGGTGGGCCTAAATTGTGGAACAGCATCAGCGTTGACACCAAGAAAAGTGAAAACATCGTCACAATTAAAAACAGGCTCAAAACTGAATTGTTTAGGACTGTTTTCATTGAAACTGAATGATGTCCCTTTTTGGCCTCAGAGGTTTGAGGATGAGAGTAGATCATGTGTTTGTTAACGTGTGTGAGTGGGAGCATGATGAATCGATTTTATGTTGATCCTGTTTTTAATTTTAGTCCAGCGCCTCAGAGCACATCATTTTTGGTGGATTCGAGCGCTATACAAGTTAATTATTACAGTATATTGCATTACATCAATTCAGAAACTATTCAGAAACCATTAAATTAATATAACAATAGCCGAACTTACACAACTGAAAAGTCTGATCAGAAACTAACAGATATAAACAGGAAAAATCCTTCCACTACTTAAAAAGTCTTCGGAAGACCACTGTCTTTCCTATTGCGAATCTGTTTACGCCCCCCCCCCCTCACGATAATAGTTTAAAGGGTACATATACATATTGCGTGCGAATGAAATCAGAAATTTTACTATCTCTGCAGTTAGTTCATACTTTTATGTCAATAATAATAAATAGTTGCAGGCACCAATATTGATGATCTTGCTCTTTATTTGGTTTTTCTATTTATTGTTTATTTTTTAACCGCACCCTGGCTTTAGATACACAGCTGCTTTCCAGTTAAACTCAAGTACTGAGCCTACTAAACTGGACGCTTTGCATTGAGTGCCTTGGTGCTATGATACTGTGTTATTATAGGAATAGGTTTTCACAACTCAAGAGGTGGAATGCTGAATAATGGCAATAATTTTCACTATTTTAGCTAAATCGGAAAAGAAAATTCTTATTGCTTTCCAAAGAATTCTGCATCTAAGTGCTTCAACTAGCTGAAAGGTTTATATCATAAAATGTTGGCCCATTAGTGAAATTGCTGACAAAAATTTCTGACTTTCACTGTACGTATATTTGCTATAGTATCCTCTCAATGAAATTGCCGAGAAAAACCTCTGACTTTCAAGGTATATATTTGCCATGGTATCCTATCAGAGAATTGCTGACAAAAGCTTCGATCTCCCTATTGTGTTTGCCATGGTATCTTATCATATCAGTGAATTTTTGACAAGAACTTCGATCCCCCTATTATATTTGCCATGGTATCTTATCAGTGAATTTCTGACAAGAACTTCGATCTCCCTATCATATTTCCCATGGTATCCTATCAGTGAATTTCTGACAAGAACTTCGATCTCCCTATTATATTTGCCATGGTATCTTATCAGTGAATTTCTGACAAGAACTTCGATTTCCCTATTATATTTGCCATGGTACCTTATCGGTGAATTTCTGACAAGAACTTCGAGCTCCCTATTATATTTACCATGGTATCTTATCAGTGAATTTCTGACAAGAACTTCGATCTCCCTATTATATTTGCCATGGTACCTTATCAGTGAATTTCTGACAAGAAGTTCGATCTCATATTTGCCATGGTATCTTATCAGTGGATTTCTGACAAGAACTTCGATTTCCCTATTATATTTGCCATGGTATCTTATCGATGAAATTGCTAACAAAAACGTTATTCTTTCACTTTCTATAGGCCTATTTGCTATGGCAGAAAAACCTTTCGTAGAACAGCTGACATTTGGAGTGTTGATGGTCATGAAACAGACAATGCCTAGTTTACATCCTCTCTGCCGAGGAAACAGTAACTGTACCTGCTGCATCTATATTAACTTTGTAGAATCACAGCCTGATAAAGTAGAATCCATTTGTAAAAGACGGATCCCTCAGCATTAAAAGGACATGAAAAAGCTTTGTACAGAGCAAAGGTTGTGTAAAAACAGTATCTCATGAACATAAAGAATGCCGTTAGACAAAAGTCATAATTACGTACTGAGAATATAAGACAGTAAAATTGCAAGCCTTCCCCCATAAGAACAAATGCTTCTGAGTATGTTAAAAGCCTACATTAAAAACATTTTATAGTTAAAATGGCAGGCCATAAAAACAAGGCATGGCGTTGAAAGAGATGTAAAAGGGAGGCTGGTAAGAGTGAAACGCGACCAGTGACATTGTCACCCTCCAACAGAGCATGGAAGCATGAAAAGATGTAAGTCATGTACCAATTGCATGACTTGGTTGTTCATACTGCAAGCGGCACACCGAGAACAAATCAACACACAAAGAGTGATCTATCTTTAGCAGCAATTGAGCTCATCGTGGATGGTAAATGATGACAACAGAAGAGCACCTATAACTCAAAGGTACTATCTGGCTTGACAAATGTGAATAGGCCCACTTCAAGTTGTAGACTCCTGGCATTTGAATACAGTGAAATCGAGGTTTCTAAAAAAAAAAAAAAAGATAAATAATTTCAACGATGACAATCCAGATTTAGATATGTCTTTGTCTTTGTAGTTTTCTTTGCCTCTGAATGGTGTTTGTTTATCCTTTTCTATATCTTGAGAACAAAGCCCTGACTTAAGGTACTGTTTGCCTTGACACAGTTTAATAGACTACTTTTGAGGTGTAGACTCCTAGCATTTGAATTCAATAAACCCAACATTTAGTTAAAAAAAAAAGAAATTCAAAGATGACAATTCAGATTTTACTGTCTTTGCCTTTTCTTCATTTTTCTTTGCTCTTGATGTTTTGCCTTGCCTTTGTTTTTATTTAACCCGAGAAACAAAGCCCGATTTATCGTCTGAAAAGCAACTTAAATTCAGAACAAAAATATGTTTACAAAATTAGCTTTGCGCCACCACTCAGATAGATGATAGTTTAGTGTTAACCATGTTCACTGACTCC
This sequence comes from Onchidella celtica, assembly GCA_963931925.1. Lineage (NCBI taxonomy): Eukaryota > Metazoa > Mollusca > Gastropoda > Systellommatophora > Onchidiidae > Onchidella > Onchidella celtica. The sequence continues at coordinate 34,232,911 of OZ007577.1, forward strand.
CATTATTTATATCAGTTAATTCCGCAGCCACCACTAGAGTTTGAGTGTTGTTATTTGCCATTTCATATTGCACTATTTTCTGCTATCCGAGAGTGGAAAAATGATTTTAAAGATTTTTTAAAGATTTTTTTTGTTTTTGGCCACACTTCACAGCCGAAGGCTAAATACAATCCAAGGAAGCAAAGTGAGTCCACTGTAAAGGATCTCCGAAATCCAAACCATTCTAATTTTTCATGCTTACAGTTCGAATGGCGAAAAAAAAAAAAACGCTCTGCATGTGGATTATGAACTGCTCCGTATCCCAATGTCAAAAGAGTGGTTAGCTAAATCTCAGTACCGATGGTTCCTTTAATAAATTTCTTTCAAGCTCTTCAAAAGTACCAGTACAAAATAATCTATTTCACATCTCTATCTAAAACCCCCTCCCTGACTCTGGACCCTGTGGTTCCTGAATATTCCAAACAGGTTACAACTACCTTGCCAAAACTTTGCGTCCTTGACAAGCTCATTCGGACGTAAGGGGTTAAACGTGGCATTCAAAACTGGTCCCGTATGTTTGCCAATCACAAGTTCCGTGACCAACAAAAAGGCGCAGATTTTACCATGCAATAGTTAGTGTACTGAGCCACGATATGCAGGTTAAACATTATGGTAAAGGGCTTGGACAGACTGTGTGCGCCTGTCCACTCAAACATGCTTTTCAGTGGACACCGGCATCCGGGGGGCGGGGGGGGGGGGGTGTCAAACATAGAAAGCTTTTTCTATAAACAGTTTGTATGTTGACATTGAAATTTACCCTGTTAGGATCAAAGACTGATTTTTTTTTACATCGTCTGATTTTTTTATTCTAAATTTAATAATTCAAAGGCAAAAAGTGAATTTCCTTGGTTGGGAGAAAAAAAAATCAAGAAAAAAAAAAAAAGAAGCTAGATGGGAGATGGAAAGTAAGTTTACTGGTTTCTGAAATAAAATGATGTACTACGTGATGCCTGCCTTCCAAGTGTTTAAGACCCCTTGAATAAGTGCTGCTGTCAGCATTGGCAATAGGAACATTAACACTGTCAAGCCCTTTACTGGAACTTAACATTTCATGACTGGCTAACAAGAAATTTTCCTCTGGGCCATCATATTTTATAACGAATGAGCTAAAGATATATAGGTTTCAAATTAGGACGAAACATTAAGCCTTGAACGTCTCCTGGAAATGTCTTAAATAGGATCCAGAGTCAATTGTTTACAACATTCTGTTCCAGTTTTAGATTATAACCTCTTTTAAAGTAAATAAAGGTTGCCAAACTGGATCCCTGTCTTACAAATGAACAGATACACTGACCAGACAAGAGATAAATATTTAATGCCCCTGTTCCATTTTTACTGTGCTAAGGATTCTGCCCTTTTTCCGTGTAAGGAGCATGCATTTCTCATTGTCCTAGTCTAATTTATCACAATTCCAATTCGCCATGATGTATATATACATATGTATATATTTTTTTTACCAAGAACAGCTGCTATGAAATACGGTAAAATCTCATTTTAGAGAGGGAGGCGTATGGGGGGGGGGGGGGGTATGGGAAAGACGGATCATGGGGAGAAGAGGTGGGTACGGGAAGAGAATGTGAAAAGGAGGACGGACGGAATGGAAGAGGCAAGGCAGGAGAGCTGTGGATGGGGGAGGGAAATTTGGGGGTGGGGTGGGGGTGGGGTGGGAGTAGAGAGACCAGGAGGGGTGGGGTGGGGGTGGGCGTAGAGAGACCAGGAGGGGTGGGGTGGGGCTGGGAGTAGAGAGACCAGGAGGGGTGGGGTGGGGTGGGGTGGGAGTAGAGAGACCAGGAGGGGTGGGGTGGGGGTGGGAGTAGAGAGACCAGGAGGGGTGGGGTGGGGGTGGGAGTAGAGAGACCAGGGGGTGGGGTGGGGTGGGAGTAGAGAGACCAGGAGGGGTGGGGTGGGGGTGGGAGTAGAGAGACCAGGAGGGGTGGGGTGGGGTGGGAGTAGAGAAACCAGGAGGGGTGGGGTGGGGTGGGAGTAGAGAGACCAGGAGGGGTGGGGTGGGGTGGGAGTAGAGAAACCAGGAGGGGTGGGGTGGGGTGGGAGTAGAGAGACCAGGAGGGGTGGGGTGGGGGTGGGAGTAGAGAGACCAGGAGGGGTGGGGTGGGGGGTGGGAGTAGAGAGACCAGGAGGGGTGGGGTGGGGTGGGAGTAGAGAGACCAGGAGGGGTGGGGTGGGGGTGGCAGTAGAGAGAGACCAGGAGGGGTGGGGTGGGGGTGGGAGTAGAGAGAGACCAGGAGGGGTGGGGTGGGGGTGGGAGTAGAGAGACCAGGAGGGGTGGGGTGGGGGTGGGAGTAGAGAGACCAGGAGGGGTGGGGTGGGGGTGGCAGTAGAGAGACCAGGAGAGGTGGGGTGGGGGTGGCAGTAGAGAGACCAGGAGGGGTGGGGTGGGGGTGGCAGTAGAGAGACCAGGAGGGGTGGGGTGGGGTGGGAGTAGAGAGACCAGGAGGGGTGGGGTGGGGTGGGAGTAGAGAGACCAGGAGGGGTGGGGTGGGGTGGGAGTAGAGAGACCAGGAGGGGTGGGGTGGGGTGGGAGTAGAGAGACCAGGAGGGGTGGGGTGGGGGTGGGAGTAGAGAGACCAGGAGGGGTGGGGTGGGGGTGGGAGTAGAGAGACCAGGAGGGGTGGGGTGGGGTGGGAGTAGAGAGACCAGGAGGGGTGGGGTGGGGTGGGAGTAGAGAGACCAGGAGGGGTGGGGTGGGGGTGGGCGTAGAGAGACCAGGAGGGGTGGGGTGGGGTGGGAGTAGAGAGACCAGGAGGGGTGGAGTGGGGGTGGGAGTAGAGAGACCAGGAGGGGTGGGGTGGGGTGGGAGTAGAGAGACCAGGAGGGGTGGGGTGGGGTGGGAGTAGAGAGACCAGGAGGGGTGGGGTGGGGTGGGAGTAGAGAGACCAGGAGGGGTGGGGTGGGGTGGGAGTGGAGAGACCAGGAGGGGTGGGGTGGGGGTGGGAGTAGAGAGACCAGGAGGGGTGGGATGGGATGGGAGTAGAGAGACCAGGGGGGTGGGGTTGGGGTGGGAGTAGAGAGACCAGGAGGGGTGGGGAGCGGAAAAGGAGAGGGGAGAGGGGGGATGGGGAGCAGAGGATGAGATGGGGGGAAAGGAATGAACGAATGGGGGATAAGGGAATCGGTTAGAGGGGACAAGGGTTTATCCCCGGCTGCCTCTGCCTAAATTATATTTATATACTTAATATCTGTTCTTTATTTTTATTTTTTTTAACAGATGGCACTTATTCGTAGGTATTATGTAAAGTTGTTATAAATACATCAGGGTTTATCCATTCATCATGTCAACCCTTAGCACCAATTTTACACGTTCACATATTTGATGTGCCCCAATTTATCTGCCAAACACTGAATACTTTTACTCCTTCGGGTTTGTGCCTTCAAATATTTTGGTATCCTATCAGTGAAATTGCCAGCCTGTGTTTCTTCTGTAGAAAATTTGAACATCAACTACTGCCTTCATTAAAGTTTATATTGTATTCTGATCTAGTGTATTTGAACATTAGCTACTGCCTCCGCTGACCACTAGACATTCATATTGTGTTCGAACATCAATAACTGCGTTCATAAGAGTAGATCTGTGTTTCTTCTGTAGAAAATTTGAACATCAACTACTGCCTTCATTAAAGTTCATATTGTATTCTGATCTAGTTAATTTGAACATTAGCAACTGCCTCCGCTGACCACTAGACATTCATGCTGTGTTTCTTCTGTACCCAATGTGAACATTAGCTACAGCCCCCACTGGCCACCAGAGTCCACACTGGCTTTCTTCGGTCGCCAGTTTGAAAGTCAGCTTCCTCTTTCGCTGACCACATGGGTGATCACTGGGTTTTGTCTGCAGCTAATTTGAACATCAGCGAAGGCCTTTATTTATCACTAGAGTTCGTATTGTGTTTCTTCCGTAGCCAATTTGAACATATTTCACGGTCCATCAAACCCCATTCTGTATTTCTTCTGTAGCCAATTTCAACATCTACTGCCTTCTCTGAACAAGTGACGACTGAACATCGTTTCTACGTTAGTTTGAATCCATCTGCTGATTTCATTGATCACTCAAGTTTCTATTGCATTTCTTCCGTAGCCAATTTGAATGTCATCTACTCCCTTCACTGGCTACATGAGTCCATGGTGCATTTCTTCTGTAGCCAATTGGAACATCAGCTACCGCCTTCATTGAACACATGAGTCCATGGTGTGTTTCTTCTGTAACCAATTGGAACATCGGCCACTATCTTCGCTGACCACATGAGTCCATGGTGTATTTCTTCTGTAGCCAGTTTAAACAAAAACTGCATTCACAAGGGTAGACTTTCTTCTGTAGAAATTTCAACATCAACTACTGCCTTCATTAGAGTTCATATGGTACTCTGATCTAGTTAATTTGAACATTAGCTACTGCCTCCGCTGAACACTAGACAATTATTGTGTCCGAACCTCAATAACTGCATTCATAAGAGTAGACTCTGTGTTTCTTCCGTAGAAAATTTGAACATCAACTACTGCCTTCATTAAAGTTCATATTGTATTCTGATCTAGTTAATATGAACATTAGCTACTGCCTCCGATGAAAACTAGAATTCATATTGTGTTTCTTCTGTAGCCAATGTGAACATTAGCTACAGCCCTCACTGGTCACCAGAGCCCACATTGGCTTTCTTCGGTCGCCAATTTGACCACATTGGTGATCACTGCGTTTTGTTTTGGTTTTTTTTGTTGCCAATTTGAACATCAGCAACGGCCTTTATTTACTACTAGAGTTCGTATTGTGTTTCTTCTGTAGACAATTTGAACATCTTTCACGGTCCATCAGAGCCCACTCTGTATTTCTTCTGTAGCCAATTTGAACATCTTTCACTGTCCATCAGAGCCCACTCTGTATTTCTTCTGTAGACAATTTGAACATCTTTCACGGTCCATCAGAGCCCACTCTGTATTTCTTCTGTAGCCAATTTGAACATCTTTCACTGTCCATCAGAGCCCACTCTGTATTTCTTCTGTAGCCAATTTGAACATCTTTCACTGTGCATCAGAGCCCACTCTGTATTTCTTCTGTAATAATAATAATAATAATATATTGCATTTATATAGCGCCCAACCCCGTCGATGACAAGCTCTGGGCGCTTTAACAAACTCTTACACACACACACACACACGCATACACAAAAGAAATTCAAAAATATTTACTATTGTTGCTGCCGAAAAACACCTAGCCTAGTTTGTCTGAAAGAAATGGGTCTTCAGATGGCGTTTGAAAGAACCAATGTCATTAATTTCCCTGGTTGTCTTTGGAAGAGTGTTCCAGATGGTAGGGCCAAGAAATGAAAAGGACTTTTCCCCTACAGTGGACAGATTCATTTTAGGTACTTTCAATTTTGTAGTGTCAGATGATGATCTTAGTTGACGAGATGGAACATAGTAATCAGTTAAATCAACTAGGTACGATGGAGCAGTATTATTGACACATTTGTGACAAATGGATGACAATTTGTACATTATTCTTTTCTCGACTGGCAGCCAGTGCAAACTCTGCAGAAGTGGCAGTGCTGGATCTCTTTTCTTTTTCTTCAAAACAAGTCTCGCTGCATTGTTTTGAGCAATTTGGAGTTTTCTAATATTTTTTTGTGAAATTCCAGCCAAAAGGGAGTTGCAATAGTCAAGCTTTGAAAGTACAAAAGAATTTACTAAAACAGCCGCAGTTTCAGTTGAAATAAGATGTCTGATTTTACCAATTTTCCAGATTTCCATGTATAGAATACGAATGAGGTGACTAACCTGAGATGACATAGAAAGATTTGAATCAATGTAAACCCCTAGGTTTTTTACTTTTTTTGAAATTTCTATTGAATTAGTGCCAATTATCATCTCAGTTCTGTCCACTTCTTGCAGAACCCGCTCAAGGCCTAATAAAATAACCTCAGTTTTATCCTCATTTAGTGCCAGTTTGTTTTGGTTCATCCAGCTTTTAATTTCTGTTATACAGTTTCCAGCCTGCTGCAGAAGGCTGTCAACATCGCATGGCAAGGCAGAACTGTAGAGCTGGGTATCATCAGCATAGAAATGATATTGTAAATTAAATTTCTTTATTTCATGTACAAGTGGAATAGTATAGATAGTAAACATAATAGCCAAATTGAACATCTTTCACTGTCCATCAGAGCCCACTCTGTATTTCTTCTGTAGCCAATTTGAACATCTTTCACTGTCCATCAGAGTCCGCTCTGTATTTCTTCTGTAGCCAATCTCAACATCATCTACTGCCCTCTCTGAACAAGTGACGACTGCACACTGTTTCTTCGGTAGCTTGTTTGAATCCATCTGCTGATTTCATTGATCAGTCAAATGGCTATTGCATTTCCTCTGTAGCCAATTTGAATGCCATCTACTCCCTTCACTGGCAACATGAGTCCATGGTGCATTTCTTCTGTCGCCAATCTGAACCTCAGCTACTGCCTTCATTGACCACATGAGTCCATGGTGCATTTCTTCTGTCGCCAATCTGAACCTCAGCTACTGCCTTCATTGACCACATGAGTCCATGGTGTATTTCTTCTGCAGCCAATTTGAACATCAATAAGTGCATTCATAAGAGAAGATTCTGTTTCTTCATTAGAGTTTATATTGTATTCTAGTCTGGTTAATTTGATTATTGGCTACAGCCTCCGCTGACCACTAGAATTCCCATTGTATTTCCTCTGTCGGCAATTTGAGAACCATCCACTATCTTCACTGACCACGCGAGTCCATTCTGCGTTGTTTTTTTTTCTGTAGCCAAATTGACCGTCGGACACTGCCCTCTCTGGCCACCAGAGTCCACATTGGGTTTCTTCAGACGCCAGGTTGAATGTTAACGTCTGCTTTCCCTGACCACATTAGTACTAACTGGGTTTCTACTGTAGTCAATCTGAACATCCAACTACTATCTTCATTTGAGTTCACACTGCATTCATTTGCAGCTAATTTGAACATAAGCTGCTGTGTTCATTTTCCACTCGAATTCATATTGTATTTCTCCTTCTGGTAGTTTGGACATCAGCTTCAACCTTCACCGACCACCAGACTCTATTCTGTATTTCTTCTGGCGCCAATTTCAACATCAGCTACCGCTTTCCCTGAACAAGTGACAACTGCACACTCTTTCTTCGGTAGCCAGTTTGAACTCATCGGCGGATTTCACTGATCATTTAAGTCACTATGGCATTTCTTCTGCAGCCAATTTGAACATCATCCACTACCTTCAGTGACCATCGGAGTCCATATTGTGTTTCTTCTGTAACTAATCTGAACATCAGCTACTGGCCTCAGTGACTGCTAGAGTCCACATGGTGTCCTTCTGTAGCCTTATTTGAAAAATAGCTACAGCCTTCACAGACCACTGTATTTTTTCATAGGTGGCCAATTTGAAGACCAGCCACTGCCCTTACTGACCAAATGGGTCCATGGGTCAGCAGCCAATCTGAACATCAGCTACTTTTCACTGATCACATGAGTCTATATATTTCTTCTGTGTCCAACTTGAACATTATTTGCTGCCTTCATTCCCCAAGCAATTTTAACTTCAGACACTGCCTTCATTGACCGCAAGCGTCCAGGCTGAGTACTTCTGTTGCCAGTTTGAACATCAGGCACTGTTTCCACCGATCTCTCGAGTCCACAGTGCATTTCTTGTGTAGCCAATTTCAATCTCATCTGTTGCTCTTTCTGACCGCATTGTCATGAGTGCACATTGTGTTTTGTTTTTTCTTTTTCTTTTTCTTTTTGTAGCCAACTTGAACATCAGGCACTGACTCAACTGATCACACGAGTCCACGTTATATCTTTTCTGCAGCAAAGATAAAAATTACGCTCTGCTGTCACTGAGATCTTTAGTGCACATGTGTTTTTTTATGTTGCCAGTTTGAACCTCATCTGCTGCCTTCAATCCCAGAGCAATTCTGACCTGTGCCACTGCCTTGACTACAATCCACGTTATGTTTCTTCTGTAGCCAATTTAAATTTCAGTTACTGCTTTCACTGTTCACAAGAACCCAAAATGTGTTCCTTCAGCAGGCGGCTTGAACATCAGTTACTACACGCAAATGACCTTCAGAGCCCACGTTGTGTTTCTCCAGTAACCAATCGGTCAACTGACTTCACTGACCACTTCAATCCGTAATGTGTTTCGTCAGCAGGCCATGCGAACCTCAGTCACTGCCTTCCTTGCCAAGAGTCCACACTGTGTTTCTCCCAAAAAATGATGTCTTCTGTAGCCAATCTGAAGCCGACCTGTTTTCTTTTTTGATCTCCCGAGTCCACACTTCTTTTCCAAGGAATCAAAACCTGGACTGCTGCCTCCACTGATCACTCGGGGTCTGTGGTCTTTTTCCTCTCCAGGTAATAATTATGTGCCTGACCTGCTGCCTTCACTGATCACCTGCCAGAGTCTACATTCTGTTTTCTATTCCAAGTAATTAGAATATCAGCTAGCCCCTTCATTGTCCCCCAAAAATCCACATTGTCTTTCTTCAGTAACCAGCTTGAACATCTGCTGGTTCACCGACAGCTTGGTTCCATATTGCGTATGTTTTTTCTTTTTTTTCCTAGCCAATCTGAAGACTCTGCAACAAAAAACACAACAAATCTACAACGATCTGAAGAAATTAAGACAGAATTTAAATATATGGGCATTGGATCATTGGATCTGGCTTTCAAACCTGGGTAATAAAACTTAGGGCTTTGTGAAGTTTCATACACTCGGGGAAGAAATGGAGGTAACTATGACTGGCAAGTCAAAATCATAGACAATTGACGGACGATGCTCTTTTTTATAATAAAAACCCATACACAAAAAAAGATGCCATTCCAGACCTATGCTCCCATGTATAATGCGGTAATCGGGAGGAGTTCCATTTGAGTACACAAGAGGGATTTTACATGGACGCGATTTTAGGAGTGTCCGTGTGCGGAGGGTCGCAGGAGGTGGGGAGGGGAGGCAGCGTCCCCTTGGCAAGTTAGGCCTCTAGGTGGATGTTTTTATAGTAAATGTGCGGCTCGACAATTAACGTACAGAACACTAAATGGGTGGGAGACTAAAGTTGTGTAACTCACATGGTGGTACTCCCCGACAATCTTTGAAAGTTGTGTTATTTCTTGTATTTGACTAATTTTTAAAATTCCAAACCTATTAACACTATCATAAATCGTCAGATATAAAGCTTTAACAACGTGTAACATTTCAGTCAGTTTGTCAAGGAGAAATGAGTTGGGCCGAGTATAGTAAGATAACTATGATAATTATTATGTTTTTACACATTTCAGGGGGAGATCTATTTGAGTCACACAATAGGGGTATTACATGGACGCGATTTTGGGGCCTCAGTGAGCGGGGGATCGCAGAGCCTCTGGCGAGTTAGTCCGCTAGAAGACGATTTCGCTTTGTTAATGTGGCTCACAAGCTTTTTTTCAGTCTGACACGCCTGCTCTAGGTGGGCTGCTCAACGTGGTTGTTTCTATAGCAAATGATTGGCTCGACGATTAACACCCAGCACATGACATATGTGACCTACCACAAAGTTGCGTGACTCATGTGGTACTCCTTCCCATGTTTAAAATGGAAAAAGTTCCGTGCGTCCCGATCTTCTAGTTAAGATACTACAAGAGAAGATTTTTTTTTTCAAAAAAGCTCTGAATCTTTATCCCTGACCCTAAACTCTTTCCTAGCCCTAATCCTAATTGCACAAGTTCAAAGTGGTCGGGGCGCGGGAGGAGTACCTTAGTCGAGCGCCACTTTGTCAGATTGTCAGATTGATAAGTAACGACGTGAGGGTCTAGTCAGTTTGTATCATCGAGGCCGTAGACCGATGTTCGTCTGGGCAGTAGTCAAATTGACATATCAGGGAAAGCCCCCGGGGTAGCTATGTATCATCTCTTTTAGTTAGTTCCTAGTCTTTGGCGCTCGAGTACGGAACTCCTTCCCGGGGCGCATGGAATTCTTTCACTGAGAAAAATCAAGAAAGTGTTGTTTATACTCCTTACCTTAAACCATTGGTCCTGTTGGTGTTCCACAACGTCAATGGCTTTTTCAGTTCGGCTTGTGAGTTGCTTTTTGACTTCATAGTCTGTGACAGCTTCACAATTCAATTTGTGTGCGCCCACTCTGACGTCATGGCGCGAAATGATTAATGATTAGTAAATGGTAAGTGTAAGAGGAGGGTTGATCAGTTAGCACGAGCTAGGCGCCGTGAACGAAAGCATGAACAATGGTCAACAGAATTCATTGTCCATGTGTGTCACGTGTCAGACATAGAAGGAACTCCTGGAAAAAAGAAAACAGAATTTCAGAGCACTGATCGTTTATTAATATTTTTCGCTTTTCGATACATCAACCCATCGATGCCAATATACTGTTAAGATTTACCAGCTTTCGATACTCCTGAAAAAGGCTATAATTATTTTTGACGTAGTGGATCCAGTTGAAATTTTGCCGTCCTATTACTGCCATTGGACTTGTTTGTTCTTTTATCAATCGTTCATTTCCATTTTTGGGAAAACCCCTCTGTATGAAACTACATAGACTAATTTCATTAAATATTCCTCTCTCTCTCTCTCTCTCTTTCTCTCTCTCTCTCTCTCTCTCTCTCTCTCTCTCTCTCTCTCTCTCTCTCTCTATCTATCTCTCGCTGTGTGAGTGTATGTCTGTGTGTCTGTGCATGCATATGAATGAGTGTGTTGTTTAGGGGTGTGTGAAAATATTACACAAAAATGAGATCTAGAGAGAGAGAGAATCGTTTTTTTCCTACTGTAGAGATTAATTTGTATGACTATTAAAGTAAAATGTTGCAAAAAAAGAAAGAAAAATTGTATATTGCAAATTGTAATATTATAATTGAAAAAGTACCCGAAAAGAAACATCGAAAAGCAGACATTTAGTACCGATACTTAGCATGTTGCTGGGCAAGAGACATGTCTCTGTAGATCAGTGTTTGTCAATCTCTTTTGTCCTACGTCCCACCTTAATTTTCCACACAAAAAAATAACGTGTACCATGCTCGGACAAAATCAGTATCAGAACACACAAGAAGATTTTTAAAATATTAATACATTGAGTATTTCTACATTGAAAATTAGTTTTAATTAAAACTGTATTTCAAGTTTTATTCAATTCTTTCTTGCTTCAATGGAAGCCTTGCCCTTGACTTTGGCTGCAGATTTGTGTGAATCAAAGGGCCAATTCCTCAGTTTTAGCCTTAAATCACCACGTTAAACAAGGGAAACACCAACAAGACATAAACAGTTTATCTATACACTGAAGTTAAAATAGGCTACACTATGAAATAAAGATTTCTATGAAAAATCCCTACGCTTCGTTCTGAAGTCCCCCGCCCCACTTTGAGAAACACTTCTGTAGATGGTCCTAATCATTAAATGACTTGCAGATTTTCGATAGTTATGATTTTCAATTGTATTTTGAATGGTCAGTGTATGTTTGCACATGGACAATTGTGCCTGTGGATGAAAAAAAAAAAAAAAAAACACAAAGCAATGACAGTTCCGTGCCCATTCAATCACTCTGTCTCAGAAACATGGCACAAAGTCCAGCGAAAGTCGTCGTCTTTCATGATGAGACCATAAACTATTAGCGGCAGGGGCACTGGGATTTGAAAAAGGGGCAGATAAACATATAATCGAACGAAGTTTTAATCGAATGGATGCAACAAAATTCAAAGTAGCTTCCCTTGAGAGGCGCTTGACATGAAACAAATACCCTGTGCTCATCAAAATGATACTGACAGAATCATGCCATGTTGGCACCAGGGGGTGTTGGGGGCGCTGTTTCGTTGCCATTCACCGTCCAAAGAATGAGTGAAACAAATGCAAATGTAAGGAGAGGTTACCAGGGAAGGCCAGATTGGTTCACCGGCTGCTCTGTTTCGTGTTCTCATTTGTTTATATGACTGCTGACAGCTAATCTCCAGTGCATTAACAAGAGTTGCGCAGCATGACATCCGTTGATAGGGTAAACAAAACAGCCACCGTGTAGGCACGTGCGTAGTCTGGCACCTGTTCCCACGTGAGATCAAACGAGTGGGTAATTTAGCCAGCCTAATCTGTCAGTTTGGTTTATAGAGTGCTCTGGCTTTTGTCTTGAGAATTGTTAGGGTGCTCGCGAAAACAAATATACGCCACTCTCCTGTGAAAAACCATTTAAAAGAACAGACAATGAAATGGTTTGTGTAACTATAGGCATTTAACGAAATGAGATCGCTGCTGTTCTACTTTAAATGCACAGCACGGCACGTTGATCTAGAGGCAAGGTGCTCGCTTCTCATGCCGAAGGTACCAGGTTTGATCCATGTGGAATGTTTGGAGGCAGGGGCGGAATTCCTGTCCCTGATCCTATTTTAGGTAGGATCGAGCACCTAGTCTGTACCATGAGACAGTTTCTTTCTTTTTTTTTTTTTTTAAAGTTTAGAAGCAAATCATAAGAACAGCATCTCCGTTCGCCAATAAAGGACAAGCGCTTGCATACATGTAGGCCTATTTATAGCACTTGACAGACACAACAGGCAGATACACAACCAACTCAAAACCGTCCAGCTCAGCGTAAATCTCGAGAGTCGTTTATTTCTGTTTATTACCCGAAGTCCTTCTTGGGTTGACTCCGTTCAACACCTCTGCGCACCACACATCTCCCCCTAGCACAGACATCTCACAGAGTTATTGGTAGCGCCTAGGTGATCGCATTGGTCGTCCTGAACGGGAAGTGAGCTGTCTGTGGTCAAATACAGTTGTGGGTGGATCATTATTGTTTCTAGTTCTTTTGTTAAGTAGTGGCTCTTGTGAGACAGGGGGACGGCCTCTGCGCACCGGCTGCTGAAGTTGTACCGGTTTTGATGAGTCCACTCGTGCAGGCTTAAGGCGGTCTACTGAGATGCGTTCGGCACGACGAAATGTTTTATCTCCAGGAGTTAGCACCTTATAAGGACCGGTGTAAGGCCTTTGTAATGGACTTTTCACTGTATCTGTGCGTATGTAGACATATTTGGATGATAACAAGAGCGGTGGTAAGTGCGTAGATGGGTTACTATGGTGGATGGCTGGCCTAGGTACACGTAGACAGTTTTTGTCTCGGAGAGCTGTTAAAAAATCTGATGCAGACCAAGACTGAGTCTGCGACGGAATTAACTCACCGGGGATAGTCAACGGTTCCCCATAGACAAGTTCTGCCGAAGAAGTTCCCAGGTCCTCCTTTGGAGTTGTTCTGAGTCCGAGGAGTACCCAAGGTATCTCTTCTGCCCAATTGTTCCCTGTTAGTCGTGCCTTCAAAGCTGATTTGAGTGTGCGATGAAACCTTTCCACCATCCCATTGGCTTGGGGGTGAAATGGTGTTGTCCGATGGAGTCTGACTCCTAGGCGTCTCGCAATTTCAGCCCACAAGGAAGATGTGAATTGTGAACCACGGTCCGACGATATGTCCGAGGGAACCCCGAAGCGAGAGATCCAGCCTCCAAGGAGAGCCCGAACACATTCTGGTGCTGTAATGTTTGTCATAGGAATTGCCTCTGGCCATCGTGTATTACGGTCAATGATGGTTAGGAGGTAACGGTAACCACATGACTGGGGTAATGGACCAACAATATCGATGTTGATATGGGAAAATCTTTTGTCAGGTACAGTATATGTCTGAAGGGGCGCCTTGGTATGTTTCTGAATTTTTGATGCCTGGCAATTGTGACACTCCTTTACCCAATCGCTAATTTGGCGGCTGAGGCCATGCCACACGTATTTCTCTGCAATGAGTTTAACAGTAGCCTTAACTCCTGGGTGAGCAAGGTTATGGACAGCCTCGAACACCGGGCGTCGATAATCTGGAGGAACGATAGGGCGGGCTCTACCAGTTGAAATGTCGCAGAGAAGCTCTGGTCCTTCATCAGTCAGCTTTGTCGTAGCAATTTTCATGTTTGTGATGGCAGTTTTGTACGCTTGTATGTCTGGACTCAAAATTTGCGCCTTGGCCATAGCTGTAAAGTCAATGCCTAACGAGACCGCGTTTGTGGAAGTGGAAGCGCGAGAAAGGCCATCGGCAACCACATTCTTCTTTCCCGAGATGTGCTTAATATCGGTGGTAAATTCTGAGATAGCAGTCAGTTGCCTTTGCTGACGGGCTGACCATAGTTCAGATGTTTTCGACATTGCGTGGACAAGAGGTTTGTGGTCTGTGTAGATGGTAAACTGCCTCCCTTCAAGCATATAACGAAAATGGCGTATTGCCAAATGGGCGCCCAGAAGCTCTCTGTCAAAAGTACTGTACTTGATCTCCGGACTACGTAGCTGGCGACTAAAAAAGGCAAGTGGCTCCCAGCGACCATGGTTGTACTGCTCAAGGACTGCGCCGACGGCCACATCAGATGCGTCACATGTCAAAGCTAATGGACAATCTGTACATGGATGTACCAGCATGGTTGTATCTGCCAATGCTTGTTTACCGGCAAGGAAGGATTGTTTCATTTCCTGGGACCAAATGAGATCTTGGCGTGGTTTGGATATTTTCAGAGCTTGATAAAGGGGACGCAACATCAAAGCTATGTTTGGAATGAAACGGTGATAAAAGTTTATTATCCCAAGGTACTCTTGGAGTGCCTTTACAGTTCTTGGTTGTGGTAACTTCTTTACTGCCTCAATACGAGACGACATTGGTGCTGAGCCTGACGCAGACACTCGATGTCTCAAAAAATCAAGCGATGCCACTCCAAAGAGACATTTTTCAAGCTTGATTACCAGTGCGTGGTGTTTTAGTCGCCGGAAAACTGCATTGAGGTCCTCTACGTGAGACTTGGCTGAGGAGCTAGCCACTAAAATATCATCAAGGTAGACAAATGCGCTGTCTAAATCTTGGAGCACAGAGTCCATGAGCCGTTGAAACGTCTGCGCTGCATTTTTAAGGCCAAATGGCATACGTAAAAATTCCCATAAACCAAAAGGCGTGATAACAGCTGTTTTAGGTATATCTTCGGGAGTTACAGGAATCTGATGATATCCCCTCACAAGGTCAATCTTGGAGAAATATTTTTTTCCAGCCAGGCGAGCCGAAAAGTCTTGAATATGGGGTATCGGATAGCGATCAGGAACTGTGGCATCATTCAGTCTGCGGTAGTCCCCGCAAGGACGTGAGTCTCCGTTACTTTTAGGTACCATGTGTAGTGGGGATGCCCAGGGGCTGTTGGATTTCTGTACAATACCCATCTTTTCCATTTCCAAAAATTCCTTCTTTGCAGAGGCCAGCTTGTCTGGTGCTAGACGACGTGCACGAGCGAAGACTGGCCTGTCTTTAGTTGGGATAAAATGTTTCACCCCGTGCTTGACTTCAGTAGTGGAGAAGGTTGGCTGTAACAGTTCCGGATAGCCACTGAGAATTTTACGGAACTTATTGCTCGTGGGTTCTATGAGAGCAAGATCGGAGTTATCTAAAACTGAACTGACAGTGCAGTGAATGTGAGCAAAAGATTCTGCTCCTATCAAGCGACGTCCTCGAATGTCGACCAACAGGTTGTGCTGACGGAGAAAATCAGCCCCTAAGAGAGGTCGTTTGATATTAGCTGATATAAGACGTGCTTTGAAAATCCGGTTGCCAAAATGCAAAGGTAAGATTCGTGAACCATAGGTGGCTATGGAGGTTCCGTTGGCGGCTTGCAAAGGTGTTCTTGTAGCACCTGACGCTCTTTCTGCCCATGTTGCTGGTATTACAGAGACTTGTGCGCCTGTATCCACCAAGAAGCGTCTTTTAGACTGTGCGTCGGTCACAAATAGTTGAGTTACCTTTGTCTCTAGGTTTTGTTTAGTACATGGTGTAGTGGGCGAACATGGCGGACCAGCAAGTAAAGTTTCTACCGCTGGCCCGCTCTCCCGTTTCCCTGGTTCTTTTTAGTCTTGAGGTTGCTGAAATATTTACATGGGCTGGAACATCGCCTGGCATTTGAACCAAACTTTCGATGAAACCAACAAATCGTGTCAATCTCAGACAAACCTGCATCATGTGCTACGGTTGGTGTTGGTTTAGGTGGTTGAACCGCAGTGCAGATTGTCGCGTTTGTTGTCAGAGAGTTAAATAGGTTATCAGCCTCTTTCGCCAGTGCTCGGTAGTCAGTGATATTGGGGGAATTAGCAAGTGGAGCACGAATAGATTCAGGTAACAGTCTGAGAAACAGGTGGCGGAAAAGGAAGCATGGCTTGTGGTCTCCCAAAAGAGCTAGCATTCTGTCCATTATTTCTGACGGTTTGCTGTCACCTAGTACTTTAATGTTTAGCAAAGTGTCTGCTTTCTCTGCTTCTGATAACCCGTAAGCATCCGTAAGGAACGATTTAAGTGTGTCGTACTTACAGGTTGGAGGATACCTATGGATACCTATGGATTAATGGGTCTGGATAGCTAATGCTAGTAAGTGACCCATCTCGATGTTTCCAATATCCGTCAAGCCTGTTTTTAAATGAGTTGATACTATCGGCTTGGACGATGTATTCTGGGAGTGAATTCCAAGTGAGGATATGATTGATAAAGATCTTGAAGCTGTGTTAGCGTCGAGTGCTGCTACTACATAGTAGTACTTCGTTTCGTCTGTTGTGATTCCACGCAGCACGAACTGAGCCTCAGTTTGAGCGAACCACGCTGAAGGATAAGTGGTCCAAAACGTTGGTAATTTAAGTACTACTGTTTCTATTGACATCGTGGACGAATCGTCGTTGAAAGATTAAGAATAGGAATATTCTGTCTAGATCTAAAGATCACGTCGGGGTCACCACTATAGCACTTGACAGACACAACAGGCAGATACACAACCAACTCAAAACCGTCCAGCTCAGCGTAAATCTCGAGAGTCGTTTATTTCTGTTTATTACCCGAAGTCCTTCTTGGGTTGACTCCGTTCAACACCTCCGCGCACCACACATTATAAAATATGAGCGAGATGTCTAAAGTGCTTATTTCTGCGTTTTGCACAAAGTTTTCATTGCCGGTGGAAATATGGGAACGATTAATTAGCAATTTATTACCCGTATGATTTTTGGGTGTTCAGAGCTACTGCTGGTACTGATATTTAGGAGGGGAAAAGAGTAAGAATGGGTAGCTACAACACAGATGAAGGTGGACGCTGCCTCAAACACATGCCAATACAAACGATGCATTAAAGAAGAGAGGAACCATTGGGAACCGGCCGAAAAGAAAAGACAAAACAAAATTTTAAAAGAGGGGTACCAATGAATGTGGCGATGAAAGACTCTCCCCCCCCCCCAAACACACACACACGCACACACACACACACACACACGTACTCCCACAAACAAACAAACACACACAAACGAAGATCAGGAAAAGTTGTATAACCCCGCCCTTTCCGGCAATTTCACTATCATTTTTTCATCTTCGAGAATTTCAAACATACCGCATCTCTTCCACCATATTACTCCCAACACGTGCATCCTCTGATTAGAGATACAGTTGTAAAAACTGCTCTGAGAATCTCTAGGCTTGGAAAAACTCAGACGAATGGCACCAGCTGCTGCTTTCAGCAGAACTAAAAAAACAACCGTTGTTACCATAGTCATACAAGACCTCATTATCTTGAAACATTGTCTTTGTCATACAAAATGTCACCCATTAAGGCTATTCTCACCTTGATTAAGCACTCATGCCGGAATAGGTGGGTAATCGAATGCGTTAGGTGGAAAAGCATTTTTCAGTAGGTTTGACACTGTCAGGGCAGCAGTACTGTACTTGTGAATATAATATATAGAGACTTATGTAATTACTAGAGGACCTACCGGGCATTTCCCCGGACTAAACAATCATGTCCCCCCCCCCCCGCCCCTCTGTCTGTCTGTCTGTCTGTCTGTCTGTCTGTCTGTCTGTCTCTCTCTCCCTCTCTCTCTCTCTCTCTCTCTCTCTCATATAATCAAAGTAATAAACTACAGTCTTACTTCAGAACTCATGCGCACCAGAACTGAAAGCTTGATACATTTACTTTTGATGACATGCACGGTACTGCATATTACGAAACAAACATGCAAAAATACAGGTGGTACATAGCAATAAACATTGTTATTTTTTAAAAAAATACATGCTTGGAGTAAACGACTTTTCAGTATAGCCATCTTCCTTATCTCAATTGCCACCTTCCTGCCAAATTTAAGGCCTGAAGAGTGTATAGTTTGGTCAGTTGGCCATGCCAAAGGTTGCAAGTTACTAGCCGACCCCGGCAAGATAAATCTTGCAGATTCTTTGCAGGAAGCCCAACCGTATATCTAGATCTAGGCTGTATTATTTGGATTCAATGCAATGACCGATAGAACTCACGCAGAAATACACAGATGTGATTATATTGATTTTCGACCAATGTGTAAAGAGAGGTCAAGGACGAACTTTCCGATCATGCTTTTTAATTCTACTCGACGAAAATGCGATTCTGTTTTTGTGGCTCAAAAAATTTTAATATAACGAATAGTAAATGCTGATTTTTGTTCAAAATGAATGTGTCCACGTAATTCTTCGTCAAATATTGTTGCAGTACACCAAGTTTCTTAATTTTTGATGGCGTCGTCGCGACGATTTAGCTGCTTACAGGTTCGCCCTCTAGCTCAATTATAGTAAGATTTAGGGTTACAAAATAAATATTTCTGAAACAAACTCCACCTCAATCGATTTCAGGGATTTTTTTTTTTTACAAATGTGAGGATATGATTGATAAAGATCTTGAAGCTGTGTTAGCGTCGAGTGCTGCTACTACATAGTAGTACTTCGTTTCGTCTGTTGTGATTCCACGCAGCACGAACTGAGCCTCAGTTTGAGCGAACCACGCTGAAGGATAAGTGGTCCAAAACGTTGGTAATTTAAGTACTACTGTTTCTATTGACATCGTGGACGAATCGTCGTTGAAAGATTAAGAATAGGAATATTCTGTCTAGATCTAAAGATCACGTCGGGGTCACCACTATAGCACTTGACAGACACAACAGGCAGATACACAACCAACTCAAAACCGTCCAGCTCAGCGTAAATCTCGAGAGTCGTTTATTTCTGTTTATTACCCGAAGTCCTTCTTGGGTTGACTCCGTTCAACACCTCCGCGCACCACACATTATAAAATATGAGCGAGATGTCTAAAGTGCTTATTTCTGCGTTTTGCACCAAAAAAAAAATTGCCATCTGTAGTTAGGCAAACACTTTTACTTGTGCGGTGTCATAATTTAAACAGGGGCAGCGATATTATGAATTTATCAAACATGAGTGTAGTCACTGGCAAATGAGTGTTACAGTACTGGTAACAGCTGTAGAACCAAAGGGTCCCAAATTTGCTTGGCAGATTTAGAACCACTGATAGATAATCATCCTTCTGTGGCAGTATCGGTCTATTGTAAGCCTCAGCAAATCATACAGCCTCTATTTCTATTCTTCCACGTAACCAAAACTCGGCCAGCACGTATTTACTCTTAGGGTGCCCGCCCACAGGCCACGGAGAGCAACGGAACGGAACTTATTTTTTCCGCCTTTATCCGTGACAAAAGATAGCACAACGGATACCTCCTGTATAACCTTGTATTGCGGCCGTTTCTGCGCCCACACACCACGCAACAGACAGTAACGGAAAGAGACGCAAAAGATTCGTATCGCATGCGCTATTTTTTTCGATGTCCGTCGGTAAGGGGACATCACTTTTCACCTTGAACACACATACACGTGCTTTTGTTTTCTCAAAACAAGCCACAAAGGAGGGAGTCCTCACCTTAATGTCACCAACAAACGCACTCCTGCCGATACTGCTTTTCTCCAGCTCATGTCTGTCACAAATCCCAGACTGGGAGATGTGATAATTATAACAAGACAACAATCACGAACGAACAAGTATAACACTTAACAGAACAACCCATCAGACTCACACATTTATTATACAATAAGATACAGATAAAAGTGCAATTACATACACTATACTATTGAATTTACTACCGTCCAACGGCCTTATTCCCACATGCACTCTTCCTCGGGTCCACAACCCGGTAGTTACTTTCTAAAGACACTTCGGTCTCAGCTTCTCCTCTCCCTGTCTTAATAGCACATTAACATTTCAATGGCACCGCCGTCTCTCAATAGCCCCTTCCTATTGCCATAACACATTAGCATTCCAATAGCACATCAACATGGCAATAGCACATTAGCATTTCAATAACACATCAACATGGCAATAGCACATTAGCATTTCAATAGCACATTCACGATCATATATACGTCCCTGTCGTTGGCCAGACTGCCACGACTCATGTGCCTCTACTGTCCTGCACCGACAGCTTCCTTCCTGGCCTATGTGTGGCCTCCGGCCCTATGCTGGCCTATCCCCTGTGCTCACCGTAGGCGGCCGACCCCGGCACCAGTCATCACTGGAAAAACACTACTCCCAAGTCTTCCGACTGCTCTCCTTATGTTCGCCCTCTGGGGCTTTCTCCTGCGTCCGCTCTCTAGGACGTCTTAGTGTGCAGTGATAGTAATACCGCGCTCTCGCCTCATTCAGACCCCCACTACTCACAACATGCACGCTTTCCCTTACCCCGTGGCCCGTGGGTTAACTTTATTCTAACCCTCTTCTCGTAACTACTGATCCTCGCTCACTCGCTCGCTCTCTTTGTAGGAGTGCTTGGCACATCTCAATCAGAGAATCGAAAGTGACCCTTTTCATCCTGAGATATTCTAGGCATTTCTCATCATTTGCAAGCACTTCATCTATCAAGCAACACCCGCCTAATGATCTACATTGTTCAAAAATGGGGTGGATCCCAAATTTGCGGTGCTTTTGCAGTCGTTTTCTCTTGTACCACCACCACAAGAATATTCTTTGCTTCCTACTAAGCGCCATCTTTTTGGCTTACCAGCATTGGTTTTTTCCGGTCCCTGTGGGTTTACAATTACGCACGGAAACAGACAGATTCTGACAGAACTTTTTCCGACGCAAAATGTTCGTTTTCTGTGGGCGGGCAACCTTAATCCTCAATTACTGAGCATAACAAGCCGTTCTAAAACGAGCGTGGGCTGCTGTGTAAGTGGCATTAAAGGCTTTTATAACATAATACTTTCAACGCGTTTGATCTCACATAATTATGAGGATAGAACGAGGGCACAGAGTGAGAGACAAAAGAATATCGCTGTTCTCATCCTAGGGAACGTTACAATCTACTCTTCTCATCGCATCGCCCATGGGGACAACAGGTAACTTTGGTGGTGACTGATGGTTTGATAGAAGACAATACTGATGATGTCGCAGAGGATCTGTATGGTGTAAGAGGTACTTCATCGGATCAAGGAGTGACGTGGTTTTGAGAGTTGAGGAGAAGAGGGGGAAGAATAAGTTAGTCAAAAAGGGATTAGGGAATGGGTCTTTTTGTTGTTGTTGTTGGGGGGGGGGGGGGTGAGTAGTACAAATATTTGTGTCAGCCAGAAAGAGGAAGGGGGAGGAGTGCGAATGTGAGTTGGGAGAGGGGGGGATAGTGTTGATAGTGATGATGTATGCAGTGAACGGGTGGTCCGATGATGAGGATGATGATGGCGACAACTTCGCAGATGATGGTGATAGCAGTGATAATTATTAGGTACGATGATGGATGGTGCTGCTGTGTTATGTGTGGAAGGCTTAGCTTAACAGTGGTAATGCCGATGACGGTAGTACATGAGATATACATGTGCTTTTATTGGCGATGGCAGTTGTTGTGGTTAGGCCCATGCAAGGCTGATCATAGGCCCAGGCCAGATGGAAAAAATATAGGCCCCATTTCAGACTGCCCATTGAATAATTTTGTAATTAGTGCTAATTAAACTTATTTCGCGACCTTAGTTTTTATTCTCGTTTGGTCTATCTCCATTTTCTGAAGAAAAAAAAAAGGACAATAATGTAGAAATGTACACTTTGACAGTAATGTTTAAAATGCGTTGTGGCACTTATCAAGCTCATTCACAGTTCCGATTTATTCTAACTCCTTGTCATAATACTGAAGCTGCAAACGTTTAAGGTCGAATTTCTCATTTTTGTGCAGAAAGTGGAGCTGTAACAAACAAGAATTAAGGTCGTCATTTATCTATGCTTCATCTGTATTAATCTTTTGTGAATCTCTTTTATTATACAAATATTTTGCACTAAAACCCACCACTTCCACCCCTGACTCTCTTTTCAGCATCAATAGTTTTGACCAGACAGTTCCTTCCATCTTTTGCCTCCACCGGGGGAAGTAGCCCCCTCCGTTACTCTCCCCCCCCCCTCCCACCTTAATTAAAAAATCGTAGGCCTTTGCCCATCTGACTCCTGCCCTCTTC
Organism: Onchidella celtica; assembly: GCA_963931925.1. Taxonomy (NCBI): domain Eukaryota; kingdom Metazoa; phylum Mollusca; class Gastropoda; order Systellommatophora; family Onchidiidae; genus Onchidella; species Onchidella celtica. The sequence continues at coordinate 34,255,280 of OZ007577.1, forward strand.
TGGTCTGGCCTGGTTGTGTTATAGTGTTGATTTGAATTTCTATAGAGGCATATGAAGATGGACATTAAAATTTAGTACCTAGGACAGAATGTGAACTTTTGTTGACCCATAAAAAAATTAAATAAAAACGTTGAATGAATTGTATTACAACTACAAGTTACAACATACGGCCGGTAACTTTGTTATCGCAGATTACACTGCTGACCCTACCACATCCACGAAAAGTGTGATCATAAAACTGATCTACCCACCCTCAACCACTTTCGAAAAGTTAGCCTTTTATTGCCCAAACACCAGGGCTGTTCAAAGGCCACTTGTCCTTTTGAATACTATCAACTCTGCAGAACGCAAAGACCATTAATTTGACAGAGCTTGAATGAAGAAATGGCGCGCGAGTATCACACTACTCATTCTTTCACCTCCTATACCGCCGGCCGAGTATCAATCGGGCACGGTTTAATTGCACCATATCATTGACTCGCTCCTTTCTATTTGTACCAGAACCTCCGCTGCACACCTTTTTTTTTTTTTTTTACTATTATGAAGTTCCAAATGTTGATAGTAATTATTCTTTTGCCTCTATAGTTGTCCTGAACCAATAAGTTGATATAAATAGAAGAGAAATAAAACACACGATTTTTTTCTTTTGGGGGGAGGGGGGGGTGATTTGGGTTCGTTTCTTATCTCTCCGATGGCTGCATTCGAGAAATGTTTGATGTTTAAGAAGTTGCTTTTATTATGCAGATTTAGGAAACGTTTGATGTTTAGGCCATTGCCTTTATAATTCAGATTTGAATCTGGGGGAGACCATATGAATGAGTGCGGTATTCAGAAAACGCAAAGCTGTAAATGAAAACTGTGACACTTTACATCCTTCAATTAACTTCTTTGTTGCTGTTGTTTTCTTTCGAGTGACCTAATTCCACAAGATTGTACAGAGAGGGTGGGGGTTGAAAGGAAGAGAGAGGGAGAGAGAAAGAGAAAGAGAGTGTGAGAGAGAGAGAAAGAGAAAAGAGAGAGAAGGAAAGAGAGAGAGAGAGAGATTGAGAGATAGAATAGAGAAAGAAGGAGAGAAAAGAGGGAGGGGGAGAAAGTGGGAGAGAGTGAGAGAAGAGAAAAGAGAGAGAGAAAGAGAGAGAGAGAGAGAGAGAGATAGGCAGGCTCAGATTCGGTTTTTAGCGCCCAAATTCGAGAAGAACAATGCTAAAGTATTTGCTTTCATGCTTCAAAATTTGAATCTGGATTCAGCAGGAACTACTAAGAATAAACACCTTATTCATCAAGCCGAAACTTCAGCCACGGAGCAACACTGATAATTGCATTTACATACTTAGAAATTTCCCATCTTCAGTCACCTCTGTGTGTGATCCATATCCACAAATATACGAAAATTTAAATAATGTTACAGCGCCAAACAAAATATACAAAATACGATAGTTATCAGAATGTCGCTGAATCTTCAAAGTCTCAGGAAAGGAAAAAGAATTGTTAAACAAACCTACCTACACAAAGCAGAAGGAGATATCGTACATCAAAGAGAATCAGCACAACGGAATGATAACTATAGTGAAAAATCTGCTCTGGTCTGGAAAAACACATTAGGCCTATACGCCGAAACCTAAATGTTACAGCAAACTCAAATATTAAAACAAAAACTTTCGAGTTGCGGCCTGCTTTATTTTTAGTTCAATTTCCATTTTGTGGTGACCCAAAGAAGCTATTTACTCGTACAAATTGAGGGGTTAGAATGAAAATTGATCTAAGTGCCATTTGACTGCTTTTGAGAATAAAGCAAAAAATATTATTTCAGTATAAACCAATCGAATTCAATAAAAGTTTGCAAAACCAACATCAGCTCTTCGAGTAAATCATTAAAATATTAGATTCGATTGGTTTACACTGAAATTGTGTTTTTCTGCTTTTCTCTCAAAAACTGTCAAATGGCGCTTAGATCCCTTCTAATTCTATCCCCCCCCCCCCCCCGCCAATTCTAAATCAGATAGACAGATGTACAGACAGAGCACATTTCATTGTGATTCTACGATCTGATATCAGAAAAAAATTTAACTTGACCTAGATCGACGTTTACAGCCCTTTTCCGTAGCACGACAGAAATGTAAACTGCTTTGACATAATTATGATAAGAGCCCAAACTATCTCAGCTTGACCTGAATTGTCTAAAGCAATAACATTATCGACAACAAAAGCAGCGATATGAATACTGTAGCGAATATGTTTAATGTTTACATTGATATGAAATTATTTGGTTTATTTTTTATCCAGTTTAGACATCAGAATATGAAACAAACAAAAAAATATAACGCCTTTCATAGCCTAGTCTGTGCTAGGTTTTGAAGGTGCAAAGGCAGTTTGAGAAGCTAGAGAAATACATGAATGTAGCTTGTGTGTGTGTTTTCTCTGTCTCTCTGTCTGTTTGTCTATCTCTCTCTTTGTTCCCCCGTTCTCTCTCTCTCTCTCTTTGTTCCCCCTCTCTTTCTCTCGGTCACTCTTTTCCCTATCTCTGTCCTTCTTCCCTCTTCCCCCCTCCCGCTCTCTCTTTCTCATTCTCTCTCTCTCACACACACACAGAAACACACAGGCACAGAGAGAGATAGAGAGACGGACAGACAAAGGGAAAAACACCCATTAGCGCATAAAAAGAGATGGGGGAGGGCACGTTGTTTTTGTTATTGTTGTTGTTTGTTCGGCTCGAAACCCTAAGAAAACATCTTGGCGATTCCCCCCCCCCCTACCCACACCCTTCCAAGTTTGACGACCACTGTCCTGGATATGTCACCCGGCTCACTGTTGTAATACTGTAACATTGTTTTCATGTCTGATACCCTTTCGAGTTTTTGCGGATTTATGGAAACGTATCCTCGAGTCAAATTAATTCCATCGTTAGTGAGTGTTTCAGTGATAATTTCATCACAATTCTCACCAGAGAAATTGGGGATTTACTGGAATTTGCCATCTACTGTGGCCAAGATCCTTCATGATCCTTGTCGGTCTCTAACCCATCCTCTCACGCCTCTCAACCAGAGATAGTGTAAGATATCTCTACCTCTCGACACACAATGGAAGACAGCCAAACACCGGAGGCGGGTTGATCGTAGTGCAGTAGTTCTCAGCATATCGCGCACTTAATATCAAGGAATGTATTTCAACAAAATAAGGCCCGATAGCATACAGAGCCAATTCTGTTTTGCTTCGGTTTTGTGGACTATAAAGCTCAACGAAACCTCGCACATTAATGAGATTGAAACACTTCTGTCCAGCTAGTTGATTCAAAGGTAGTTCGAGACAAAGCCGAGGCAAAACCGATTTGATTCAGTGCGGTACTAACGTAAGGCCTGCCTGGAAATCTTGTCTTTAGTACTAAAGTCGGCTCTCTGTTCTATATTTCACGAGACCTAGATCGAGTGCTCTCAGATCGTCGTTAATTTTGCTGCCTGTAGGTAACAATATACCCGAGACACAGAATATCGAGATGGACCATTCCGTCTTTCACTATTATGTCCACAACTTGCGCGCGTATAAACTCTGTGAGAACTACTCACATAGCTCTGTGTGTCACAAATCCCAGACTGGGAGATGTAATAAGTTATGACAGGACAACAATCACGAACAAACAAGTTAACACTTAACAGAACAATCCATCAGACTCACACATTTATTAACCATAATTATACAAATAATAGCGCAATTACATACATTATATTATTGAAATCAACTGCCGTACAACGGCCTTATTCTCACACACACTCTCCCTCGGATCCACCATCCGGTAGTTACTCCTAAAGGCACTTCGGCCTCAGCCTCTCCCCTCAGGGTCTTAATAGCACATTAATAATTCACTGGCACCGCAGTCTCTCAATATCACCTTCCTATTGTCATACACCTTAGCATTCCCCTAGCACCTCAGCAGGGCAATAACACATTATCATTTCAATAGACATTATCATTTCACCAGTACATTATTAGTTCACTAGCCCCTCAACATGGCAATAGTGCATTATCACATTCACGCTCATATCTACGTCCCTGTCCGTGGCCTGACTGCCACGACTTTATGTGCCTCTACTGTCCTGCACTGACAGCCTCACTTCTGGCCTATGTGTGGCCTCCGGCCCTATGCTGGCCTATCCCCTGTGCTCATCGAGGTGGCTCTGCGGCCCGTCCCCGACACCTACAAGAATAACATTACATTGGTATAATACCCTACCATTTCTATTCACTCCACCTCTCCTTACAACCCATGAAGCGTACACACACTAGTTCACCTTTCACTCACCACACATCTTACGGTAACACACTTCCATCGGAGTACACACTACTCACTCGCGCTACAAATCCATGAACTCACTTTCATCTATCGCTCATGGCACACATTGCTATATCCAATATCAAGGACTTCCACATTCCTCACATATACTTATTTACATCATGGTAATAGACGACTATAATATAATACATCAATCATAATAATCAATCAACGTTCTACATACCAGTCATCACTGGAAAGACTCTCTCACTAGTCTTCTCGACTGCTCCCCTTATGTCTGCCCGATGGGCTCTTATTCACAGGTCCGTTCCGTAGGACCTTCTAACTTGCAGTGATAGTAATACAGCGCTTTCGCCTCATTCAGACCCTCCCACTACTCACAACAGCACGCTTAACTTACTTGTCTACTGTGAGCCCTTTTTACTCTACACCCGCTCTGTAGCAATCCCCTTAATTGCACTCACTCCACTCGTGACACTGTGGTACTAGTCTTTTTCGTTCAATTATGAAGGGATGTGGTGCGTATTGTTGCATTGTTGACATTGATGATACGCGGGCAAATCGACGGACGGAATCTGGCGAATTGAACCGTCTCGGTATCCTGTATCTCGGAATGTACTATAAATATGACAGATCTCCACACAGTCCACTACGTTCAGTGAGAACTACAACAACAGAGCCAGATGGGCCAGCGAAATTGCAGTCTTGAAACTACCTAATTTATGAGCGGGTGGTTGGAGGGTGCTTCTTGCAGGGGCCAGTGCTGTCCTCTCGTTCTGTTATATTCTGTTTTTAGTCTTGCTTTTTTTTTTTTCCCAACACAACGTGACCGTTATCGTGTCCATGTGCTATCTTCAAAATCAAACTTCAAACCTAATTTCAGAGGAGTTGAAGGTTAGAATGTTAACTAAAAAGCGATACTGCGATCTGAGGCCTTTCAGGAAGTAGCTAGCTATCGGATACCATTTTCCACTTCAAAAACTTGAAAATCAAAGACACCTAGATCTAAGTGTAAAGTCGCATCAGCTTAAGACTCTTTCAATAATTACAGCCAAAGCAGGTTCTGTTTCTCAAAAGTCTGGACATTGCTCGTGGTGCCTTTTGACTTTTGACTTCTTGTTTAATCACCACTCTTATTCTTATGTCCAAATAAAAGCAAAAACGTACGAAATGTGTCGGACACACATACACTCCTGGATCAGTTTGCGTAACGTACATGGCTGTTTTGCCACATCTCTGGCCCTATCACGAAATCGCACATGTACAAAAGACCTGATATTACAGGAAGAGGAAGAAAAAAATGTTGTAGGCCCACTTGAAATGTACTGTAAAACATTTTTAACATTTAAAATACTCCACTCCTCTCTTAATCTGACAAAACAGCAACAATGACAAAAAAAATAAATAAAGGATAAAACAAGATCCTTGGAGGTGTTTATTGAATATCAATTTGGAAGAAAGAAAGAAAGAATTTGAAAGAACTACACTTTCGCAATTTCATGCCAGGGTCGGGGATAGTGTTTCCTAATAAAGAGTTCCACCTCCACAACAAGGCCACGTTCATTTTCTTTGGGAGCCGCCCCTGGTCATAGTGAGTCTTAAATGAGATCGTAATAGAACTATGCTGTGGTACTCAACTTTTCTCGAGAGAAACAAGTTACTGGATTATTCTCATGATTCTGAATTTACTTCAGTTCTTTTGACCCCCGCCCTGTTCTGAGATTACGTGATAAAGTTATGGATATTTTTAAAATTGAAATAAAGCACTGTTACATTTACTCCTATCATTGGTGTTTGTGCACTTATGGAAAAGTTAGGGTTCAACTTACAAAATGGTTATCGCTAAGCATAAACGTATCTGTAACCACAATTTCATTCGCCCTTCGTAAAGTACATTATTTTTTATGGGTTTTTATTAAGATACTTGTATGTTTCTAGGTTTTGTGGTTGTCTTGGAATTCAGAACGTACGTTTTATAATCATTTTACTTTAGGTAGATTTCATAACTCATTATCTATTGTGTGAATGCCATTGCAAAGGGGTCTACATTTTGTGCCTATCCAGTAACAACTGACACTATTTCAAACTAAGCTTTCATTCTTTAACATAAATAAGGGTTTAGTGGCTAAGAAAAGCAAAATTCAGCTGGTGTCAGACATCGGTCAGCTTCCCACTAGGCGAAACGATTAATCAATCAATCTTATCTGTCTAATTTCTCGACTGGCCGCCCCTACCAACCATCACCCTGCATTACCACCATCGCCCTCGCTGATAGCCCCCAGTTTTACGAGGCATTACAAACCACTTCTTTCTCGTCTCCGACACGAGAGACGCCGGAAGTCACGGAATTTACGATCAAGGTGAAGGTCAATCTACCCTCGAGTGAGCGTAATACAGAGAAGAACACGGTTGAGGCTCGAAAACGACATTCCATTGTAGTTCTTAATCAGATCAGATTAATTACAACACACTCACACACACAAGACACACACATAAACACACTTGTCTTACTTGTCGCCTTGACATCTTTATGTCTCTGCATACCTTCCTTGTAGAGAAATGCACGTGAGATTTATTTAAACGAAGTGTTTATCCGTCGATACTGACGGATAAAATTTCCCCTAGGATTTTTTTTATCCGTCAACATAAATTCTGTATTTGCGAGTCATCTCCCCTGATTCGAACCTTTCTCCGTCTTCCTCCCTTGTTCCTCCCGATGCGATCAACGTTCGTATTGGGCGAGAGTTGAAAACTATATTGAAATTGGAGAGATTTGGAAATTTATTGATTAAATGGATACATACGAAGGTTCAGGTCTAATCCGTTGAACTTGATATGGGTTTCTTGGTTCGGTCATGCTTATTTAGTAAGACTTTCCTCACAGTTAGTCCGGTTCATCAGTAGCTTAATGGTTAGGATCTCTGCCTGTAAATCAGGGGGTCGTGGTTCGATTCACAGCACGGCAGATTTTTTTTCTTTTTTTTCATAAGTCTTTTTATTAGGCATCAAATCTTTTTTTTTTTTTTTCACCCAAGAACAATAACGGAAGATTTTTTTTTTGTTTTTTTGTATCTACACCTGTCAATCGGGGGACAGAGGTTCGATTCTCAGCAGGGTAGTTGTTTTTTTTTTTCTTCTTTTCTTATAATAGTCTTTTTACCTGTAATCAAATCTGTTTGGTAATTTTAAAAAAAAATCCAGTTTCCTTGTTTGTTTGTTGTTTTTTTTTGTCATTATTCAACCCGAGCTTTACCCGCCGATACTGTTGGCGGCCTAAGATCTGCCGATAGTGTTGCCGGATAAACCCAAGTATCCGTCGATAATGTTGACGGATAAAGCTGGACAGTGTCCGTCGATAATGTTGACGGATAAGGGCAGCCTTATTTAAATGGGTCTTGAGTTCCCTGACTACGGTACCAAAAATTGTAATGTAAGATGTTAGACAACTATTCAGCCGCTGTTTGGGTACAATTAATTTAAGTGACTCATCACAATAAGCGGTTTTGAGCGATTCATCCGAAAAAAACATTTGGCTCAAGTTATAGTACATAGAAATAACTCTGAGAAATGTTTTAAAATTTTTCAATAATTTGACATTTTTCTACTTTTTTCGAGCTCCCATGCAACCATATTACCCATCCTCGTCTTTCAGAAAGGACAGCGTGAGAACTGATGTTCCGAGAAGACACCAGCTGGAAGTCAGTCAGTTAAATTGGTTTAAGAAATACGACAAGTGTATGCTCTAAGGAACTTGAGAGACAAAGTTCCTATTTTTCTTTCAAAAGCACTCTGTTGGTCTGCCTGTCTGTTTGTGTCTCTCTCTTTTTCTCCCCCCTCTCTCACTCTCTGTCTCTCTTTCTCTCTCTCTTTCAGTCTCCCTTTCTCTTTCTCTCTCTTTCTATCTCTCTCTCTATCTTTCTGTCTGTTTATCTCTCTCTCTCTCCCTCTCTCTCTGTCTCATTCTCTCTCTCCGTGTGTTTCTCTCTGTCTCTCTCTCTTTCCCCCCCCCTCTCCTCTCTTTGTCTCTCTCTCCCTCTCTCTCTGTCTCTCTCTCTCTCCCTCTCCCTCTCTCTCTGTGTCTCTCTCCCCTCTCTATCTCTCTCTCTCTCAGCTCTTAAGAAATGAATTTAGACTACCCGTCAATGCATGAAATGTGATTGCTCACATAAGCTTGCAATAAAACGTGTCACCTTGAGAAAACTTTTGACATAGGGAGAACTTTGATTTGCTTCCGATTCCGATAGGATTTGAACCTTTGTCTACCCCTCTCCAGCCAATTGTTGTTATGTTTGAATCAGGGAGAAAGAAAGAAAAAGAAAGACAGGAAAAGAATGCTGGAAAGAAAGAAAGGAAAAGAAAGAAGAAAGAAAGACAGAAAAAGAAAGGGGGGAAGAAAGAAAAAGAAAGAAAGACAGAAAGAGAGAGATAAAAGCAAAATAAGAATAAAAACACACCCACTTACACAAACACACAATATTTAGCCGTGCGTTCCTTCAGTCCGTATTCCAGCCAAAACCATTTCCAGGTGATACTGGTAAACAGCAACCTCGCATGTTCTCCTCCATAATATTTTCATCTGATCCAACGTACACACGTAACTCCCCTCCAGACAAAACAGTTAAATAACAAGCTTCCCTGTTTTGCCGACCTCTGTTATTTCTACGGATTAAGTCACAATTGCTTCAAGCTGTGGGATTTTGTTTTCCTTCTTTGCGGTTACTATCGTGACAAAAGGTCTCTGGTCGTAGAACGAGAAGTATTCCCGTTCCTAGACTATGTCTGACAAAGCGGTTTGGCTCGTACGAGTGACCCGATTTCCCCCTCCATGTTCTCACATTCTTTAGTTTTTACCTCTTTGCACCTTCATCGGTCATGGATGATGTTTAAGCTATGAGAATACAGTCATGTAGTTTTTTTTTTTTTTACATGTTTTGTTTCTTCTTGTGTGAGATCATTCTTTGATTTTGTCGGATCTCATTTATTCATTCATTCATTCATTCATTCATTCATTCATTCATTCATTCATTCATGCATTTAGATACAACTGTGGCAATGGCAGCATTATTATTTACACTACCTACAGCGTCTAAGCGAAGAGGAAGGAGGTGAACTGAAAGAAGAGAAAAAAAAACACATCGAAGACGTTAAATTCTTTTCTTTTTCTTTAGTCCCTTCATAGTGAGGCCGGCAAAAATGGGTCGGGGGGGGGGGGTGCACCTGGCTTCGGTTGGATGGTGAGTTCAGTTTTGTATTATATGCGGTAGATTCCAGATGCAAAGTACACGATTGTATAGTTATGCATAAAGCTTGATACCCAGGAAGCAATTATCTTGGGTTACTGTGAACTTTCACAACGTCATAGACCAAGGCATCTATGAAAGAATGGAGGCAGGAAAGGAAACAGAAAGGAAGAAGAAGAAAACAGAAAGACAAAAGGAAAAAGAAAGAATGAAGGAAAAACAGAATTGAAGAATGGTTGGGGGAAGAAAGAAAGATAGAAAGAAAGAGAATAAATTGTGAAAAAACAGAAAAAGCAACATTAGGGTACAAACATAGAGGCCATCGAATTCTGTCACCGAGCCACTAGGCGCTTTAGGTGAGATGAATATCACTATATAATTTCAACAACTGCACATAGAGCCCACCTAGATTCGTTCCGTTTATATAGTGCAATTCTTCTCACTTAAAGCGCCTAGTGGTTCGGTGACAGAATTCGGTGGCCTCTATGTTTGTACCTTAAGATTGGAGGACTGGTATTTTCCTAATAACACGCATAGAAATTAAAATTAATCAAGGAACAACACTGGATCTTAACTATGGGCAGTTCCCATAGATCACCCATAATCCCTTCAGCTACAACCACCTTTGATCCTCCTCTGCCCCCCGCTCCCTGCGGGGTCATACAGGTGATTGATTATAATTTATACCCACTGTCCTGTCATGCACTTGTCTCATGTGGGCTGTTTTTACGTGGAAATCATTTGACAAGTTTTATGATAAAGAATAAAAAGATCACAACAGCAACAACAGCAATACACACATATTATACACATAAAATAAACAATATGTAAATAAATGATTAATGCGGGGTGCATTATGAAAACTTTTTTATCTTTATAATATGAGCCGTGAAACGCAAAAAAAAAAAGAAAAAAAAAGAGAAATAACAATCAGTGACGTAGATTAGGCACTACGTAATAAACCTTTGAGTTTGTTTTGTATTTTTTAAAATTTTGTTTATCAGGGGAAATCTTTAAAAGAAATATCTGGCAGAAAGTGGAAGATATGAAAATAATGAACGACAGGGCAAAAATATCCAAAGAAACACAAAGAAAGAACATGCAGAAAAAAGAGCTAATGAATTTCGCACGTGTTACCGCCGCATCGACCCAGTTGGCCGTGGTGATGAAACAGGACAAAAAATGATGAAAGGAGGTCAAGTTTTGCCCCTGCCAACTGTCATCTTTTTCTTTTTTGAGTGGGCCTTTTGTGCGTTTGATAACTATGCCTCGAAATGAAAACTTGATCATGACGTCACGCCGCGGCGGCTCGTTCAACCTGATCGAGCGGCGAAAAGCGGAAGTGAGGCTTCGTCTGCTAAACAACGGGAGAGCTCTTTGTGTACTGTGGGTTTGTTGACACTTTTCTTCAGTGGGAAAACTAGTATTATTGACAGAAAACAATGAATTATTATTTATCAAGACACTGCTGTGCTTTGAGCGACTTTAATTCTCGATAGAAACAAGTTGATTTCACAGGAATCCTTACAGTGCCGGGTGAGTTTTGTGTGAATGTGTATCTGTGTTGATCGGCGCTGAGACAGCGCGCTCCATGGGCACGGTGAAGGCGTGATAAATTTTGGTGGAGTACACAGCCAGGTAGCCGTGCCGTTGTTTGCATCCTATTTCTAGGCAATGCCCCCGAGGCATTGTGCGCAGTGAAGTCAGATGTTGTCTTCACTCTGTATCATGAGTAATGTTTTTCACGAGAAGCATTCATTCATTCATCCATTCATTCATTTTTTCACTCAATCCTTCAATCACTCATTCATTCATTCATTCATTCATTCATTCATTCTTAATTCACTGACGAATTTAATCTATCCATAGACACTGACTGGCGTTCCGGAATCTGCTCACATTTAGATCATTTCATTTCATCCAAAGCTTGACCAAACATTCGTCCGTTCATGTGGCAGTTTTCAGAAAGTCACCCAGCCACACACTCTTTGAAAATTTACCGTTATTGCGGGAAGGAACGTTCACTATGCAATGTTTGATTTTTATTATTGTACCAAAAACAAAAAAAAAGTCGAGATAACTAAAGTAGGTCTATAACAATGGCATACATTTTTTTCATGCTGACTTCCACATTGAATTTCCAATTACATTTAATGTCAGCACCCTCTCTTCTTTAGTAAGTTTTCGGTCGGTTGATAATTTACATACAGGAGGAGTAATAATAGACTTGGATATTTCACTGAAACTCAGTGGCTCATTCCTGCAGTAACAGATTTTGCTAGGTCTAGAGGCAAGGTGCTCGCCTCTCATGCCAAGGGTCCCGGGTTCTAAACCCGGGCAGTGCAGGCATGTTGGAAATTGGATTTTTCTCATATTTTCAAGTCCCTGGTCCTACTGGGGGGTAGGATCGAGTACCTAGTCTTCTCGGATAAGGACGAAAAAATTCGGAGGGCCCGTGTGCACGTTGCGCACGTTAAAGATACCTTGGCAGTTGGAAATCGTAAAGAGCAGGCCGAAAGGCCGCTGCCCGGGCAAAATTGAAAATTGAAATTAATAGATTAAAAGTTATCCATATCACCCCCCCCCCCCCGCCAGAATTTATTATTCATTATTAAATATATATTGTTATTAATAAATATTCAAATATTATTTGAGTTGTGTGTTGTGTGAACTGATGTGAGTTGTGAACTGCTGTGAGTTGTGAACTGTTGTGAGTTGTGAACTGCGCCTAACAGGCTGCGTTACAATTTGCTCTGAGATAGAGAGAGAGAGAGTGAGCGAGACAGGGAGAGAGAAAGAAGCAGTGCAGTGTGTTGAGCGCTTCGCCGGCAGCTCCATTCTGCTCTGTGGTTGACATGTTGTTTCTGTAAAGCGCATAGAGCATTTTAAATGGATATGCGCTATATAAATGCTATACATTATTATTATTATTATTATTATTAAACTTTTGTCTGGCTTTGCTGTGATCCCCAAATTCTCACTAATGTTTTTCTATAAAACGAATGGTTATATTTCGACAATATTTTGTCAATTAGCCTTTGAGTTTAATTTTAACCAGGTTCCAACAGCCAACCTGCTATTTGTGTATGTCAGGGAGCACATACTGTACTTAAATATCAAGTACAACTGTATAATGTATTTCTTATCAAATTAGCACATTTTTTTCAATAAGACCATTTGTATGGTCAAAGTTATCATTGATTGTTTTCCTAGGTTTCTGTGTTAATGAGTCACATTTTTATGACTTTGGGTGTGGTTGCTTGAATAGAACAACAGATCATACTTTACATGTATAAACATTGTCTTTCATTATGGCAAGACCTGCGACATTTGCTTTTCTTCTTAACGATATTCATAATGTGGCATAGTGAAATGTATTGCCATTTCTGGGGCCTTGAAAGGAGTACTCATTATATATGAAAATGTGATGCAATGTTTTTTCTCAGTTTCATTAGTAAACTATAATGTGTTCATTATTTAATTATTTTAACAGAAGACTGTGGTATTTAGCCACATATATATATAATGTATATCAGTTTTGCATAATTTAGTGTCAATTTTAATTCCCTCACCTCTGCACATATACATGTGTATGTGGTTTCAGAACCGTTCATGCTCTTAAAATTTCTGTGAATTTATAAATTTACTGACATTTTCAAATTAAATGCTAACATGTTTGGCGGGTGTTATACAATCTTATGAGACCTGTACCGGTGACATTATATTATTTAAAACTGTAACCCTACTTTTGGCCCACCCTATATAATTATTGCATAATTTCAGAAGTACTCAGGAAATTTCTGTTTTGTCACATAGTGAGATGCAAAAGCAGTTATATGACATGAGTCAGCTAGTCAGTTTGGCAACCCACCAGACACTTAAAAAAAAGACCGTAGTCCATGACTTATTTCGGATGAAATAGTGAATATACAGCAAGTAATTTGGTTCACCAAATTGTGGCTGTGCTTAGGTTTAGAAGTAAAGTGTGTGTGCTTGTATGAGAGAGAGAGAGAAAGAGAGACAGAGAGGTGAAAAACTCGTGCATGTATAAGATGACAGGTAAATCTGATCTCAACACCCGTACTGAAATTGACCCCAGTGTGATCATTACGTAACCATGAAATCGTGCTTAATCCAGTGTGCCCAGAGAAAGCAGAAAAATAAAGTCAGCTTGGTAACTTTCATTTGGTGTCATATCAGCTGATTCAAGAAGATTTGGGGTGAAACTGATACATACAAGCGCATGACATGGGGAATCACATCTGTTCAATGCATACGATAAAGCCTAGACAAGAACCCGTGCTCGAGTCTAGAGCGCACTCTAAGATGAGTATGCAAACACATTCCAGCCTTCTGGGTCACTTCATCTCATAGCGCTGGAATACAATCATGTGTACATACTCAGCGGCCTAATCTCTACAGTTTGATCAACATTAAAGCGGCAAGGGTAAGGGCCACTTGGCCCAGCACGAAAGGGCCATTCAAGTGACCATCGCTTATGTAAGGTTGCCTAAGTCAAGGTAGCCACAATGTGAAGCGTTTCTTGGGGGAGAAAGAAAAGTGGGCTGTGATGGATGGACTATCGTTGTTAACCAAAGCGGGGAAAGAGTGGGGAAACAGTACGAAGAAAAGTCGGTGAATGTGCATGGCGTTTTTGGGTAGCCAAAACAAATCCGGTAGGTCGCTGGTATGTTCAAACACTCCGCGGTTTAAATTGAGGATGTATGCAGTTTTCAGTCTCCCAAACCAGTACAGTTTTGCTTGTAGCGGGTTCCTGTAGACAGATTGATTTACATTTAATTTGAGATGCAGGGGGCAATGTCGAAAGCAGCTGTTTCTGGGACAGCGCAACTCTGTCAGTTTTATAAGTCGTAGCTACTACATGTACGGTGTGTTTAAATACTGGATAGGATTCGCGTCAAGGGACTTTTTCTGCTTCAGTTCTAGTACTACTGCATTCTTTTTACACAGCAACAGTAAATTTTTTAACAGCTATTTGTCATAGTAGTATGCTGGTGTGTGCGCTTTTGGTACGGTTTCAACTCCTCTGCTGTTATCTTTGCCTCTCAATGATTGCAAGTCCATTTTTCTGAAGCTCTAAAGAGGATCATCCACAATGAACTGGCTCTAGAAGTGCAGCTTTGACTGCCAAGAGGCGACTTGAGACCTCGCATATATTCGCCTAAAGCATAATTAAGAGATGAAGGAAGAAAAAAGCATTTAAAAGGACGATAATGGGGTGCATCATTGTGCAGCTGTCTAATTTTGTTCTCACTGGGGTGCTTTTTCAACTAGAGGACTGGGCCCCTGTGCAGTGTAGTTTGAAAAGGGAAGATTGAGAGGTAATGCAACGAAATGCGAGGACGGCGTCGAAAAATGGATAGCGAGAAATACAGTTCGACAAGCCCTGTTTATCTAAGAAGAAAACAAGAGGAGAGAAAAGGGAATAAGAAGAAATTTAAATGACACAATGTCATGGGTTTCAATGCTTCTAAGACTGAAGAGAAAAACATAATGAATCATAGGCGCGCGGTATACTTCGCACACAGCTGGTTATTTATTATGAAAATAACAAGCTTGCTAAAGTTTTTTTTTTTTTTTAAATCAAAATAATGCCGAGAAAGAGAGAGTGAGAGTGTTTGTGTGTGTGTGTTGGTTACAATGGCGGTTGATATCACATTTCAAAAGGAGGATGAGCTATCATTCAAATGTCGTTCTTTGCAGGATTATTTTAAAAAGGACAGCATTATACTATCCCGCGATTTTTACAAAACGTTGACAAGGTCAGTGCAGATTGAAAACCAAATCCTATTATGTGATTTAACATGAATGCAGACTGTTAAATCTATTTGTTTTCGTCGGCACTTACACATTAGAACGCAGTATGTCTGGACCAAACCAAACCTGAGGGAATGCTAATTTTCGTGCCTGGGTTGGGATGTTCAGAAAATTTTTTTTTTTTGTTTTGTTTATTCAGCATCATTTTTTAGGTATCAGCGAAATTGTTAAACACAGGTTGGATGTTGTGGTTTATGGGAGCCGCCGTGTTTCGCCGCTGTGCAGTACTTTAAGGTCTGAGGATGTACAGAATTTATTCTCTCAGCAGATTTGACGCCCCCTGTCGGCGCGATATAATTGTTTCCGTTTTTGTAACCTATTTTTTAAAAATTTCGTTTATCCCCTATCTGAACTGCATGTACTTGCCACGTACACGTCTGTTTTCCCCCCTGTGTGAGTTGTTGTTCTGCACCGTTGACGGAAAGGGGATGGCATGGTTTCCTGTTTTTTAAACATCAAGATAGGAAAAGTCAAGCCAAGCTCTTAGGTTTTGTGAAACTCATTCATTTGGCTCACCGCTGCAAACCCAATTTTAAAAATGGGGAATACAAGATTTCTTACTTCAGTTCACAGTACTGTTGTTCCAATATTGTGTATTGAACTCTCTCCCTCTCTGTGTGTCTACTTCTCAACCAACCGCGACAGCCCTGCTGGTGTGCGTGTTTTAAATCTTAAAGTCAATTCTTCTTTGTGTCCCTCATCCCATGCCCACCCTTTACCTTGTTTTTTTTCTTCAGTTTTGCCGAAAATCTGGTCCACATTTCGGTTCATGATGAGTTTTATGGTCTTAATTTATCAACAATGAGTTGCACATCTCTGTGATCAGTTGCGGGACGTCATTCATCATGCGCAAACCACCCTGTTTTTGAAGTCCAGTTTACAAGGACATTTTTTCTCGTTCCCCATCAACATGCCCATCAACAATGTGCGTCCAGTTCCACCTGGTCCGCTCCACCGCAAAGAACTGGTTTGTTTTCTCAGGTTCTGGGTCCGTGGTTTCCACACATTGTGGTCATAAAAACCATCTGATCGTATGAGCCGAGCATTCACCTGGGGACAGCATGACGTTTGTTGCATTTCACGTTGTCTTTACATTGTCATTTTTATGTTCCTCGGCAAGCTTTCCTCGGCAGGCGCTCTGTCCTATACTTTGCTAAGTGGTAATCTAGTTTCCCTCCACGTTTGACCGTTGCAGAATCCCTTGAGGCAACCAACCAATTCTGCATTACCTCAATCACAGGTCAGACTATACAAGTTCTAAATAACAATATTTAAATATGTTTGTATCCCTCCTGATGTTCACTGGCATACAATGAAGAAAGATATGTGATCATTGAGGCTTCATGGAGTCATACAGCCAGGAATCTTTACAGGTGCATCGTGTGAGCTTGAAACATTGTCCACAATACAAGTATAATTATTTAGTCTAAGAATTCAAGAAATTTCAGAAATATAATTCAGTGATTCATTTTTGCTGAAATTCTTGTGGAGAATAATTAAACAGAGACAGGAACTTGTTAAAATTAGGAAATGAATGTGTACAAATCTGCATGAACATGTTTCAGACAAAAGTCTTTGCAAATCTCCGAGTATGCAGACAGAGACAAAGGTTTTTGAAATTCACTGTTGTCAGTCCGATCTTCCGAATACCAATGTTCTCAACTGAGTTGACCACTTTATAGTAGTGGTTTCCAAGACGCTGAGAGGGGCCGAGAGCTTTCTGACCATCTGAGTGTGGACTCGCGCAGCTACTACAATAGAAACAAACTTTTTTATGTGCGCCCCTGAGCTTAATGGTCAGAACAACCTCTCGTCCTTACGTCAGCCCGCGGGCTGAAATAGCCTTCAGTGATGCAGAGTTATTGTCGCTATTCCCCTTATTTTCCAGCTTAGCCGTGGAAATGTACCCCAAACTCGCTCTTTTTATGATTCAAAGCATTTCAACTTGTTTAATTCAGCATCTCAAGACGATAACCACAGACCTCGTGGCCATAAATTGGATAGGGACATAAGAATGTCAAGATTAAGTGACTGCTTACTTCATTAACCGCACATATATCTCGGAGCATTTGTCATTTTTTACAGGCAAGCCAATGTGAAGAAGAGCGAACTGGGTTACTTAATGTTAAATGCCTTCGTGGTTTCTTGTGTCTCTCTCACACTGTCCTGTTATGAGCTATTACAGATGGCTTTGTGGAGGTTTCGTCGTGTTGCCATAGATTTTTTTTTTTTTTAAGCAGAAAAGAAGAAGAAGCAGTGTGGGTGTGGGAGTCGTGAAGTGAGTTCCTCGTCTTCTTGCCGTTTTCTGTTTCCCATAATTATCTCAAATTCAGTAAGGAAGGTTTAGTTCACTTGTGTTTTGTGCGGGTCGATGGGAACCGATCTCGGGAGAGCGGCGAAATCAAGGAATTTATATCAGTACTGTCATTACCATACCAGATCTGCCAGCTCTCCATTATTTGAAAGGTTAGGGTGTCTGGAAAAAAATAAATCGTGATGGGTTTGAGGATGAAGGCCAGTCCAGTAAAGTTCAAGATGGTGGTGACATTATACACATTATGCTTTACATAATTGCTGGCTATGATTACACCGTTATACATACACTATGTGTCATGTGAAGTGTGTTTACAGTAATTCGTATAAACTGTTTTCTCCATTCTATGTATCTGGCAGTTTCAGTTTGCTCGTAATTGAGCATCGGTGTGCGTGCCCCTTGTGGTGTCTTTTGTTGAAGTGGTCATTTAATTTAGTTAGCAGGTTTGTCAAACACTAGGTCACCATTTTCATTCAAAGTTTAGTTTGCCCGTGTTATTCACATCTCGTCAGCCAAATGGTGCCTGAAGATATCCTAGTCTAGGGTGTCTCTGGTGATGCCACGGCACTAAAGTCCAGTGAATTTATCTTCAGCCGTTGAAATATAGAGATTATGTAAGTGCATGTGAAGTCACTAATATGGGCCGTAAAATGAAGTTTGCTCCAAGTCTAAGGTCAGTTGTGCCCTTTGAGTACTCGTGAGAAGACCTGCTCTGCGGCGGATAATTCATAACCATGCTCTACCTCTGTTTCGCTGTCCATTCACCCACCCCTGACCTGGCTCACGTCGTCTCTCGGTTTTCCTCACTGTGTGATCGACAATGCACGCGCACTATGCGGCCTGAATAAACAAAGTCAGGGCCGTCTGTTTGAAATTCGCGGTTCACGGTTATTAGCCGCACGCGACGCACATGAGGGAAGAGAAACTAGCTCCGATCTCGGACACGGAGAAAAGGGCGGTCAAAGTTCTCATTTTTGCACCACTGGTTTCGAATAGCCCTTGAATCGTGCCTGCGTGTGCGAAAGATTTTGCTTGCGTGCGTGTTTGCTCCAAACACATTCAATATATTATTTATCTATATACTATTATATATATTTGTGGACTTGAGATTTTTCGTTGCAAAAGGCTTCTGAACCACTCAACACTCAGACTTCAAATTTTATATGGTGCATCAGAATGGATGAAAGCGTGCAGTTTTTAATAGAAGTCTCAAATCGGTGTAGTTTTTTTTATTGGAAATTTATTGTTTCGCCATCATTTAGATCTACTTCGAGTCATGGTTCGCCATTTTAAGGTTTCGTTATCACTTCTTGCGATGTGTTCACTATCAAACACACTAACCCGTGCGCAAATCATGCTGTTGTACGGGATGCGCAGGGTGTCAACTCACAAAGGCAGAGCAGTAAGACTTATTTAAAAACAAACAAACAAAAATAAAATAAACAGATAGGAACAGGCCAGATCGATGAAGCAGGTCCATAATAACCACCCAGAACTGAAACCAGTATTCAAACCGCTTTTTCCCGGGCAGGGCCGGGGACCTCAGCTAGTTTATTTATATGTGAGGTTTATGAAAAATTCCCCAACCTTTCTAGCATGAGCGTAAATGCTTCCGTTTATCCCTGATCATCGGTGTCTTCCTGATATTCGGATACATGTACATTCCATTATTATTAGTATTAGACCTGTAGTCCCCCTCACCCCCTTTCCCTCTTTTTTTTTTCTTTCAACATACACACATTTTTGTTAGCGGTAGGAGAGTAGAGTGTTGAATGAAATGGACCTAATTGAAAGGCTGATTTTCTTCTTCTGATTCCATAATACATGTACATGTGGCGTAACCGAATTTCTTCTAGGGGAAAAATCCGTTATCTAAGATAAATTCTTTTACTGAATGTTTACTGTTTCTAAGTACAACTTTGTTATTAACGTCCAGTCAGAGATTACAGTATTCATTGTGTCACATCACACTTTGTGGCCTAACGGGCAACTCCGTCTGCTTCAAGACTATATTCTTCAATCGAGATAATTTATTTGGTGGTAACTGATGGCCGTTCTATTTTGCGTATAGTTGATATTGAACTTTTGTATTGTGGGGACTTGGGGTGAACGCTTTCGACCAAATTTTTATTACTGTTATTTATTTATTTATCCTCCCTTGTGTAGAAGACGAAAGGCGCCTGTTCGCTGTTTAAGCTGAAAAATGTCAAGATTCTTACCAGCGCTTTTATTATCTTCAGCGCCTATCACAAATCCAGTCCCTTACCACTGTGTGTAATTAATTGAGTTTGCATGACACATTGTTGTCGACTATTGGATCAGTCGGATTATGTGTGACAAACCCAGAATACAATGACTTTGCTTTAACAGGTAAACTAGCGTTGCACGATAAGCAGCTCTATATCATTACATACTCTCCTACAAGAATTGAGAGGGGGGCGGGTTTATTCTTCAAACAGATGATATAGCAATGTGATAAGAGGAAGAATTAGAAGACAGAACTCCTGCTTCTTTTTTTTTTCTTTCTGCACATACACATTCTTATTATTAAATTTTGTGATTCCCACAGCGATGTCACCCGTTCTTCAGTAACACTTTTTGTCACTGAAACAAAATGATTCCTTGTCCCTCAATACCTTTGGTTGTCTTCTATTTCTTTAATCTCTGGTCTGGTCTTCAACATTCGCAGTGTATCACGGCCATGAAAGTATGATGGGCGGGGGTTCGGTCACATCTAATGAAATACAAGCCACAACAAAGAATCATCTACTTCACCGAGTTCTGATGAAGAAATTGTCGCAATGGAGAACGAGTAGGAAATAACATCACTTACAATCCATGGAAAAGACTTGCACGTGTCGTGATATCTCGGATGAAGGAAGTGAGCTTTACCAGAAGACAGCCGACAAGTTTATGGTGACCGTGTATATCATGACCCTGTCGTCGTTATGTTTTGACATGCATAAAGCAGCATTATCCAGACAGTCACCAACATTGATGGCCTTTGTGAGTTGACAGGGCTAATAGCAACTAATACCTACTTATACTTGAGCCTTCATTTACTTGGCATAATTAATATATGCCGTGCTAATAATATTGCTGTCTTTCTGTTATTTGCTTTTACATAGGTGGAGATCTTGGACTGTGGAAAATTAAAAAAGCAACAACAACCCACACACAGGAATTTATTCTGTGGTGACTGAAACGGGTGCTTAATAACTACGTCAGGCTTTCGGGTCCCCTAAGGATGTTACTTAAGGAGAAACAAAAAGTGGTTCATTTGATAGTGTGTCCTGGGAGTTACAGCTGGCTGCAAGACGAGGAACACAGTATCATTCCGGTGGGAAAATCGTTGCCCCGTTGTGTACAACCGTTCTTGTGTTGAGGCTGGCTTTTCCGCTTACCATAGGTACGACTTTTACTATGTCTGTCAGGTGTTAAAGCGTTATTCTTCAGTCCAGGACCTCCCCCCCCCCCCCCAAATTTTTTTTCATGCTGCCTGAAGCCATGAAATTATTGTGTGGTGCTTCCGCAAATCGCAATCAGTCCTGAGTAAAATGTCTTGGGGTGAGGTTGACAGCGCATATGTGTATGTAATAGATTTGTAAGCTTTCCATACATCGGCATCAAAGGGAACGGGCCATCAAGATAACAGTTGAAATGTTTGGAATTCACTTCTAGGAGTTGCGCATTGTACACCTCCTTTTTACCAATGATACTGTCAGTTGTCCGACTTCTTACCCATGAAACCGCTTAGAACATAGGCAGTTGTCCTCTTGAGGAAGTAATCCACCGGAATATTTAGAGAGGATTATTTACCACCAAATCTGGTAACCTTTTGTTGTATACAACTGTATGTTAAACAGATATTCAAGTTCACATTGGCTTGATCCCTCTGGCTAACTGGCAGGGATATGCTGACTTTGAATTGCGCCGTGGTTGTTGACAGGCCGGTTTAAGTCAAGGGACCCGTGTTTTAGTGTTTCAGTTTAATGCTCTCGAAGTGACCACATTATGCTCACTTTAATATCACTTGAGATCAGTCCATGCTATCAAAGAGTCCGACTTTGAACAAGCCTTATCAGTTAATGTTTCTTTTCACCCTCGTAAATCAGAGAATTAATGGTGTTATTCCTGTTCAGATTTTGAATGTGAGAAAAATTTTATTTATGTCAGGCTCTGGTACATTGGAGTGTGAAAACATTCTGAAAGGGAGCACAGTTTCTAGTCTCCATGTAGACGATTCGAGTGGCTTCCGTTGACCCCTGGGCGTGCCAAGGACTCCCACCCATGCCGCCTAATGATAGTGATGCGATTCTGGCCCAGTTGTACGTCTCTAATTTCCACACTTTCCCAAAGAAGACCGCAGCCGAGACATGAGACCCACAGACAACATACAGGCAGTTTTGTTGATTTAGTACATTGGTCATATCTTATAATTTGATAACGACACCGCTGGACTTAAGTGTCGTGGTCTGTGACTTGAGCTTATCTTGGTCATTAAAAGTGGGGACAGGGTCTGAACAGACGATGGCCGGATTTATCTGTAGATCGCCAAGTTAAGTCTCTACCATATCCAGGGTGTGCCTCAAAATTAATTCATTGGAAGTCTTACTGCGGAGGACAGGTGCATTTTGGAAACGTCAGTGCCTTTCACCATTTAATTCATGCCGGCATCTTGGAAGCGGTGTGTATTGTATGGTACGCTTAACTGAACCTGAACCATTTTCTTTTCATGGGCGCAGATTAGGGTCATACTGTTGGCATAGTATCTGGTCTTCAATAATACTGAACGGCACGCAATGATAAGACCCGAATTCAACAGTCATGCTGGAAGACACGACTTTTAGGCCCATGCCACATTAATCGACTTCTGTGTAGGTTTTCTTTATTTATCAGCGGCACTGGTTTTCCATCCTTGTCAAAAGAGAACTATTTGACGACATAATGCATTATCCTGCTATCCAGAAATGAGGGTAGGCTGTGCAGGACTGAAAACCACGGTTTTACTGGTTTGAACGCACAACTCATCTCAGCTAATGCCTCCCTAGTACTGGCAACGAAAGGCCACACACTCACAGTCTACTCTACTGTACCGCTTCCCAAGGAAGAAAGGGGAATGAGGGTGAGGTGGAATTTGTAAAGTAAATCTATCTATCTGTCTGTCTGTCTGTCCTGCCAAATACATGTAGATGTGTGGTACTACTAGAACATGCCTCGAAAGGCGCTTTCCGGGGACTGTTTTTCTCCATACTTAAAGAGACGAGGTCGAGGGCATTTAAAGTGTCTTCTTATGTTTATGATATGCAAAACAGCGTTTGATCCCACAAAGCGTTTTTCCCTTTGGGCGTCGCAGGAAGAAGTTCATAGACGAGTGCAAAAATATTTTTGTGGGGGGTAAAGTTATTTAGATGATAAATGTCACGATATTCAAAAGTACACGAGAACGGTTTAATGATCATATAATGTGGATCTTAAAAAGGCCGCCGTTCCCCGTGCAGCATTTGTAGTCGCAAAGGTAATCATTTAGTCATTTCCAGTACCTCAAAATGAAAGGCTTGGACAGTTACTATGAAAAGGAATTCAGTCTTCATACGCTGAGCATTGGTATGCTAAATCTGAGTGGTGTGAACTTATGATTGTAGACTACAAGCTGGACCAGAAAGCCTTTTGTTCGTTTATTTATTTATTTATTTTTGTAACACAGATTATCAGAAATGCACTGTAATTTTTTATAGTATGCAGTACCAGGCCATGCTGGAATGATTTATTTAAAAGAAATAATTCCTTCTGATTTAACTCCCCTGACATGTTGCTTTCTTCACCTTCCTTCAGTACCCGTTGTTCTTATTGAGCAGAATGCAGATTGGTGCTTGTGTACAGTTCAGGCATGAAGGGAGCCCTAGCTGCAGGCATCCTGGCTGAAAGTAGTGAAAGTAGCACAATAATATGTAACATAAGAAATTTTTAGCAAACGCGCATCTCGCGTGCAAATGCCGATTACCAGATGACGCAATTCAGTAATCACCTGCTGTAATGTGATGATGAATGAAGGTAAACTCAAGCACATGTCCGGGAGGGCATGATTGAGTGTACCTGTGTATAACCCCCAACCCCTGATGCCAACGCATGATAATCTGCTCACGTTCCGATCTACGCATACGACTCCTGCATCTACCAAAGTCCCAGCTCATACTAGTAGTAGTGATTGATGCATTCAATTGTGGTGATTTCGATAACCCAGTGACCGAGTGTTTGAAGTGTTTTCTGCACTTGATATCTGATGATGAATCACCGTAAATGTATGCATACATGCGTGAGCATGCTTTTGATCTTTTTCTTACACGAGCAACAGCCCCCTAAACTTCATAATTACAAATATCATAGGCGTAGCTATACTAATGATTGATGCCTCTGTTTCTGGTGAATTCAGTCAGCCATGAGGTTGCAAGTGTTATTTTCCTGCAAATTTGGTGACCACAGGATTGTAACATTGATGAGTTTAAGGCTTGCTGGCGTGTTATTGCAGAAATCATTAGCCAGTCGTCTTTTTATATATAAAATATAAATATAAAGTTACGTGTTATGCGTTGATCGGCGGTCGAAGAAAAGTGCGATAAAGCTTCCTCCCCCCCCCCCTTTAAAGGGACATGAATCTGGTATTATTTCACCTACAGTCAGAAATTCATGCTCTCTGAGCGCGCTCTCTCACTCTCTGTCTCTCTCTTTCTCTCTCTCTCTCTCTCTGTCTCTCTACTTCTTTCTCTCTCTCTCTCTCTCTGTCTCTCTACTTCTTTCTCCTCTCTCTCTCTCTCTTTTTCTCTCTCTCTCAGAACCCCTTCACCCGTTTCAAAAGAAGTACATCTTTCATTGTCGATACACTTTATCTGAACACTAAATATCTCCCTTCTCCTAGAAGTCAGAAGAGAAACTGTTGTTAAGAATCCTTGTACTGTGTATGCAGCAAAAAGTAGAAGTACCAAGGTGTAAAGGACCACTGCGTACGTCATTTATCAACCAGAGATAATCTAATGTGCATAGAACCGTGGCTTCATCACGAACATCTGATTCATGGCGTTATGAAAGGAACCAGCACTTTCAGACTGAGACTTTATGCAGCTCACTGCTGCTTTTTCCTGAGTTTATGATTACAGGGATCCGCTATGCAGGCACCTTGATAGGCGGACCAGGATGTGGCATGCAAGGGTTACGCTGGCTAGAGCCTGATTGTAGAGGCTGGATGAGTTAAGACACCTACAAATTTGTTTTTAGTACGTGTTGTGTGTGCTCTCCTTCAACTACGTTCTCGCTCTTGTTTGATTGCGTACCATGTAGTCTTCCCATGTTTTGCCATTGCCGAAGACCTCATGAGGTATACAGGAGGCATAGCGTACTACTTTGTAAAACACCACATCTTTATTAACCTCTCTCTCGCTCTCTTTCTCTCTCTCTCTCTCTCTCTCTCTCTCACTCCCTCTCCCTCTCTCTCTCCCTCTCTCTCTCCCCCCTCTCTCCCTCTCTCTCGCTCTCGCTTTCTCTCTCTCTCTCGCTTCCCACCCCCTCTCTCTCGTTCTTTCTCTCCCCACTCCCCTTCCCATCCTTTCTGCTTTGGAACTTTGAACTGGGCGTCTCGGTTTCCTTCCTTTCTTCATCATTCCTCCGTGTCCCCAGCCTTCTTTCTTTCCTTCCTCCCTTCCTCGGGAAAGTAAATCTACAACAGACATATCACTAACACAGGCAGTTTCATTCATGAACTCACCTTATTATGTGTGTCCCCGAGGCACTTGTTCTTCGAAATTGGCCATAGCTTTCCCAGACACGAACAGCCATGGATGAAAGAAATTCCATGAACCTAGGTCACTGTAACTCGTTCAAGTACATGAGTATGTTTCGCCGCCGCGAGCTGAACTGTCACTACTGCATGAAAGCTCTCAGTTCTAAGTTCGACTCAACGGCAGGGAACAGAATGAAACGGAAACGACAACAAATCAAATATACTGAAAATTGTACTTTTGCCAACAAGAGAGATGTATTTGAAGCTGTACTTTCGTAAACAAGAGGCTAGGCCATATTTGTTAATCTGTTAATCAGGCTTGTATGCAAAAAAAATTTATGTAAATACAAAATCTGTGCGGTTGAATGAGTTGTCAGTTAGCCTGAGCTCATATTGGTAAAGTCAAAGAAGTATTCAGTCTCCATTCGCTTGTCATTCACATGCTTCTAAATCAGCCCTATGATGAGGTGCCATTAATAATCGTGGGTGGTATGGGCGCTTCTGATAGAGTCTACTTCTGTCCTGTCAATATGTTATAATTATTTTGTCTATCGTCTTGCTTTTTCCTAGCAAAATGTGACGTTTTCTCTCCAAATTCAAACCTTCAAAAGGCAATTAATATTTAAAACTGAATATGCAAAAGACTGGTTTTGACGTTGAACAAGCAATGTCATGAATTAGAGATTGTTTTATTTCGATTTCGCGTTGTAGTGAATATGCGGCTTTTTGTTCTCCCGCACAGTTGAAAAGTCACCTCAACACCTAACCACACCCAAGGTGAACCGTGTTGGACTGGCCACTACTTCCCCGCCAAAATGGAAGCCTTACCGACCTTATTATAACCACCCCGCCTTGTCTGTCTTCGTTTGTACTGTGAATCAATCATGTGTTATTCTCTTGTTCTCTTGGGTCAAGCGTCGGTGACTGGAAAAGTTTGTTTTAAGGTCGATGTGATACGGTCATTTAGTTGTTTTAATAATTAAGATTACGGTGCCCAGTGTTAAAATTGTTGCATCACTTTGAAGGCTGTGCAGGTAAGGCAATGTCAAGATGTGGCAGGTTTTGTGTGGAGAGTAGTATTCAGTTATCATTTTGTTTCATTGTGTTTTGGATGGCGACTTTGTTTCCCATATCATGATGCTGGTTCTAAGTGGTGCTTGGATTATACCACTTGAAGGAATACACTTAAGACCGGTATCTTGTCTAGGAGAAGCCACTTTTCTTGATCTGCTGTTTGAACACGGATGTAAATTGACATTTAATATAGCCCCCAGGACCCTTAGTGACATACCGTACGGAGGCGGAATTTCCCCCCCCCCCCCCTTTTTTTTTTGCATGATATTTTTTAATTCTTTATCCAGCTAAATCTCTGCCAAATGAAGATGTCGAAGCAACGGTGATGAGGTTTGATAATGTGGATTTTTTCAAGGGGGGAAGGGGGTGCCTCTTTCTTGCTGTCTTAATGGCAGCCCAGTTTCCTTCTCTCCCACAATCCCTTTTCAACACCAGTCCCTTAACATTTCTGGCACATGCACTATCAGCAACAGTGTCCACTTGAGAAATCAGAAAATGTTGATGGAGAGAGTGGTGGAACCGCGATAACAACGGAAACGCATCTTCACTTTGACATGGTCCCAGTCGGCAAAGGGGAGGGAATCGAGCATTTGCTCTCTTAGATCTTTCCGAAACCTGTCACAGGATGCTGAAAAGTCGGTGGGATATTTTGTTTTTATACTCAGACAACCACTTCTTCCTGGTTCTTTGAAGTTATCTTTCCCAGGTCGTGAAAGAGATATCCACGGAACACCGGTAGTGAGGGTTTTCGTGGGAATTCCGGCACAATGTTGTTTGAAGTGGATAAACTGTTCTCCCCCGTTCCGCTCAAATATTGCCATATTGTTTGTTTGTTTTAAGCACAGATATTTTGCCAAGGCCTTGGAGAAAAAAAAAATAGTTATCAGTGATTGGACAATTGGAACATTAGCCAGCCAATTTTTATTTTAATATTTATCATTCATTTTTGTTCCCTCCGAAACGGAAGTGTGTCAAGCTGTGTCTTACCACCCACCACCCGCCATATCTGTTCCTTTTTGCTAATTGTGTGTTGTTTTTTCATACGTGTTTTTGTGTTGGAATCAACATTAAACGAAATTATTTTCACGAACCCATTCTGCATCGAATCTGCTTGTAAGATGGCGGTGTATAAATACATGTAAATAATATTATGTGAAAGCACTGTAAATCCCTGTAATGCAAGTTCACAACTACCTTTCGTGCTTGCAGTGCAACCAAACAAACATTGACCAAACGTCATGGATTCATCGTTCGTGTCAGATGTCGTGAAGTAAGTAATGATGGGTCCAGGTGAGTAAGGTATTCTTTATCAATAGAACTGTAAAGTTTGATAAGGAGAGAGAGTGGCATAAAATTCCTTGTAAGCGAGAGACTGAGAAAGAAAGCTTGAAAGGTGTTAGAAAATCTTATAGTCTGTTTATTCTTTCCCGTCACTCATCGAAAATGGAACTCAGAAATTTGGATTCGGTAATTGTTTCGTAATTGTGGACTACAAGATAATACGTATGTTTTATATAATTTATTGGTTGCAATTGCTGTGGTACCGATACTGAACAACTTGACCCCATAATAAATCCAGCTTTTAAACCTTCTTCAGGTGGGAGCTAGGAACAACTTGATGTAACTTCAGAGCAAGTTTCAATTTGAGGGGCGGTGTGGGGGGCGACAACTCGAATCAACCCCCCTCCCCATATGGCTTTGATTTGAGCGTGTCCTATTGGGTCATGAACGCTCCCCCCCCCCCTTTTTTTTTTTGGAGGGCAGAGGGGTGTCTTTTGGCCAAGATGTCGAGCCTTTGGTTCAAGACAGTCGCAGTCGTATACAAGAACGCCACCTATCTCTATCTAAACTTGATTGTGTTACTTCCCCTCTGTCGCTTGGGTTTTCGTTTTCTTTCCTACTCATGTCGCACTAAATATATCTGAGCACTTTTATTCATGTGCTGTTTTTTTTCCAGAAGTAGAAGGGTTGATGACTATTCTCGTTTCTACAGGTGTCATAACACAACGACAGCACTCTGTATCATCTGCCATGCCGATAGTGGGCATCATCATTGTCGTGGTCAGCATAATATGTGGCGTCATTGCTGTAGCGAGACGCCGTGGGTTGTCCGTACGTTGCCTGGAAACGTAGATATTGCTGTGTATATCATGGATTACCTCCCGTAGTCCTGACGAAATTAAGGCGAAGGAGGGCGAAAACGGCCGGCGTCTGGTCGTGTTTGGAGCGTATAACTTAGTCAGACCAAGTTGTAATGTTTGGGTCAGAAAAGAAACCCCGAATGTTTTTTCTTCTTTGGCCAAAAATAAACCTTCAAGACATTCAAGCAGGGGCAGCAGAAACATAAAGATATAAATTATAATAAAAATTTAGTGGCTGGTACCGTTATTAGAAGTGACTGAGGTATTTCACAAGAAGCAGAAATGTTTGGTAAAGACAGACAGGCATAACACAAGAACAGGCCAAGGTCGTTTTAAAAAAAAAAAAACTCTTTAAGCACTTTCTTTCATTCTTTGCCATGCAGAAATCTTGCCTCGAAGAGACTACATAGTGTTGAAAGAAATTGGTGCTGAGTATCGCATGTCATATTTTAGTGTTGTATGACGGTACAGATTTCATTTTGTTTTAAAAACCAGGAATTTTTTCATTTCCTTTTTTTTTTTTAAATTCGAGGCAAATTATGCGGCTTAACCGTTCTCATCGAGATCTGCTTCATCCCACTTTTGTCAGAACCATCTGGCGTAGCTCAGTAGGAGCAGTTTGACCTTGCAATTACACGGGCTTCGGATCAAGGACTGTTTATAATCCTCCCTTAAGTCTGGCTTATCCTGCATCCCACTTGCCCCGTCACTATTTTGGTCTTTAGACGAAACAGGCAAACACATTATTAGTCTCTTTGTCGTAGCTACCCTGGACTTTTAAGCGTGATGGTCAACTGATTTGCGACATGTTGTTTGGACACAGCAAACATTTGTCATTACCATCTGCTGAGCATGGGCCGACGCCGGAAAAATCCCCTTTTCCTCCAGTCTTAAGAGTTTCAAGTATGGTTTTTTCTTTTGATTGAAACAAAAACAAAAAAAGTGTAAGTGGTTTTCTTTAGCATGTGGACAGAAGTTATTGATGTTTCGGTGATTTAGTGTGCTCGAAACTAAGTTATTGATTACTGTTTCATGCTAGGGATAATGGAAATTCAGCACCTCACTGGCATTGTTTTTACCTTGCGCCTATTGTTTTGTGACAAATCTTGCAAAAGAATGAATTGTCTGTCGTAGTGGGAATATTGCTGAGAGATTGGCAGGGGCCCAGACAACTTCGAATATACTTTCATTACGCCGAGCTCTGACTTTCGATGGTTTGCCTCAGTACGGAAAAGTGACTTTGAAAATCGTTATTTTTGCCAGAATATCATTTTATTACTGCGGTTCATGCATGTGTGTTATGCTGCTGGGAATTCAAGTGTGTACTTCTGTTCACCAATTCGTGTCTCACAATATCAGCCCAAACTGTCACAGGTAAACTGAAAGGAAAAGAAACCGAGCATAGACTTTCTGTATGGGACCCTTAATTAAAAGGGAAGACAGCAGAAAATAAAGTAAATAATAAATGGAGCTCTCTTTCAGATTACATGTGCGTCTTTTCCTCTTACTCGATCCCTAGCCCTCTCTTCTTTCTTCACCGTCTCCACGAAGATACATGATTATATTATGTGTTCATGTATATTATGATTGTGTGGGCATGAAGTGTGAATATTCTGCAGAATTTTCTGTTGCGATTGTGAATGTAGGCTATGTGTATGTTTGCTGGTTGCAAGTACATGTAATCAGCCTTGAAAGTGTCGCGGAATTTTCGTCAGTGAACGAAAGACTACAGGGTCGCCGATTTCAAATCCAAGTCCACCAGTCTGCGAGTTAATCCTCACTTTCATTGAAGCATTTTTTTAGTGACACGTTAATGGTGCTTCATCGTTAGTCTGTGTAATTAAGATGGTCAATGCCGATAACTTTCACACGCGTCCCAAACTTAGTTGAAAAGAAAACTGGTCAGTTGAAATGAACTTTGGCTCCACTGTGACCTGAATTGATTCCATCAGCGGTCCACCCAGTGGAATTCCTGGACAAGCGTAATCGAGATTTAATCAAGTGATTGCGCCCTTGGCATTTTAGCAAACACCTCGGAATAACCCATTTGTGATGTCGTTCTTGATCAGTTGTGGGAAACGCGGTAGTATTAAGGTGCAGAGAACAATTTGAACACAATCATGATATTGGCTAAGGCGACGTTATCATGAAAACATGTCCGGTGGCTTTTCCAGACATTGTTACAATTTTTAAAAATGTTTATTTATTTCATTTTACTATATTATTCTTATTTTGTTTCAAGAACGAAAGCTGTGTTGGCAGCAACATTTGACAAGTAGTTTTACATTTTTGGCGAATGCATGACTGCTTTATTTCAAGATATGTCGAGATTGATAGCATTTGTAATTAATGTGGTAACAAAAGTTGTGGCAGTATGTTGTTGGAAAATGATGTCACAAACGTCCAACATTGCTTATGAAAGGCCATGAATGTAAGCTTGGACTACCACACACGTACAAAACCTCCCAAATCTGATACCGCCAGACAACAGGCGCACATCAAAAACACGGGATGTGACAGCCACTATGACTCCATGAACTGACTTTGGCGTGAAATTGAAAAGATCTAACATAAACAGGACGCCTTACAAACACCCTCCTTCTCCACCTCATGTCAGCCTCTCAGTCTTGAATAGATGTCTATCGCGGTAGTATTGTCTGTTGAAGTAGAGACGTCAGATTCCTGGAGAGATGGGTTCTCTGCGGTCAGCACAGAATCAAGGACCGCAAATCAGCTTTTTGTGATCGCCTGTTCAAGGAGGACCGGGGGGAGACAAGAGAGGAATAAAGCTTCCAGGCAAAGCATTGTCTTGTTGGATCAGCTCCACGCTATGAAAGTGAAGCATCTTTGTACGACGTCAAGGTCAGGAGGATTTGTGTAGGATTTATCGTAAGTTCAGACCCATCCGAATGGAGTATATCGCTTCAAAAAAAATAAAAAATCGAGCACAAATTTTTAGCGTACATAATGGTATCGTCGTCTTTCGTCATAAGTTTGGCTGAAACAGAGAATTGATCATTTTTTTAAAACTTCGTTGAGACGTCTTATTCTTATCGTTGTGTTCTTTCATTCCCAATGCCACTGGATCAATTTTTTGTCACGTCAAGATTATTTCTTGGTGACGGGTGTTAAAAGCACAGGCATGTAGTCACGTTACACAACTGTGGTAAACAAGCATGTCAATTGTTGTTTATATATCACTCTTGGGTTTATGACTTGCTTTACTGTAAACGCTCAATATTCCGTCTCTTCCTCCTTCCCCCATCAACCCTTTCTCTTCGCCTTGTCTTGTGCCAGATAGCACAGGCATTACGTAAGCGCGGGAAGATGTGGGGTCATCAAGTCTTCTGTGGTTACTTGTATTGAATGTGGCAGCCTGGCGGTCATAAATCATATCACACTGACATTCAAGCTGTCCGTAGATGTCGCTACAGACCTAACAAGGGACCCGCGACTCGTAACCTTTCTGGACACCTTGTACAAGTCCTCATTTTTCTCCTTTATCTCGTGTTCCAGCCGCGGGCATCATAAAGCGGCCGTAAAACTATAAGGGGCTCATTAGTTTGGTTTTATCAGATTGTTTACATTCTGTACCCAACCGAGGCCATCATCAGTCTTCGAGACTCCGGAGCAGTTGTTGGGGCATCGGTCATATCACTGCTCACGCCAAGGTAAATTTGTCTCCGAGGACTCAGACCTTTCAGACACTGTTCCCTTGGGAGTATTTCGGTGGTCTGGCTTAACTGCGGCAGATCATCCGTTTGCAGTCGTTTCACCGCAGTGGCTTTTCCAGGCGTCGTTGTTCCCAGACGGTGGTGCGCGGTCCCCTGGAGACAAGGCAAATGACCAGGTCCATTTCTCACACTGCCAGCGTAAGTTGCAACTGCAGTTTTCCCTCATAAAGTCACAGTATGACATGCGGTGTCTGGGTCCCCGACCATATTGGAACAGCAGTGGTTAACTAGCAGTAACAGTTGCTTGTCATCCATCAATTGCTTTGCCAGAGACTCAGTAAAAGAAGATTTATAGAACAATCACTTCTGTCTTACTCATTGTCTGTGTTCTTTGTCGTTCATGGTATAGACTTCAGCACTGATTATTTCGAATCTGATCAATGTCTTAAAAATGAATGACAGTATTAGGAGTGGGGCATCTGATATTACAGCAGGAGATAATACGTCGGCAGGCATAATCAACAATATTACCACGTGGAAAGGAGCACATTAGACGATCATGGGGGGGGGGGGGGTTCCTGTCTTCAGCTTCATGTTCGTGCAACAGGCACAAGAGCCATTTTCGGGAGGAGGATGGCATGTCTGTTTTTAATAAAGAACACTCGAGCTCAACAAAAATCAGTTACCAATCGCATTTTCACGGTGATAATGAAAATGCAGAAAGTAATTGTATTATTTTGGTCAGTTACTGAAGTATCAGAAGATTCTTACGTTCTCGTTGCAGCTACTGTCGTTCATGGGGTACATCGTTATTTTACTCCAATGACTCTATTGTTGAAGATTGCAAGTGAAGAGATAAAAGCATGGAGACGTTTCAGTAAATCTACAGATGTTAGGTATTCTTTCTATGAATTTTAAGGGGAGAAGAGAAGGGAATGTGATTTGAGTGGATCTACAAATCATGGCACCAGTATACAGTGCTCTACCTTCTTTGGCCCCACCTTAGAAAAAAATTGGCTTCAAAGTTTTGAGTTCCTCGAAACGAGAAATAATGAAAACAGAGATTGTTTAGTATTAACGCCCATTTGTGGACAGCCTACGGGTCTGAAATTAATAGGAAATGCACCAAATGTCAACTGAAGTCCATTGATGATATGAATTCAGTTTATAGCAAATCGTAGACATAGAACATCGGTAAACTGGGATGCCGAAACGACTGTTCTTTCTTGACTGCAATGGAGCTACAAATGACGTTTCCTTTGAACATGACAATATAAAAAATCATGGACTGTGGCACAGGTCATGAGCTTTTATCTTTCAGCTTGGTGCGTACCACCTTCTGGAAAAGATATCCACACGTAATTCGCGTGCCCATGGCATTCCGGCAGTGAACGGTTTGGTGAATCTATTCTCAAACAGGAAGGAACCCCGGCTCTGTTACGGACATCAACGGGAATTAATTAGCAGTGACCATAGATATAATAGTGTACTATATCTATGGCAGTGACAAGCCCCACTCGCACTTTCTGGTTTGACGCTTGAGTTCAACCTTATACCGGAAACCACGGGCGGTTAACAAATGACCACCACTTCGCTGCTGTGGAAGTGATGGAGATCCTTGCTAACTGACATTGATAGGGCGTGATGACCGTATGCAGTCAGGGTGCTCAGACCATTTTCTGTACGTGTTGCAATTTGTGTGTTCGGAGCACACTAGTGTTAGCATATTCACTGTGTGGAATGCAACAACAAAACAACAACAAAGTGCACGTTGTTCAGTCATGAAATGGACAACTTTTCAACAAGAAGTTTTCAAATTGGTACAATGCGCATTTGTCATAACTCTGACTCTTGATACGATTTAAATGGCATTGGGGATCTTCTGCTGCTTTGAGCACTAGTGCAGCACTTACATAACCTGGATGCAGTTTCCAAAAATGAAAACAAAAAAACTTTGAAAAGTACCACACGAGTACTCCACTTGCGTCATTTTCTTAATGGCACTGGTGGTTGAACAAACATGAAGACTGTCATTCTTATACTTGTAGTGGTAATTGAAAATGCTTTAATGTGCCATAAATTTCGGGCACATTACAAAACATTCAGCAGAAAAGACATAATATGATTATTCAGTTCAACAAGCTTATGGTTTCTTGGAAAGGAAAGTTCATTTCAGCAGAAATTGCCTCCGTGCACAACTGCTATTAAGACCCGGTCACAAGAGACGCAGATAACACATTGGTTCGGGTCATACAATGTGCGTGCGTGGAAAGGAAGTAGATTTTGTGGTTTGGGGGAACTGACACGAGGAAAATCCGTAAGACCAACCCAGGAGTGTGGATACTGCTAGAGAACTTTTGATTATGTTTCTTATCGTAGCTGAGCCAGTAGGTCTAGACCGAGCAATCAACCAGTTATTTCGGTACAGCCCAGCCAACGCTTCCTGAAAGCGGTCGCGACAGCTAATGGTTTCTCTCAGTCTGCCAGTGTCACCCTTTCTTCAGGCCGACCCTCCTGCCACGCAAAAGATGAGCGCTTGAATTGCCTCTGAGGCATTTGAAGCGACTTAATTCACTGTGCGGAAATTCCAATTCTTCCTGGTCAATTAGCATTGTCCGTCATAGATTCTAGCCCAGGCATGGATCATTTGAGTGGCGTGTCCAGTCTGGGGGAGAAAATAGAGATCTGTTTTACATGCATGGCTTGTTAAAGGCCCAATCCGCTTCAGTGTCGGCCATTTCCGAACAGATGGTGATTGTAAGTATGTCGTATCCAAGTGTGTCCATGTTTAGGCAATTTGTTTGCAATTCCTTGTTTCGTGTCTTTCAGTCTCAGATGTAGTTTCTTTCTAGGCACAACCTGGTCTCAGTTGTTTTGACTATTTTTAAATCATATATTATGCCAAACTTGAATATACAAAGGCAGGAAGTGAGAAGACGCCGGGAAAAAATAGGAAAGGGAAGCGGGGACAAAAATAATTAAGTAATCATTATCAATAATAGTAATAATAGTAATAATTTTACCCCAGTTAATTATTCCAGAAGGTAGCATTTCCTAATGTCGATTAAAAAAAAAAAAAGCTGAAATGCCTGTGACATTGGAAAGCAGAAGAAACTGGGAAAGTTTCCTGACTAGCCGAAGTCTCCATGACGCCGTGCCAGCCCAAATTCCTCACCATGAGGTTTTTGTGCGTTACAATTTAGCTTCGTCACGCAGGCGCTCTACTCTTTGTATCACGGGATGTGATCTTGATTTGTCCCCTGACTTTGACGGGGCGTGTCATGTTTCGACGTTTCAGGGACAAAATATTTGGGCCCTCGGGTCAAATAATTTTAATGAGATTAAGGGATGCAGAGCCCGTCATCACAAGAAGTAGAATTATGTGGTTTTTGAGGAAGTGAAGGAGGTACAGAGATGGATTTAAAAAAAAAAAATACAGACTTCGTTTTCTTGTTGGTCTTGTTCATCATCGTCGTCATCTCTCTCTCTCTCTCTCTCTGTCCCCTCTCTCTCTCTGCCCCCCCCTCTCTCTCCCTCTCTCCTTATTCCCTCGTTTGTTTCCTCTCCTCCCCCCTTCCTGTCGTGTACGTTTTCCCAATTTCTTCATTGCAAGAGATGGTAAATGAAAGAGAAAAAAGACGTTCCATTCGCCCGTTATTGTTTCCCTTAACAGTAATTTTTTCTATTATATTAATGGTGGGTGCAGGTCTGATCACAGTTTACCAAGTTGGTTTGGCACCCTGTGTGGTTGGTGGGCGCTTCTGTCAGGCTCTTCTTGTGCCCTATCATTTTGATATACATCTGTCTATAGTCTTGCTTCTTCTTAATACAGAATATGGCCGCTATCCTGACGATGTGCGTTCTTCTTGCTCAAACCTGTGAAGCTACAGCAACTTGTGTTTTGTGTGAACGCCCGGGGGATGGCCCATTTATACCCATTTTAAAATAGTAATAAAATTTTGCAGTCAAAATAATTTAGTCTTGAGACATTCCCTGGGCGTTTTTGATAGTCGGCGCCAAATTCAGCCCTGCGCCAGAAATAAATAATGAAATTTAAGGTTTACTCCTATGTAATAATAATTATATAATCTCTAGAGCTCAATGATATGCATGGCATGTTTTGAGATAAACTTTGATACTGCGAAGCTAGCCATAGTTTCTCAGTCTTGTGTCCGTCAAAGGTCAAACTGAGTAAAGTGGCTAGACTTGTTTTGCACATGGGCATAATTGGGCAGTGTTTCAAATGATGGGGAACAGCGAATCAACAGCAAGTCATTTGTGGACTTGATTCATCGGTGTCATGACGGATACGATGCTAAGTGCACTCCGTACCCCTTGACCTTTCAAGCTGACCACATGGCAAGCATGCCGGAAAAACAGATACTCAGATACTTTAGCTTCAGGGCTCTAAGAAGAGGATAATTGTTCTTTAAAGACACTGCACTGGGAAAATCGGCATGCTTTGTGTGACTCGGAGAAGATCTGCAGAGAAAAAAAAAAAAAAAAAGGCTTTCTTCCGCTTCTTCATTTTCTTTTTCCTTTTTTTGTCGTTCCTCTTCTTCCTATACCCCTTTTAAAAAAATTAACACCAATTTCCCGGGGTTTATATGTGCGCATTGTGTTTGCTTGCGCGTGAGTGTGTGTATGTGTGTGTGTCAACCGGCAAGCTAACTTACGTCTGATCTACCAATTTTCATATATTTTAGATGAGTGGTTTTAGAGCCTTTTGGCATAACACAGTTATGGACTGCATTATAATAAGGTGTATTTAGTACACAGAGTGTACAGCCGACACTTTCTCTTTCTTTTCTAAGTCTCCTTGTCGGTTATTTTTTGTTTTAGCAACTATTTTCTTGTATGCCCACTTCTCCGTCTTTTTCCCATGTTCGCCGTTATTCCTTGAGCATCATTTGGTTGCTCCCAATGTATATCCCTCTCGTTTTCTTTCCTCCCAGTGGCCAGTCATTACTGCATTACCCCATATTTCGTTCTATTATCAAGTCGAGTAAAACTAGTTACTTAGTTCAGAGATAAGACCTATCCGGACGCGTCCACAGTAGCTGCCATTCGATTAATTTATAACTCCGCCGATAAGTATAGTTATCTACTGCCTCGATGTTTCATTAAATCAACTGGGCGCTCCATAACCTCACTGATTACGCCGGAATGTCCGATAAATCACCGCAATTGCACTGCACTACTGCCTTATCAGATGGCGTTTTCCTTCATTATTTCCTGCCGAGGTATTGGCTCTTGTTGGAAGTATCTTATCCTTTGGCCGGATCACTATATCAACAAAACACAGTGTAGTATAGTCATGTCATTTGTGCGTCATTATAGTGAAGATGAAAATATGGCATATCTACGGGTCAGGATAATGCATTGTATGTGCAGGTGCGCGTGAATGCCTACAATGTACAAACCTGAATGCGCGTATTTATAGGCGAGGGAGAACCTGTGTTTGTACGAGAAGGTAAATCGAGGGAATGCTCTGTCCAATGGATAGCCAAAAGAATTAAAAGTAGTTACATGTATTTTGTGTGTGTGTGGTTTTTTTCTTTTCTTCCTCATA
Source organism: Onchidella celtica (assembly GCA_963931925.1). Taxonomy (NCBI): domain Eukaryota; kingdom Metazoa; phylum Mollusca; class Gastropoda; order Systellommatophora; family Onchidiidae; genus Onchidella; species Onchidella celtica. Next base: position 34,293,192 of record OZ007577.1, read on the forward strand.
TAATGGTTCTTTGATGATACATTTGTGTATCACATTTAAAAGACGAACATATACTGTCATTTAGAGGACATGTCATTCATTGGATATCCAGAAATTTCAGTGACAGTAGCTTACCCACTTCGTCATGTCCTGTAGATATTTCTTCGTGGCTAAGATTAGAACAATTTGAGTACTGACCTCTTTCCCAACGCACGAAACAATGACACTGGCGTTTCCCCTGCAAATCCTCTATGATTGCCATAGGCGTAGACCTAATGCTGGAACCTGGAAACTCCAATACATGTATCGGGGAAATGGCGTAATTTATCTTCATTTATTAGACTTACTTAGTGTCAGAGTCTTGCCGTTGGCCGTTTTGACGCCTGGGTTTTGTGGCAGAGTCCATGCTAGGCTGGTGGATTGACTTTCAAATTTTGTGCTGTGTGGTTATAGACTGAAAATCAGTTGTCTGGACCGAAAAACAAGTACATGTATCTAGAAGGGATTATATTATCGTAATCATTTTGAGCAGTGGGTATTTGTGAGGAATTTGATTGAAAAGAACTGGAACTCTCCTGAGAGCGAGACAACATAATTATCTTCGGAGAAAGAGAACCCGCGGCTCTGGCATAAGACATGTTATGGCCCGTTAGCTCCGTACAGGGGTCCCAGCTAGACAATGAAAGGGGACAAGTATAAATATATAAAAACATACGTATGTGGTTTTGAGGTTGGGTGTTGGCAGAATAAGATTTAGATAGTAGAGTCATGAAATAGGTATTCTGACCAGGTGGCGAGTTTGAATCCCAAATTGTTCTGGTCATAATAATTATTATGGTACATTCACAATCCGAAGACAACATGCTTCTTTTTTGTTTGTTTGTTTGTTTCTTTTTTATTTTCTGCTCTCTTGATACGTGATTCCTTGTACTGAATGACGTCGTTGATGGACATAAACACAGCTGTGCCGAACTAACAAAGATTTTATTAAACTTTTGTTCAATGGATCCCAGCAGAAGGACGCAAGAAAACCCCACACACAGAATCAAATCAGCACTGGAATTGCAAAGTTCTTAATGGCTTCAATTTCCATATGGGACTCCACAATTCCTCTGCCCCCGGCTCGAAACATAAAAAAAAAAAAGGTTCAGGAAGCTATAAACTCTGGTGTTGGCGGTGGCGTAATAAAACTAATATGCACTGGTCATGTCTTTAATAGATTTTCTTCTATTTTTCGCTTCTTATTACTCACCTATTACTTCATTGACTGACGCAACTTGGGGTCGCTGGTATCAATCAGTCTACCAAGAAGGTAATTGGAAATGGGGCAAAGGGTACTCAAGACGCGAAAGAGCCTCTGCTGCTCTGATATTTAGGAGTGTTCAGTCTACAGTGTAAACAAATCTGAAGATAGTGTGGAAGAAGGTGAGGAGATAGATTTAGATTTGTCAACATTGACCTAGAGAACCCCACTGGTCGCCATTCTGTTTCCCACACCTCGTGTATCAACAGAAGGCCCTGCGTGGCACACGCTGTGGGTCACCATTTGACACCTGAATAGATGATCATGGCCGCTTTGCTGAGTGACTAGGCAAACCACAAGACCGTTTTCACATGGTGGTTAGAACATGTTAATCGAACGTCAGTGCTTGCCTTTTACGGAATCTTAATCGAGTCGTGTGATTGAAATGGTGTTCCCCTCGAGATCCAGGGCCAGGGGATATAAATAAACGATACGGGAGGCAAGGGTGTCACCTCTTGACGGCCGGGATGTTTTGATGTCAGATGGATGTACAAACATTAGCTTGGCTACCAACCTCCGTTGCTTAGCACACGGTCAGCTCGTATGTTTTTGAGGGCGTATGATGTACAGAATTCACCGTTGATCTGTACGTAAATAAATAATAAGGCAAAATGGTTTGATTTTCTTTTTCTTTTATCCGAAGGAATGTGGAGAGTGGGGCACAATTACTTGACTCAAGTGGCAGAGTCACAAGTTAGTGAAACTAGCTGAGTTACCCGGCCCTGCCCGGGAGAAATATCTTTATTGCTTATAATGATCTAGATCTAGGACACAAAGTAAAGTTCTTCCACAGACAAAGAAATACAATGACAGAATCAGTATCGATTCGGATTCCGCACCAACTCTGGAGTTTGTTTACGCTTTTTCGCTGAAGTTTACAGGCGATCCATGTCTTCGTTAATCCAAAATTTGCTTCCTTCAGCGAATGAACGATGACGGAAACTGCGTCACAGCACTAAAAATAGATCATGATAGCGTGTCCCTGTTTTAAAAGCATGGAGTCGGAAGCGTTCGTTACGAATTTTACGTGTGAATTATGCAAAATGAACAAATTACCTAGAGTTTGCAGCATTTTTATATTCTCCCCTTACATTACAATAAGTCGAGTTATAGGCGATGAGAATGCTTCCAGATTGTTGGAGCCCTCCCAAAAAGAGCCTTTTAGGGCAGAAGATTCACCCTTAGCTCCATTATAGTATGATGAGTTCATCGTAGGGCAAATAAATAAATAGATAAATAGGTATACGCGGTTGCAGTATCCTACGAAAGCTATCGGGATGGATATGGCTGATGTGTTGGTGTATCATTGTTCATCACCTATAGACGTGTTGTCCACCCATTGCATGAGCCGCCAAGACGGGCGTGGAGCCAATATGGTTATCATGTCTTGCTAGAACTGTTCCATCAGTCTTTGCAAATAATTATGTCCCTAAGAGTGTTTTGACAGGTTGATTATCCTGCATGCCGAACCATGTTGTGTCTTATAGGACGAGAGAGATTGGCGCAGTGATCATGTGTACCATTCCCGGGTACTTAACAACCGTAAAGAGACGCATTAATGCCTTGTTGTGATGTGCTGGCTTCGAATCTTGTCTCAAGGGATTAGAACGATACGACAACTGATAGCAGATTGAGACTATTAAAGAGATGTAGGTCAGTGTTGCTTAAAATATAACTTGGCAAGAATAGTGTCAGCCTTCTCCAGTAGTTCAACTATAACGGCCATCACTTTCATCGAATGAATGGAGAAAGCGATGGAGAGAGGGAGAGAGAAAGAAGGGAAAGAAAGAACGAAAGAGAGAGAGAGAGAGAGAACGAACAGAGAGCACGGGTGGAAATCATAGGTGAACGAAGAAAGCCACATAAAATTTCACACACTCGCAACCACTCCACTCTTTTTTTCTTCAATGTCCCTCTGCCGTTGTTCGTTACGGACGGAACAGGTTATCACATTTTTAGTGTAATGTGAATGGCCCTAACGGCAGGGGTCTGAATAAATTCTGCTTTATTATTTCACAGCTTTTAGCATCCTCGGGACATGTATTACTTTTAGTGAGGTTGAGTGCAGATAAATAGATGCTCGTTTTCGTGGCAGCTGACACACATGAAAGGATATGTTTTCAGTCAAATAAGCCCATATTTAAATAATCCAGCTTCGGTGTTAAGAATGGGTGACTGTATTTGAAGAATGGTACATTAAGCTTTATAAACTATTAAGCACTAGATTTTTGAGTTCGTGCAAAACTGCGTAACCAAGTCAATATTTGAGGGATTAGATTTCTTTCCAACCCTGTATCAGACGTTCTCACTGGTTCGGCCAAGTTCTTGACTACTTTTCACTATCAGGCTAATACTGGACAGCCAACAAAATTGACAATAATGTAGATGTTGTAAAGCAAAATAAAAACATTGCAAGTGTATAAATAAAAATGCCTCAAATCCTACTAGCCTCAAATCGTGCATACCGTATGTATGTACTTTGTTATGTAAATTTGTTATGTAAAATCATGGCTTCCTAAGAGCTGTCTGCCAGTACATTTACATGACATTTTGTATGTGAGGCAAAATAATTCTTTTTGTCTGTTTTCTCATTGGAAGACATCGTAATCATATGAGTAAACACGTGTTCTGACATTGCTGTCTCTTTATGTCTTTCAGATCTGTGATGGAAAATTGTCTGAAAAGACGTGAGCACGGCAATGGTAGTGACGTGGAGGATGGAGAGGACAGTGATCTTGAAAGTGACTTGGAGGCCAGCCTTACGGTTGCTGAAAGAAGTCGTCATCCTTTTCACGAATATGATTGTGGTCTCATCAGCCCGTATAAGCGACTCAGGGTGGAAGACCTAACACATACCTCTGCTGAGTCTCAAGGCGGAGAAGGGGAAGCTCATAGTTTGTTGAGATCTCATGATGACGGAGAGGACGATTTTTATGCTCGTAATTTCGATAAATCATTGGCTTCCACCTCTTGCAGCATAAACACTGAAAACTTAAGTCAAGAAAAGTCCTCTCGTAATTTAGTGTTAAAAAGCAGCCCTAAAGGCTCCCCAGTCCCGTCGGCTTCTGGGGGACAAGATGACCCGAGACGTTTCTTGTCTGAGAAAGAAGTTAGTTGTATTCAGAGATATTGTGAAACCATGCACGGTAGTTCACATTCATATCAGCCTGACGATTTCGAGAACAGGGGTAGTATTCCTTACATAGACAGCATATGTATGGACGAAGACCCTTTTATATCTGCAGATGAGAGAGAGTTTCCACCACCGCCAGCTGTTGATAAAAGTAAAAAATCGGTTAGAACATCAAGGCCTGTGGAATATGACTCTTTACTGTTGGCGTCCTATCACCCGGATTTCCAGACCCTGGAATCCAGACAGATTTCATACCATTCAGATGTACACAAGTTAGGATTAAGTCCTATCAATAAATTTAAATATCATTTCAATCAATCACCACAGATACTGTCTAATTCAGCGTCATCGGGACCACATGGCATCAAATACTCAGGCTCACTAGATTTATTAGAAATCCATGCTGGGAACGTCAGTCTTCTTCATAATCGAGACCCTGATGGTGGGAATGCGCAAAATGTTAGTCATAACACAGAATCTTCAAAATCAGGTGAACGTCAGAGGATTATCATGGAAGCTAGCGGGACGAGTGCTGACAATAAAGCTACACATCGCCAGACGGAACAGGCAACATCAAATGCTGGTGCTGGTTATATCGAGCTCAGTGACTCCTTGCACCATTCTGACAATACAAACAGTATTTCAAAATGCGGCTTTGGCCCAAACCAATCAGACAATTCGAACTCCAGTCACTCTAAATCTGTTGGCACCAGTTGCATGAATCCGCCCGCTCAGATAACAGCGAGGCCTTCAGAAATGGACTATGCCACACAAGGTAGCGCCACAGTCAGCAGCCAAAGAACGAGCACTCGAGATGACATCTCTTGTGTGTATGATACGGTGGATTCTGAGACTGACCACAATGAAGGAAGCAGATCTTCGGGACAGAAGAGTGCAGGGTCATCACTTGTGAAATCAACGGCATCGTTGGGTGTGAGCACTGCCGGCTTGCATGAGCTCAGCAATGAAGGCAGCACTCAGAGGTCCAGGTGAGTTCACACTCCTGATGTCATATATCTATATGTTTGACTATATTTTATCATATCTATGTAATTAAAACGTATTATTTTTGGTTTCCACACTCATGTCAGTCATTTTGTTATTGTCTCCTGAAACTGGAATACTTTGGCTTTCATTGCACCAATGTCTAACACAAAGGCAGACGCTTTCAAGAAATTCGTTTGTGCAGCCTTCAGAGTCTTTGAATGAAATATTGCTTTCTAGGGGAGCAAATTTCCTTTTCTTTGGATCGACGAGTCTTTGTTTCGCCTATTTTTAGCCATAAAACAATTCATTAATTTCCATGTTCGGGGCGTGATTCTTTCCCCCCTCGTGGAATTTATGATGGAGAAGTCATGGTCCAAATACGGTTTGAGTAATACTTTTAGCTAATCATTTTGTCATCCATTGAGCAACAAATTGGCTTGGGTCCACAATGTCAGTTTTGCCTGCTTTCATTGCAAATTGTAAAAAGTAGTCCCGAGCATGATACATGTAGTACCTATTCATGTGGAGATTATAATGTAAAACGGAAGCGTCAAGACGTATTTACATTGCTGAAGAGTTAACCAGCTGCCTTGATTGGATTGGGCCATTTTATTAATGTGACAGTGAAATTCAGCTTCACGGGTGAAAGGTTGTATGTATGTTTTGTTAAATGTGAACTTAAGTAAGAAAGACTTGTGAAAGAAGATATAAGTCCGCCGAAGATCTCGTGTAAGTTTAATTTTTTTTTCTTTCATAGTATATTATGATAACAAATTTATTTTTTTTACCTCCATCGTTATTTTTAAAAGCAACGGGACCACTGATAAAATCTTCTTAAAAAAAACAAAACAAGATTTAAAAAAAATAAAAATAGGTAAAGCTTGTGCATAACAACAACCAGCTGGGGGATTCCAATTTAAAAGGCAGGTATATTTTTTATTGTTTGTCTATTTAGTTTATATTTTTACACGTAAAAACTTGCATAGCCTGAAACTAGATCATGGCATTTCGACTTCTCCAGCGTTCAGTATTTCAGTATTCATGTTTTCTTTATAAATGGTTGGTGCAATATTAATGAATTAGTCACTTAATACATTCATGAAATATTGTACGGTAATAATTATTCACGTTAACATTGCCACATTCTTTTTGCCTTGTGATAGGTTCAGTTCTCAGAATGAATTATCAGCAAATAGTCATAGTCTGGGATCCAGCTTTGAATGGCAAGCTCACGGCACCAAAGCGACTTCACTGGACAGCATCCATCAGTATCCCCAACAATACCAACAGCCACAACAGCATCAAGCATCTCTTCGACGCCAGCATTCGTCGGGTTCCTCCAGGAAATCTCATGCCTCCAGCTCCCATTCTCACTGTCCCGAAACTTATGAAATGTATATCCATGAAGCACGTAGCGGTGAACTGAGGCCTCATTTGGCTGGCGCCAGAAACTCAGCTGCATATAGTCAGTCTAGATCCCATTCGTCAAAACATCGATCTAAAGGTGAAATTCGGGGCTCGCGAAGCAAGAATTATAACATTGGTTCACTGCAGTACTCCAGTGATGCACAGCAGTGTAGTGAACAGCAGCAATCTTCATGGTCTTCTCATCATTATTCTCGCTCCTCCCATGGCAGTCAGGGGAGCCAGGGTCACAAAGAGAGGTCTTACCCAAGCAGCTTGGCCATCTCAGGACATCAGGGCAAGAAGGCTGTGTTGCAGAGTTCAGGTAAGTTTCAGCAGTGGTCCGAAATATTTCATTATTACCTAGGTATGCTGCTCAGCCCACAAGACAAACGCTTAAACACTTGTTTGTCGGGAGGTAAGGGGTCCTCTTCCTCTGAAGATTCCCTTTTGTGTTACTAGTACTGGCATAACAACTTCAGTTTTTGTTTGTTTCTTTGTTCTGCTGTAGCCGCGGATCAAACAGATGAGACATATACCACAAACTGTTTTGAAAATGATTGGTAGAGACAGCATTTTATTTCGTAAGAAAATTACATGCAAGAATTTCAGGTCTGTGCTCTGTTCACAAGGAAACATAGAAAATGAACATTCGATTGCAAGTTAAGGCTGTCTCATTCAAAAGTAGTGCAATCTTCTTATAAATCAAAAGTAGAGCAACTTTGAAAAAGAATTTATTTGCGACTCTCGAAACGATTATTATCATTATTAATAGTGCCTGAATGCGAATCTTGGGCATCATGGTGAGTTAGATTAAGTACCAGATTGTAGTCAATTTTTTGTATCATCTTAAGGATAGGAATTAACACTGCATATTTTCACTGTTGATAATTTTGTGGAAATTGGTATTCATTTTAAAAAATACTCTTCAGTATTCCGTGAAATAACGTTACTGGACAAGGTACTCTCGAAAAAAAAAAATGTCCGTTCATTAAGCAAACTCCGCCCTCACCGAAGGAGGGTGGTGACAGCGAGCTAAGTACTCCCTAAGGACTCTGATCCATGTCCACACCTGATTCATTCAAGCGCTCAGCGGGCAGTTGATAAACGATTATACCACAGCGCGCATGTCATCTGATTTTTACACAGACTTGGCTTGGCGGAGAAACTGTAACATTTGAATAAGGACCATACTGTCATTGTGCTAGCAGTGTGGAGCCCGTGAGCAAAATCACACCAGTTAGTGCTTGTAATGTGACAGGGAGTATGAAAGGCTGAGTATGGAGGGGTCTGTAGGCATGAATCACCCTTTACCGTCCGCCCCCCCCCCCCCAAACGTGTTAATATTGTGGTGGCGTTTCAAGAGGTCATCTGTTCGGGGGCCAATGGTGCTGTGTGGTGTGGCTAGGTCATGCAAAAGCCTTTGTGTACAAGAAGTGGCGTCCAGCATAGTACATCCCTGTAGAAGATTCACTTGCCCTTGTAGTATCAGTATGATTGTATATCTGTAAATGTACTTGTATTTGGATCTGCATGTCACTCTATCTATCTATCTATCTATCTATCTATCTATCTATCTATCTATCTATCTATCTATCTATCTATCTATCTATCTATCTATATATATATCTATCTATATATCTATCTATCTATCTATCTGTTCACCTATCTACCTACCTACTTACCTACCTACCTACCTACCTACCTACCTACCTACCTACCTACCTACCTACCTACCTGTCTATCGATTATCTATCCCTGTAAATGTCCATGTTTCCTGCGTTCATCGGTGTGCATGTCCATCTTTTTTTGGTCACTTTTGTCTCTTGTTCGTTCAACCATTTGTTCATGTATCCATTCATTTACCTGTTTCGTGTACTCTTAAGTCATTCAGTCACTCCTTACCATATAATTCTGGTAACACCTGGAAAATTGTATCATTGTACATGTGTTTAATTTGTATCGGTTGAGTATCGTTGTTTCCCGGGGGCTTCAGCCTCAGGCTGTTGGCTCCAAGCTAAAAGTGTATCAGATTTGACAAATCTTTATCATGTATCTGGCCTGTTTCAAACTTTTGCACACTTCTGGCTCAGTTTTTATCAGGTCTTAATGGCTTCACTTGACACGTGCTAGACAATAGAAATGGTAATTAAGCATTGATCACTGAAGTGATGTTTGGTCTTGTCTGTAGAATTTGCATATGATAAGGTTTTTCCTTTCCCATGCTGGAGTCATCATGCATAATGTTCTAGGGATCACTTCGCGATATCGCACCTTGTAAATGTGCCACGTTATTCATATTTTGTTGACCTCTTGTGTTTGAGTTTTACCATAATGCTTGGCATGTTGGTCTCCCTAATGGAGTGGTCCCGAAATCAACGCCAAAAAGTTATTCTCACGTACATAGTGACACTGGCAGTAACATCTGCTTTAGCGGGCAGATTGTGAGTAGCAGTCGCTGTTGAGTTATTTCAATGGAAAAAGTTAGATAATAAGATTTTGGCAACTCTGAAACTTGTAGCAAATTGCCCAGAACGAGAGAGCCAAAAAAAATGCCACAAGTCAGTTTTGACATCATTAACGTCATTTTAGTTAGTCCATTTGGAAGATTAGCCATGAAATGTTAACATTTCTAAATGTCCCAGGAGAATTAACAGTAAATTATGACAGTTAATTCTCCTCCTGTGGAGTCCAGTAAACTCATCCTAGATAATGGAATAGTTTTACACTCATTATAGTAAAATTACGTGCAGTCCACACAAAACTAAAAAAGCTCATTTTAAACTCTCACAGGAAAAAGAGAATGTGTGTGTGGCGATTCCGAAACTAATTGCATAATCTAAGTGTTATATTTGGTTCCGACTGTAATGGAAGGAGGAATCAGTTCTAAACCTAGCTAGATATATTCTCTTCCTTCAAACCTAAGCTTAGCTAGACATCGCCTAAGTCTAGATCTAAGTGATTTACTCGGCAGCGACAATGACGGATGCAGGAATGAGACCTAGATCTAGATCTAGCAAGATCTATGGATAGACGTACATGTATTAAGACTAAAATAATTTATTCGGCGGCGATTGTGATGAAAGGAGGAATCAATTTTAAACTTGTTTTGACCTAGATTACTTAAATCCAAACCATGAACATGGAGAAGGTTGACCTTGCATGGGCACAAACTGCCAAATTAAGACATGATATTGGGAGTGAAAACAGTCCTCAGCACAAAACAGGCAAAAATTATGCATCACATTTGTGCAGTTTGACACTCAAATCCCAACATGTCAATGCAGCTCTTGTCTGACATAACTGTAGGAAAAACACAGCTACAGAGCAAAGACAAGTTTTTTCACAGTGCTTTTCTGGAGAGCATTCTTTTTCAGTTTTGACCAAGATCAAGACAAAGTTTGGATAATAAGATACGGACTACGGTTGAAATGAACAGTAGGTTTTCATGATGATTTTCAACTTAATTCTTTGTGACCAAGAAAAAAAAAAAATTAAAAAATATAGGGTTAGAACTGGACTGGTACCAGTTTATTTTTATGGTCGTTCACACCGATTCAGATTTTTTTCCCCAGATTCAGATTTTTTGGGGGGCCTGATTCAGATTTTTGTTTTTGTAGGGTGGCATCTCTGTGGCATTAGCATTTACACCTCATTTTTCTTGTTTGTTTATTTTTTCTTTTTCTTGTTTCTGTTTGTTTTTATAGTAAGGATTAGTCTTTTAGAATTTTGCCCAGGCAGCGGCTTTGTTCGGCCTGTTCTTCTCGACTTTTAACTGGCAAGATATTTAACGAGCACAACGTGCACACCGGCCCTCGGCGTTTTTCGTCCTTATCCGAGAAGACTAGGTGCTCGATCGTACCTACCATAGGATCAGGGACAGGAATCCCCCCCCCCCCCCCCGCCGAAAAAAAAAATCCAACATGTCTGCTCCAACCGGAGATTAACCTGTTACCTTCAGCATGAGAGGCAAGCACCTTGTCTCTAGACCATCATGTCCCCTCTTTTCGAAAGAGGTTTTTCTGTCTGTCTCTCTCTTGTTTTCTCTATAGGTGTGTTTGTACGCGTGTGTGTGTTGCAATTTTTTAGGGGGGGGGGGGTGTAGAGTCTAGGTTTAAAGTCTTTGCTTTCGGAGGATCACAGCCAAAGGATTTTACATCTCATAACCCGCCAGATTTGAGGTTTTCATTTTGAGAAATAAGTAGACCCAGGTTAGGTTTGAGGTCTTTGTTTTTATGAAGATCACTGCTTGTAGCATTGTAGACCTAGGTTATGTTGAAGTCCTTTGTTTCTCGGGGGCCTCAGCCTAGTGCAGTTGGCCCCCTAGATAGACCTAGGTTAACGTTGTTTCTCTTCTATTATGTCAAAATCAGAATGAGTGCACTGACGTAATGGTAGAAGACAACAGGACGCCAAGCAACTGATGACAGTTCCCGTTGCGCATTCTAATTAACATTTTTATCCCAATCTGTCATGCTCTGGTCTGATCCTAAATTCCACGTCGTACTTTGAGTCATAGTGTATTTTTACCTGTCAAAGACGTAAGCTATGTTTACAAAGTCAATTATCTACATGGAAAATTGCTGAAATCACCTGGTTCCTAACACCTGGGAGCGGGCGATGAGGTGATGACACGTCATTTGCATTTTTGGTCTGAGATCATAGTGTTGTCGATTGCATCACTCTTAGTCACTTGTCCAGCGATAGATATTATAATGCTAATGCGATCTCTGGCGTCCTTACACATTTTTGAATAGGTGGATTTTCATGGATCAACGGCACATTGTTGGTGGAAAATGAACTCTATGCACATTGGTGCAGCATGGTTGTGACTGTTGGCTGAGATTTCTGGATCATTCTTTGTCATAGGCCGTTTTATTTTAATATCTGCTTTGTTCTGAATTATGTGTATTTATTTTTCTTAGATTTGATATGTGGAACTGATCTAAGTGTCCTCTAGTGCATGCCTTGCAAAATAACTTTCACGCCTACTGAATCCTCTAGATGCAGCAGTCAGATATTACATGTAGTTATGTTTGAGAAAGTTATAAACACGGCATTAATAATTCAGCCAGCAAGCAGCTTCTTTTATCCAGGTAAGCTGTCTTTCTTTCTTTTCTTCCTTCTCTCTTTCTCATTCTCTTTCTTTCTTTTCTTCCTTCTGTCTTTCTCATTCTCTTTCTTTCTTTTTTTCCTTCTCTCTTTCTCATTCTCTTTCTTTCTTTTCTTCCTTCTCTCTTTCTCATTCTCTTTCTTTCTTTTCTTCCTTCTCTCTTTCTCATTCTTTTTCTTTCTTTTCTTCCTTCTCTCTTTCTCATTCTCTTTCTTTCTTTCGTCTTTCTATCTTTCTGTCATTCTGTTTTCTTGCTTTCTTTCGTTCTTTCTTCGTTTTCCCATTTTGTTTGTGCTTTATGCCAAGCCTTTCTTTCCTGCGCATCGCACGGTTTTATAGTGTGTATGGATCTTGAGTCCTTCATTCGTGACCCGACAGTGAATCCCGGAATGAATGTTTTAATCGTTTATTATTTCCTGCTATACTTTGCTCCGTTATCCATGGCCAACAGCCTGAGCGGAGACCCTTGAGAAACAAAAAACTTTTCACCAATTCTTCATTTCTTCTCCTTAAATCTCATTTTCTCCCTCATCTTCCTTCTTCCATTTCTTCCTACTCTTTATCTTTCCTTTCCAGCCTACCTTCCTCCCTCATCCACACTTTCACATCTTCTCCTCTTTCCGGCAACTTTCATTGTCGCTTGCAACATTTCGTTATGATCCTTTGGTTATAGAAACATTTCAAACTTTATTATTTCTAGTTCCCTGTCCTAGTGTTGTCAAATTGTATGGACAGGTCAGTTTAGTGCCGTATGCCCGTGCATTTGGCACAGAAACTAATCCAAGTACATGTAATTGAGCACTATTAAAATTTGGTGACTTACATTTTATGAGGGCCTTTTACAGTTGTTGTCATTAGCCGTGTTTGGATTTGTCTGTCTCGAAGACATGTGGATCATTTACAAACTCTCGACGCAGCTAATGCACTGTGGGATGACCTATTCTCTGACAGTCATGGCGAACCTGGTATGGTAATTTAAGGCAATTGACTCAGCGATTCTGCAGTTTGGAGCCCTGAGGGCGCGTCCTACTAAAAATAAAAATCTACGACTGGTAGTGGTACCGCTTCTTTGCAGTGTTGAAAACCCAAGGCATTCTTTTTACGGCAGATAACGACACCAAATGCAATGCTGGCTAAGCTAGCTTCTGTGCAAGGTAATTCACACTTTGTCAGACTCCCAATAGTGGATTTAATATGGTTCCCATTCGAAACAGTTTTAAAAATCCCTGCTTTGGGCACATGTTCAGAGGTCCTATCATAACACTGTAATATTAGAAGCAAACTTTACAACGCTGATCGAACAAGAAGGAAGTGTTGATACTGGGCCTATTTCTAGTCGTTTCCAAATTAAAAGATTAGGAACCCCCCCCCCCCCCCTAAATGTAAATGTGAACCTGAGTCTGCTTTTTAAAAAAAGGTGGGGGGGGGGGGGGTCCTCAAGTAGTTTGTTTTTGACAATGCCCAATTGACTTATAAAGACCATAGCATTGACATATTGACCAAATTTCAAATAACTGATGCACATAGAAAGTTATTGCTCTTACCGATCCTTCTGCAACCAACGCCACATCAGTATCGAGAATGGTACAAATCACACCTATTCGACTACAGCCATAATTACAGTCGCCTGGCGACATAATCTCTACCCACACCTGGGAAAGTAATGAGGATGAGCTAAACAGAATATCCTCATGACTCCTGGGAAGTTGGGTGCTGCGAAACTCTGAAACATTTAAACCAAAAAAAAAAAAAATGCCTGCACTGCACGGAAGTAAAACTGCAGCTGAGCCTCTTTCGCGACTGCGTCTCATCTGTGTCCGTTGGAAAAATTGCTCTGTTTTGTTGCTCTCACAAAGACACTTAACCTGAACTAGTTTAATCCTGTGCTGCGGGCACAACATTTTGGTGAATCTCACCTTTTCATCACACTTCTTCCCTCCCCCCTGACCCCCTCAATTTATGAAAAACTGTTGTGCGTCCATTTTTATTGTCTTGAATGCGTTTTGTCCACTTTTTTGTTTATTTGAATGGAACTTCCTTTCTCTTGTAGCCTTTGTATGGATCCCATTTATTCTGACGGATGTGCGCAGCCAGAGACCATTTACGGTGCCGAGCACTGTGGGTCTTGCCACTGTCATGGGTGTCTTGTCATTTTCCGATTGTGAGCATTACTGGGTTTGCAGAATAGCTCTGTCACGTGTAACGCTGGGTTCCTAAGTGCACTTAGAATCCAGTCTGTACCCACTTGCTGTGACTGATGAGACTGAATGACAACGAGGGTGTTGATAATCATAACAAAAGGACGAGGACAACGTTCAGACAGCATTATCTAAAGAGTCAAAAACATTGTGTTGAGTGATATGCTGGTGAGTGTTGGCTTTTATTTTTAATCGAGTTCAAAACCTGGGTTTCTATGGGAATGTACACCAGTAAAAATTCTCTTCTCTTCAGAGAAACCTCATTAACCTTTCCTCTATGAAAAATTTGTTCTCATCGTGTGTCCGTATCACACTCTGCCAAATATCCAGCTTCCTTTTCTTTATGTAGTTCATTTCTTTCCACAATTCGAAGTTTATAATCCAGCCAAAATGAGTGCATCAGGTGTACGATTAGAGTAAATATTTACTTGATCTTGAAGCAGTCACAACAGATACTTTCTCTTCTCCTCAAGAAATTTATTCTTATTATTGTATCTTCTCCCCCCCCCCCCCCCACCTTGTTGCAAAGCTGTTGACTATTTACTCGCTTGACAAAGCTTCGGGATATGGAAAATCTTCAGTATTATCCTCTTGAGCGATAGCTGGCTTCCGTTGCAGGCGCTGTATGAAGAGACCTTGCGATTTTGGACGTAATCAGAACAATGGTTTTCCCCTTTCCTATTCTTCATTTCTGCAGGAATTCACGCCCTGTTAGCTTCTCTCGTCATAATACAGGCCTTGCGTTCGAAGACGAATGCTTTCATAGGTCTCCTAGCTTGTGATCGTGGGGGCTCTGTATTTCCTGGGCATTCAGCAAAGTCAGGATTGCCGTGAATATTGTTTAAGATAACTAGTTAGAAGCAGCAGGGACCCACCATTATGTGGCGGCAAGCGACTTTGTGGTTGTCAAATTATATATCACGTTGCATTCCACGTGTAAGTTTGTCATTGTATATAAGAAAGTATGCCACAGTCTAAATTTTCGGTCAGTAGTTTGTTACGAAATGTTCCCATCCCTGCAGATGAAAAAAAAAATTTGCCAAAGAACGTGAGAAGTTGTCAGACAGTGCATACGTACAGACGATAATAACATTAAATAACATTTAACGTATTGATCTCGCTCTCAAGTAAAGGTCAATAGGATTTGGGGCTGGGGGGGGGGGGGACGAATAAATGAAATTGTCACGGGCGACATACCTGTCCAAAATGTTGCAGGGTCGGTTTATTTAATTTTTTGTCATCACAGTTGGCAGGTTAAGATTACTTCATGATGATCCGGGGAAAGATACAGCATGTCCGTCTTTAGCCACATTCCAATTGGGGACATCCGCTATAACGGCCGAAACTTCGGCGAAACATTTTATTTTTTAACTTTTTGCTCCCAACAAGATTCTTTACATTCATAAGATACAATTCTATGCCAATAACAAAAGGCCGGTATATAATAATATAAGCAAGATCGATGAAAATGACTTAAGCCCCGGATTTCACGTGTGAATGAAATAGAATTTGAGACCAGCCTATGATGTCTTTATTACTCTCATGTAATGAAACTTAAAACCTTTTTTTTTATTTTTTATTTCCCGCTTCTAAACATCCACAGTGGAGGGGGCGGATGCAGACAAGTGAAGATTTATTTAGATTAATTTAGGCCTGCATCTGCTGTCCTGGGGTTCATTCTGCATATCCCTTTTTAAGTTAAGAGGGGTTCTTAAGAATCTTCTTAATTAGTCGCTGAAACTTGCCCCTGGGGGGACTGAAGATTTGTTTTGACGAGATGCCGCGCAGTGTGGTGGAAACTGAGCTGCTGAGCAGAGGGTTCAGCATCTCAGCTCGCGCACACCTGGTCAATCCATTGTCCAGCTGGTTTGTTACAAATATTAATTACAGTGTTCCTCTCCACTTCTTAACTGGTACTGGATTCTCCATCTCGTCTCCAAAGGCGGTCCTTTTATTCCTTTTGTAAATTAAGGAAACAAGTCCTGGGTAGCGTACGACGGGTTTTGAAAACCAAAGCGGCAAGAAATCTCAGAGGAATTTCTTCTCGTGCTACAGTACGGGATTTGAATTGCTGTTAATAATGATTCGTATTCACTGGCCTAACACCTGAACCTACAGCTGTTAATAAAGATACGGACAATTCTGGTGATTATCAAGAGAAGTGACCTGAATTACCACACTCTCCTGCACTTAATGTTTCATTCCCTTTGTGATGCATTCATCTCACGGTCAAATCAGTTTATAAATAGTGGACAGAGCTTTTCACGCCTAGCCACAGTGGTCCTTCACTGAGATCAATATCTGACTTTGTATGGAGAGTAACTGTTGTGGTCATATCATCATGACCAGCCCATGCCTCGTAACCGATGGCAGTTTATTTCTCTGGTGACAACCCCGGTGCAGGTGCGACTACTCTTGGGGAGTTGGAAATCAAGACGTAGTAAACAGTCATTTGACATAATTAGCTATTTGTGGCCCTTCAGAAAGTCGATATCGAACACTACCTTCTATTTGAACATGTCAAAAATCGAAGAGGCCTATTGTAAAGATACAGGCGAAAATCACATTTGCTTATTTTGAGTAACCCAGCTCGACCTCAAGAGGGATGGATTGTTTCGGCTGTTAATTAAGAAATGTACATCACTGTAATGGGAAGGGGGTTGGAGTGGGGGTGGGGGGGGGGGGTCATTTCTTATCTCAAATCACTTGGAGTTTGACAGTCAGGTCTGCCACAGGTTTATAAACACTGGTGGGGAGAGGATTATGCATAATTTTTGAGTAGTTAGCCAGCTCTAGCGGTGAATTTAGCAGGTAGTACCTTATGGTAGTATTTGGCATTCTAGTCTTGTACCCACTAGGTTTGTGTAAATAACAAGAAAGCTGTCGTGGTGTCCGGTCTCACTGTCAGTTTTCTGTTGTTGTTTTTATAAAGTCTGCTGTCCCATGCTGTGCCCTTGTCTCCTCCACCGCGCAAAATACAAGAATAATAAATGAATAAATTAACGTACAATAGGCGCCCATTGTGGTCTTCTTTTATGAAAGATCGCGGATCGTCGCAGGGCTGTTGTTCATGTCAGGCATTTTGTATGGCCCTGCTGTGTCAGTCCCTTCCACAAGCCAGTCCCTTTCTTCATGTGCCTGACCGTAGATGGCTCATGGAGATCTGGATGTTTGATGATAACGCTGGTCGCGTGCAAGCACACCTGGAGATGGGATGTCGCAGGCCTCATGAGAGTAAAGTGTGTAGCAGGGGGCCACTTACAGCAACTCAAAGAGATTAAACTTTGTGAGTCTTTGAGCCCGACGATTTCATCTTGACTCGGAAAATGAGAAATTACTCTTATTAATGGAATCTTATCATGATGCTCTCACTGCTTCTGTTTCTTTGCCAAAGAAAATTGATTTAATACTATCTTTTACTGACTTGACACCTGGATTTTGGAAGCATCTGTTCTCTTGATCTTATCCAAGCTCATCATAATACATGTAGTATGGGACATTTTTTTAGGCATTCGAGGCAGAAAATATAAAATTATCCCTCATTTTTTTCATCTTTTCAATTTTTCCGAATCAGTGTTAGAAAGCTCCTTGGGGACACAGTCACGTAAAAATAAAATAGCTTGCGCGCGGAAACAGGTGTGGAAATCTCTGTCGTATGGGAGAATATTCAGTGCTCTCTCTCACTCGCTTTCTCACTCTCTCTCTCCCTTTCTTTCTCTCTCTGTCTCTCTCTCTCTCACACACACACATACACTTTCTCTCTCTCCCCCTCTCCTGTCTCTCTGTCTCTCCCCCTCCCGCCCTCTGTCACTCTGTCATTTACTAACTAATATTCACTTCCTTTGTTTTCCTTCTCTCTTTCTTATTATCGTTAAGGTTAGAGGTTTGTTTTCTAGCTGCAGTCATCCACGTTTTTGCACGATTAGCCCAGACAGCTTACAGGTCATCATTACTGTCGACGAGCCCTCAAAAAAAAATAAAAATCCGGTCATTTCCTCACATTGCCATTAATCTGGGCGTTTTTATTCTGCTTTTGATAAGCGAAGATCCGAACATGATGTGCTCCATTATGGAAAGTTTGCAATTTGTCAAGCGATGTATTACCCACAAGCAAACGAATGAATCTTACGGGCAGCAAAACATGTCCACCATTTTAGTACACTTCAGTACCTAAAGGAAAAAAACGGTCTTGTTTTCATTAACATTGTCAGTACTCGCACTGTTAACGCAATTTTTTTCTCCAGTTGTGCTTTTTTTTTTTCAGTTTATTTATCGGTTGCAGGGAAAAAAAAACAAAAACATTGTAAATAGGTAGTATACATCTATTACGAACACATTATAATCTGTACGTCATGTTTCTATTGGTTTCCCCCCTTCCCCCACAAATCCCACCCTCACATACACTCCATTTTCTCTCCATCGCTTTGTTGATTATCAAGCGCGCATTGGAGTTTTTTTTTGGGGGGGGGGGGGGGAGGGGAGAAGTAGGGGCACAACAGAGCATTTCGAGCTTCCTAGTATGGGACAATATTATAGCGAGTTAGATTTTCAAGAAGCTTTTTGAACGTTCTGCAAATTTTCCTTTCTAGAAATACGATCACATTGGTCCTACTTCTCACGACACGACATCTGGTGCTGATGGACCGTTGAACTCATTCTTGTAATTTTGGGGGCTCTGAATCTTACATTGGGTGGAAATTCATTATTGATGCTAAATGTCACTTATGTTACCGGTAATGAAAACTCGAAATGTCAGTAAAAAAAAAAAAAAAAGGCTATGAGAAGAAGCAAATCTGAAGGACAAAAAAGAACTAGGCCAGCAGAACCTTCACTTTAAAAGTATTAAAATATCATATATCACTTTAGTCGGCACTGTAAATGTTTACTGGGCGTTGCGTGTGATTCCTCCTGTCCTTGTACTTATTCATTTATTTTTACACTTAATGACTGGCCTTGTGTGCCAATTCAAATCTCTCTTGAAAGCCAAACTGGCATTAAAGAAGATTTCCGATGAGTGTTAACCTGAAGTTCAACAGCTCTAGACAATTTGTATCGCCAGCTTTTCTACAGAAGTAATGTTCCTCAACAAAATCCAATTTGAGCAGTAATGACAGAGCTCACGGCAGGCTCTGTCTGTAAATGTTTCAGAGCAGCTTTATATGTTGTCATTTTGTAAAGTACTGAAACATTAATGTCCTCGCACTTAGCGGCTCCTTTTGTTCCGACTGGCGGTATGGACTGACCGTCAAGTGTAATTACAGGCGTCCATCTCAACCTCTGATCCCAAAATCACTGCTGACAGGCTCGCAGACAGTGGTCGCATGGAATTTCCCGTGTCTGGGTTGTCTTAAACCGGCCGCAATAAAGCTGAACAAAGAAAGTTCACTTTACGATAATCACCATTTGGAGTTTTGCGCACGAGTCTTGGCTTTTCTGTTTCAAACGTCCATTTTCTTCATTTTATACATGTGATCAGACTTAATTACAAGGAAAGGAATAATTATGTATACCCCCGGCTGCATTATATTCTTAACGAAATGTTCATTCACTTGATTTATAGTGAAGTTTAATCACTGCTTTTACGTTTGGGAACAAACTTGAAATTTCATTTGAAGTATGCGGCATTTTCAAAAATGGTCCATCCATGTAGTCAGGACCGGGAATAGCAGATTTACGATTATCAGGTTTTTAGGCCTGACCCCACTGTTTTCATAATTAAGTTTAAAATATTCAACTTTATGACTGGGGAATGGAAAGCTGGTGAAGCCGTAATTATCTTAAAACTGGTTGTGTCTTGTCTCTTTGTTCTTCATTTTAAGAGTACAATTTGTATGAAAAATAAAAATGATTTTCTCCATGGAGGAGACTTTGTCATGGAACAGTAATAATAATTCAACTATATATTTTAGTTGTTGGTAAATTTGTAGGGGCTTTGATAACACCACAGAGCCAGAGAAATATTTCCTCTTTGATACCTACAAATAAAAAGTGGGCGTTATATAAGCAAACTGGATTTCATATCCAATAAAAGTGGACAGCTGAAGCTGTGAATGATGAATTCATACGAGAACACGGAAAAGGACGCATTATGTAAACGACATCGTTTTTGGAACTTGTTCAGTGACAACGCGGGGCCAGCGGGAAGAAACAGGCCTGTAATTTTTACCATGTTCTCAATGCTTTAAGGTTTCGAAGGTTTCAGACACAATTGTGTTTCAGGTCTTCAGATTTTCGGGATTCGGAAAGAAAGTAAACTATACACGGATAGATACGTTTTTCAGTGGCTACAACCGATATACCTGCTGAAATCTATCAGACACTTGAGTGTAAACTGAAGAAATACGTATAAACAGGCATGTTTTTCAATATGTGAAAATAGTTTTGCATGACTGTTTGCAACGTTTTTAAGATTCCAAATGTTTCAAGTGCCACTGTGTTTCAGATGCTTCAAGATTGGGAGCTGGCTGAAATGACGGAAGTAGCTGTTATCAGTTTATTTCTCGGGACCCACCAAATGCTTATTGGGTAAAGAAGTGTTTGAAGAAGACATGGAGGAGAATTACTTGAGTTCTTGGCCCGTCTGTTTCTGTGCTGTATGGCCGTGGATAATTACTGGAAAACAACCCCGATTTCGACCTTTGGCCGGGGATCTTTTGTACCTTTAAATCTGTTTGAAATAGTATTGTTTTATTTTAAATCTAATCAATGCTATCGCACAAATCTTCGTCTCTTTTGTTGGTCTTAGTCGTTTGCTGATTGATTGTGGTTGTGTTTATCTTTGCCATTATTGCCTTTATCGCTGACAACGGATGGCGTCGGCCCAGTCTGTTGTTTGCGGCCCAGCACGTTCCTGTTTAGTCTTGTGGAGATTTGCCATCTGCTTAACTGTTTAACATTTATGATGGGCCCATAAAGATACAACCGATGACAACCAGCCAATGTTTGTCCAAGAATTTCCATGCTAATCCTTGGCACCCGCCTGCTAAACAATATCGTTGCTAAGTTTCAGAGTTCGGACCCAGCTCGGTAGTCTGATTAGCGCCTGGCCTTTCTTTGTGATTTTATATAAGCTTGCAACGCACACTGATTATCTGAAAGTTCAGTGGGTACTCAGTGTTTTTTGCATTGTCTCAGCGTATGGCATGGTAGAAATCGAACAGTGGCGTGAAAAAGGAATAAAGATAACACATGAGCAGATCCTCATGAAGATGCAGATAAAAGAGGATAATACCGATAGATTTTTCCGGCATGTTTGGCTTTCTCCTTCCCTATCCTCATTTTTCAAATCCCGCCGTCTGTGACGAGCTTGCTTTATCGGCAGTGATGTACAGTGACGATCGAACACCAAACACTTTTGTTTGTTGTCTTCAGCCACGGGACGGGCGTATTCTCATGTTCTTTATTTTGAATTGGCCGTCAGGCCTAAAATAAACTAAACTTGAACTTGAACTTTAAAGTGCCGTGCAGTTTGAACCTTGTATGGACCTAGCCCCATACCAGACCTCACTCTCCCATACATGTGTTCTTGCCACTCCTATTATTGCTTGTAAAATGAGCACAAACCAGTGTCACTATGATCGGACCTTACTTCGAGATTGCACCCACGGGCAAAATAATGACGGCGGTGGCCACCAATCGGAAACCACATTGAAACGCATTTTAAGAAGTTATGCGAGAATGACCTTCAGCCACCATAAGGGTTTCTCGAAGTCATGCAGTTTTTATTTTTATTTTTAAATCAAGAACCTTCAGTCTTTTTGCATTTTACGTCTTCCTGCATATTGTGTTAAAGTCTTAAACCATGCGGGCACGCGCTTGTGTATGAATGCAAAATAAAGATCAGGGGAAATTAATCTAATCTCAGAAGACAGTGTTATCTGTCGCCTGAGCTTGAAATGTCCCTCCATGCAAACAACTTTCTGAATCACCCCAACTATTACTGACTTTGCGATTTGAAGGAGTGAGCACGTCTAAATGTTGTCTTTCCACTCTGCCGCGATACGTAGTATATAACTGTTCAAACCTTGCCATATCCGCAGACCGGAGGAATTAACTTCACCGAAGACAGGATTTCTGTTTGTCTTGAAAATGGCAAACACGTGTAAATTTCATCGTAGTGTTCCAGAATGAGCGAATGCGTCTAATACTAATTCTAAGCGTGCCTTTCCATCTGCCGCGACATCCAATCTATCGATATTGAAAAGTTAATATGATTTTTGCAAAGTTGAGGAGCTTTGTTCTATAAGGGCGAAGCCAAGGTCTTCAAATATCGCACATTAAATTTTGACGCCCTCTTTCCTCAGTTCTATAGGACAGAATACGCCTTAATGTTCACGTTCCAAATTGCCACCACGCCCAAATGCATTGATGTTCACATTTTTGTGATATCCGCCCAGTTGTTTCGGTTTTTTATTTCATGGAAGGCAGATGGTATTGGAAACGATCATCTATCAATCAACGGGTGAACAAGTCGTTAACCAGTCAAATGCATTATAGCGATGAGAGAATCAGTCTCCGGCTTCGTTTGATTTACCGCTCGTTTTCTCTTTCATTAATTCTACACTGTAAAGGTTTTCCGTAAGGATATGCTAGTTACAGGATTTTATGAGGTGCATTGCTAATAAGGGAAAGATAAAACTGGCATAGTAACTCTTCCCTTTTCACCGATTTAATGTCATAGGTCGGTCCTTTTCTGGCGGAAATCCATCATACATTTATCCGTCTTTCGGCGTGGTCTTCCGTTTCTCTCTCTTTCTGCCTGCTTTTACTCTATATATCTTATCTATCTGCTTTGTTTTTCTCTCTGTCTGTCTGTCTGGAGTGTATGTTTTAGAGCTTAACCGGTCGCGTGACCGGGAACATAACTTATCTGTCACCTAATACGGTTTCGGCTATGGCAAAATTGGAAATTTTATAGGAAATAAAGACCTCCGGTCTGTAAGTTTGCCTCTGTCTACTCATGGGTTTATGAAGCATCTCTACACGCTAGATACAGCGGCTGTAGTATAAAGAGATGTTCAGAGACCGTACTTTGGTTGGCAGGTGAAAATGACAGCTTTCATTTGTCAGGCATAGGTGAGGGCTTCTATTATGGACATGCGACTCCTGGGTGAAATGGCATTCTGGTTTATGAGACACCAGTCTGTTGTTGAAGTTAATCCGCGAGAAATGAGTATTTTATTCCACCCAAATTATTGTGCCATAGAACTTACAGAGTAGTGGAAAAAGCCGTGGTGACAAATGAAGGCAAATTTTGTTCAATTAAATGGCCGCCAAGAGTCAGAAGTTGATTAGGACTATGAAGCTGACTGAATTTGGAGTTAACAGCGCTTCTTTTAGTTTTTACATGGTAGTATCCCCCCCCCCCCTTTTTTTTTTTTAAAACCCACATTATCCTGATAATAAGGCAACGTTAATTTTGTCACGTCATTAATAATAATATATTAACCGAACAAAACATTGTGATATCCAGTTGTCTGTCAGGGGATCAGAATTCATTTGAGCATGAGTCCATTATACTAATATACTATCCTAGAACTCTCATGCAGGTGTGAATATTATTTTTTGAAGTAATAGTTACTTTTTTTTTTTTAAATGTGCATTTTGGTGTCGTGAATCACAAATGGTTTTAAAAAGTTTTAAAAGTGTGCGAAATTGCTGTATTGCTTGGTCGGTGGTGGAATGAACGATATTGCAAAACAAGTGGCGGACCTAGATTCACTCATTAAAAATTGCTTCTTCAGCTCCTCCCCCCTCCTCCCCCAGATTTGGGGTCTTGAAGCTTAAGCTTCAATAGTTTCACAGTAGATCCGCCACTGTTGAAAATTATCGAAGGGATTGTCAAATTAGGTTTGTTTTACCTTTGAGTTACTACCAAGATTAGAGAAAAGCCATGGCTAGAAGGTGTGTTGGGGGTGGGGGTTGTCGCAGGGGTGAGAGAAAAAGAGAAAGCATGGTAGAAATTCACGTTTTACGTCATCGGGGATATCATAACGATGTTTTTCCACCCCGTCCCCTTTTCAGATCCCTTCCCCGCCGATTCTTGGACAGTCCGTTCTTGTGTGGACAAATAATATAGTTTGTAGCTGTCTCATTCAAATAGGTCGTTAAAGGTAAGACCTGAAAGTTACACTGTACATGTATTATTATACACTGTATAACGCTAAATACGGGAGCGAGAGAAAGTTGTATGTTGAAGGGGATGAGCATTGCTGAGAAGGGGGGGGGGGGGGAGGGGGAACAGCTCCCACAAAATGGAACACCTGTCTTGCCCTCACAAACAAAGCTAATCCTGATTGGCTTGGTCTGGCCTGGCGCCCTGAATTGCGTGCGTCTTGGAGCGTGAGCGCATTCTTTGAGTGAGAGGACAGAGACTCCTTGTGTGGGAGGCACGGATTTGTGTGAGGGAGTGCTCCATTCCCATGGATTTTTCGCCAACCCCGTATCTTATTACCCACCCAGTCGCATTGTATACTATTTCTTTCAACTGTCCATTGTGAGAACTCCATCTCCTTCTCTGTCACTCAATCTCCCCATTCTTTTTTCTTCTCCTTATTCCTCATTCTGTTCGTTTGTCTGTGCGAGCACGTGTATGCATTTGTGTGTTATTTCTCTAGTCTTCCTGCGATTTTATGCTTTCCCGGTAATTTCCCCTCTGCACTATTATGGCTAATTCTTACAGCAAACAGAAAGCTGAACCACCAAAAAAGTACGTTCTGACCAATTGAGAGTGAAACGTGATCAAAAGTCTCTTAATATGATTACATTTTCTTAATGATGAGACGTCATCTTTCCACTATCTCTTTTTTCCCCCCACCATTTTCATCATTAATTCCTCCATTCATTAATACGTTTCGGTCATTATATAGCTATATGTCTTTTTGTTGTTGTTGTTGTTGTTTTGTTTAGCAAAACATAAAAACTGAAAAAATTTATTCTTTAAGAACATCATGGAGGAAAGTTTTTGTGCAACAAAAGAGCCCCCCCCCCCCCCCCCCCGAGTTAGTGAAAAAAAACAATGACCTGCATTTGGCATGTAGTTGGCTTTGTTATTCCCCATAGTAACTGAACTATTCCATGGGACACACAACTGCATGGTGCACCCATTCAATTACATTATAATGCTCCAGAGGTTTCTGAAAAGAAAACACGGAAGTATTAATAATTCATCAGGCCAGAATGTCAATGCACATGAACATGTTGAATAGGCAGTTAACTTCATTTCGCCAGCGAAGGCTTGATGGGCACAACCGCTTTATTAGCCATCATTTCTTTTGTTCTGTCCAGCCAGCCCACGTTTGTCATAGTAATGGGAGAGATGAAAAAGGCAGGTACCAGCACACGGTGGGAGATGAAAAGCAGTCTGTTGACTGATAGTAATATAAAAGAGCATATTCAACTCTGAACTAAAAGATAATGATATAAAACGCATGGTACATGTTTTAGTGAAGACGACAGCTGGCTGGCCTAAGCTCTGGATTTGCCGGAGATCTGACCGCAAGCGATCTTGGAGATCCCTGGGACTTTGCGCACGAATGATACTGAAACAGGTCTATCTCGCTAGTTGATCCAAAAAGTTTAAGTTTATTGTAGGCCTGAGGGCCAATTCATCAAAATACACTGAAGAATCATGCAAACAATCTTTGAAAACATTTAGAACAAACAAACAAAACGCACGATCATTCACTGTCTCCGCTCCTTGCTGCCTACTACAATTTATACACTTACTTAACTTACAATAGTATACCATAAAATACAACTTGTAATTGCCAGCAACAGCCATCATTTTTCAATCCCTCCTCCTCCCCCCCCC
Organism: Onchidella celtica; assembly: GCA_963931925.1. Classification (NCBI taxonomy): domain Eukaryota; kingdom Metazoa; phylum Mollusca; class Gastropoda; order Systellommatophora; family Onchidiidae; genus Onchidella; species Onchidella celtica. The sequence continues at coordinate 34,319,121 of OZ007577.1, forward strand.
CCCCCCCAACCGATCTTTGCTCACCTTTATCTGTTGTGAATTTACTTTAATTGAAAATATCACTAAGATTTACATTTTCACACAAAAAAGAATTCAGTTTTTAGACCTCACCAGGAGAAGTCACATTATTGTATTCGCTTAGTACTTTACGGAAAAACAGTCAAAACGAATGTAGTTTTCTATCGTGCATCGACTACAGAAAATTTATGAACTTAAACATGCTTGGTCTAACAACTAGCCAAGACGGTAAAAACTGTTTCTTTATATCTTTGAATTTTTTGCAAGATAATACACGTGAAATTCATCCTCCAGTTCATTACAAGAGTTCCGAGTCTTTAGTCAAAACCGGCGCAAAACAGGAGGTTTGACTCAGTGCGGCAAGTGATGTAGCATGAGTCTGGCGGGCAGTAGACCTATCTGACATTAGAGATGGAATGTGTCTTCATATTGTCACAACATGTTTCTCAGATTAAACAAAGATATTCACGTGCTGCGACAAAACAAATAGCAAAGCCGTGCGAAAATTATTCAAGATAAATGAAATCACATCCCTTCAAGCCCCGCCGCGTCCTTGTCAACACAGAGGTAGACATTTTTTTTATTTTTTAAAGTAGGAAAAGTTGGTCAGTTAAAACATCGGGGAAGGCATCGATTCTCCCTTCCTGCCCCCGCCACCCCCCCCCCCCTCCCCCTTTTACCGTGACATGCGCAGAAAGTCCAGATCAAAATAGAGCCGCCCAAGTCCATTCCTGTCCTCACATCAGACATATTTCTCGACAATGCTCATCAATTTCCTCTCGTGATGTGAGCTGCAGGGGGCCTTGAAAACAGATCTGTCAGGTCCTTTGTTTGACAAAGCGAAGTAAGCCAGCCCATTTTTAACACTCAGTACTTTTTTTTTCTTTTCTCCGTTCTAACTTTCGCAGACCATCTGCTCCTTTTGCACAATGTTTAAAGGTGAATTTTTTTTTTCATGAACACATACGTTTATTCACCCTTGTGTTGTGCGTCGTTCACGCGGACATTTGTTTGTTCTTTCTTTTGCTGCAGCCATTCATCCATCATTCATTACTCCATTCATGCATGCCTTTACTCTTATCTGATTATCTGTCGCTATCTTACATTCATTCATCCATTCTTTTCTTTTTATTTAAAAATTATTTTTAGTTTCTGTCTAATATCTCATCAACTCTGTTTTGCATGACGTCGTCGCTGGAATGAAATCAGTTTTTTCCCTCTGAAATATGAATTTGCAAGTTGAATCAAAATAGTGCCGTGGTGGCACAATGAAGAGCCTCTCTTAAAGTCAGTAATGGAAAACACGCAATATACATGTACAATTGTAATTGTATTGTTTTATCATTTGTTTTCACAGGTCACCTAAAAGTTTCAGCGTACTGGAATGTTGGACTTCTCACTGTACACGGTAAGTTTGATAAACTCGACGACCATAGAAGGTTGCGGCTGTGTTCTTTTAAATTAAACCTCTGCCAATTGAACTGAACTTTTAACTCTTTTTTTTTTTTTGAATAATTTTCAATATTAGGGGTAAGCCAGACCAAGGCTGGCGTAATGCACCACACTGGTGTGTTGGTGTGGTGAGCCACCAGTGTAGGGCCTACTCCAGCCTTGGTCTGGCTTACCCTTTAATCGTTCAATAACTTTTGTCAGGAATTGGGGGAGGGGGGGGGGGCGCAAAACAAAGTTTATGTCTTTTTCACGATGCTGCGGACATAAATTTACAACGATTTGATGTCACCAAAACTGCATTGCTGAGAAACTATGGTGAATTGTGTGTATGGGTGTATGGGTTTGTCTGTTTCGTTGCGTTTCTCTAATCTGGCATTGCTGACTTCGATTTTCGTTAATGTTATACTCACCCAATCGCTCATTCTCGTACGTCTACAGGTAGCAAATTTAAGTCTTACTTATTATTTTCTGACTCGTTAAGTAATGTATTGTAATACATGTATGTGTAGGGATAAAGCTATTACTCCCATACCACTGGACAACTGTGTCTTGTTAAGGGAATGGTCTTTCTCTTTTTTTTTTTTTCATTTCGCCACTTTCTGAATGGTATGCTTTTCATTATGTGTGCGAATCTGGTTACTAGCCAGAGAACTTCGCCCAATACTAGTTCTCCCTGCCTAACACATTTTGATATCCATAGAATCTGTGGTCTTGTCCTTCTCAATGTACCAAATGACTCTCGCCATGTCGATGGGTCTATTTATTGAATGCAGACTTCTCAACGCCATGTTGTTACTGTTCCCATTCCAGTCATCCAAGCCAGATGTCTGTCTTCCTCCTGGAAGTCTCACTGCGATTCCTACGTGAAGATGTCCCTTGTGCCGGACGAAAGCCGCCGTACCAGATGCAAGACCCAGTTACAACACAACAGTAACAACCCTGTGTATGATGAAAAATTCTCCATGTAAGTCATCGCTGCCATCCTCTCATCCTTTTACATTTTATATATTATTATTTGTTCCTTCCGTCTCATTTGTTCCCCCTTTTCTACCTCCGTTCCCGACTTTTCCCCATGACAGAGTAATTTTCTTTGTAGTCCACACTCTCTTCTGTCTTGATTCATCAACATTCTTTTCGAATGTAATGCTGTTGTCTTTCATTCTTTTGCTTGATATTTATCGTTCCTCTCCGTCTCTTCTTGCGTCCAGGGAAATTTTGGAGGAAGACAGGCGGAAGAGACTGCTTATCTCTGTGTGGCACAAAGACCAGGGGAATGGGTAAGTACCAGTGTGATATTTATACTTTATCTATTTATGTTGTGACGTTATTGATTTGCTTCTTTTTTGTTCTCATAGTTTTGTGTAACGTTATTACTTTGCTTCTTTTTTTGTTTTCATGAAGTTGTGCCTTATGTATGATTTTGTTTGTCCATGTTGTCATTGCTCAATTTGGAAACAGACATACGTGGTTGGGTGCACATTCACATAATTATGTATGCCAGGTGCGGTTCACGCAGTCCTTATGATTGGCTGTTTTCGTCTATTTTTTGTTCTACCACTGTATATACAGCCATTAGCTAAAAATGACATGTAAACGCATGTTGAACCCCACTGACATGTGTATGGGAAGGTTGCCAGTGCTTCAGATTTGGAGACGTTACAGTATACATGTATTGCCTTTGGTAGATTTCGTTTTAACGTCCAAAAACAACGGGAAAAGAAACAGAAGAGAAAGGTGATCAGGTTACAATCTGCTCTGCTTATTAGCAGATAACATTGGAGGAACTGAGCAAACCTACCCACATTTACTTGGTGTTCCACAACGCCAGTATCAAACGACTTCTGTGAGGAGGTAGTGTAACACAACAGTAGAAGAAACTGAGGCCATGCTGAGTCGACTGGGGAAATCGGGTGAAAGTGGAGTATAAGTGTATAGTACTGCAGGATTGAGCTCTTACCGCTGGTTGTGTTCGGAAATGCCTTCAAGGCATTATGTTCTGCTTCGAGTAGTCTTAAAGTACCAGTTCCCATTTGGAATGCACATTTTTACATCTTTGTAATAAAGTGTATGAACTTGCGATGGCTACATCAGATTCACAATATGTGACAAGGAGGAACATCCCCGGCCCCCCTCCGAAAGGAAAATAGTAAACGAGTTGTTCTTTTCAACCCAAGAATACCAGATTTTACGTTTGTAATCCGTGTCTCATGGTCATTCAGCTTGTAGTGTCTTACATCTGTAGGTGGTTCTTCACTATAACAACTATCCGCCATCACGTCTTCTTGAAACATTCAGCACTGCCAGAGATTATCATTATAGTACTCAAGGGAATTGTTAAATGCGGAGAAACAAGAAGTCAGTACACAGTGCAAGACCTTGGATCAGGAGACTGAAGAGTCTAAACAAATCTCTGTTTCACGCCACCCATATTGAACCCCTGTACTCGAGCGGGCGATTGTTGACAGGACAAGCCGCAGCGTTTGATCTGAAGGATTCCACCGTTGTACTTGGTGGTGTCTGAGTATTCTCGGACGCCCCTGAATCAACTTCTCCAACCTACCAGAATCGTCCCCTCAACATCACACCTCATCATTCAGCACAAATTCTAGCTAATTTCACCCCAGGAAATGTTCGTCCTTCCGCAAAGTAGCATCATATCGTCGCTTTTAAGGTGGCTGCAGAAGAAAATTAACATAATAGTTCGTCTTAATTACGGATCCCGCCCACAGTTCTTCCTTTGCGCTTCATTTTGTGGAAATGAGTTTTGTATAATAAGACTGGGTTTTTATGAGTTGACGAAGTTCGAATGAGAAGTATCACACGTTCTCTCATCTTCCACTTCAATCGGTGATTTACTCTTGTATCCAACAAAGCCATGATTGCCACAATATTGATGGCCTGCGAACCATTGACATTATCTGTGAACTTTACTATCGTTGTCGGAAATTACAAAATATTTTGTCATCTCGGAACATAAAAACCCTCGAAGAAATTTATAATGAAAGCAGATGTTGGAGCTTGTCCTACTTGCAGATTACTACGTTGAAAAACGACCCTAAGTAGCTCTCGGCAGTCGTCTCGAGCATTGGCAAAAGGAACGTGTGAAAAGTCCCGAGTGACAATAATTACTTCAGAATTATCTCCGTAGCTGTGGTTTCCTGTGGCTTCTCTTTTATTACATTTTATTTGAGAGATTCTAGAGAGACTGAACTCATGTGAAGATCCCAACATACGTTAAAGCTACGTTACGGTGAAATGTTGGACAGTTTATGGAAGTGTAATAGTATGGGGATTTACAGTGAGATTAGAGGACATAGAGATTTTTATCATCATTAATGTTCCTCCGTTTGACTTTATATATCAATTTTAATTTTGTCCCTAAACAAGGCAGATGTTTATGTGTGAGTCCACTCACTGGCCTTTAATATTAAGAATGTCACAAGAACCTGCGTCCCCTAAGTTTTTTTTTTAATTTTTCATCTAGGTGTACGTATTCCAAAACCTTTTGTGATTCCAGAGCTAGAGAGCTCCTCCCGAAATACTCCCAACAACAGCCCTAATTCTTTTTGTTTTCCTCCTGTTTTTTCTGCTTGAAAGGGTGATTGATGAAATTTTGATGAAAATTTAAATGAAGTTCAAAATGTTGGCCTTTTTATAGTCTGTGCAATCTGCGTTGCTCATTGGGACTACATTGGGGGCAGAGTTAGGGATTCGATAAAATTTAAGGTTGAGGATAAGGACGAGGTTAGGGATAGGTACGTATACGTACGCACCCCTAGTGCAAAACGCTTGGGGTGCGTGCGTACAAATAACAACAGCCTAATATTAAATGTTACTGTTTGTAATGAGTCTGTGGCCGTCGTCATTAGCACAGTATACAATCACTTTAACAGCTATATGGTCTTCAGTAGCTTCAGACTGACACTGTTCCCAAGTTTTCCTATCCCGGGACTTCCCATGCCCCCGAGGTCTTCATTGCTCCATCCCTTTCGGTGACTTTGGGTCGGTGTCTCACCTGCAGGAGGCTTCAACACCCTCTATAATTCTGCGGTTTGGTCGACCAGGCTTGCATGAAGGTGTTCCGTTAGCAACTACCTGAAAATGGCGGCAACGTTTATACGCCGTGTATTATCCTGGAAGGGATGGCGGTAACTTAAGGTTGTTAAACAAATGAGCGGGAATTTAGAGCTGAAAAGCAGTATTCATTGTTTAGCAATAATCACGATCGTGGGTGAAAATCGCTTGATGGTAGAATTGTTAGAGAAGTACAGGTCTCAGATTAACAAGTAATTACAACAATTAAACACACCTTTCTCCGTTTCTTTGGCTATTGGCAAAGTTCCTGGTGGTTTGCGGCCACGACTGTCTTAAGGTGAGATCATTGAACAGAAAGTAATGTAGATCCTGTCATAACAGGGTGAAACTACTTGAAGCACACGGGTTTACTGTCCTTTTTGCAGTTGTCGTATGTGTGATGGTGAGAAGGTCTGTTCCACAGCCGAAAAGATGCACGGCTGTAGAAAAGTAGTATCCTGACTTTGCTGAGAAACATTGGAAGCAACGAGCGTTCATGTGGAGGTCCATGTGTGTTTTCTACTTACTGTCTTTCGGTAATGCTGTTTGTTTGTTGGAAAGTTGGTGGGGGGGGGGAGGGGGGGGGGGAGGAGAAGGAAGGGGGTTAGACGTATCCGATTGTAGATTGTGTCGTAAATGTGCCGCATGGTCTACATTTTACAGGTAAAGTCATTCTTACCGATGCCACATTTGTTTATTGGGTCAAAATGGTAGTCATATTTTTACTCTACTACCACCACCCTACTTTTTTTTTTTTCTCCCCTAAGTTTCTACTTCCACATTCTTCTCGCTCAGTCTCTTCATATGTGCATCATTTACTTTTACTTCACGGTACTTCATTTTTATTTTTACTTTTCCTCATTACAATAGCATTGTTTTCACACCAAAGTCCCTTTCTCTATCCAGCTCCAGGTGAATGCGGCTGTGGTCTGACCACACAATAAAGGGGAGTAAAGAATGAAAAAATCAAAATTAAATTAAAACCAGTAATCACATTGGAAGATTTTCAAAATTTATTTTGGGGGGGGGGGGGGGGTTTAGTCCTTCGTTCTTACAGTTCTGTAAGAAATGTACTTGCCCCCGAAGAGGGGTGTTTTGCAGTGTTTGTGATGAAACTTAAACGGAGTTCAAATTCTTCCCCTATTTATAGTCTGTGTAATGTGCGTGGCTCATTCAGAGTCATTGGGACTGCTGCTATATGCTAATGAGCAATATTGTTCCGTGTTGGTAGCGCTGCAGGTGAACAAAATGAGTCATCTATAGTCTCTTGTTGCAAAAGTGTGTGGTGGCCTCTTCGCTACTGAACGGTCTTTCAAGTGTCACTCTTCTGCGTCTGCCGATTCACAAATGATATTGTGACGCAGTCAAGATGGGCAAAGGTTTGAAATTTATTGACCATGGTTAAAGAATAAAACTATGACCCTTGTCGGTAGCGTAGTTTGCTAACTTGAATCTGTCTCTCTCTCTCCCCCTCCCCCTCTCTCTCTCACGCACACACACACACACACGCGCACACACACACACACGCGCACTTGTACACATTTCTTACCCGTTTTTACTTTGTTTGAAAAATATTTGGTCTGAGGTAACAGGAATTAGATAAATTGCCTACACTTAAAAGGAACGACTGAAGAAAATGATGAGAATATCACTCTTTTGATGACTCACTTCACCCCCAACTCACTCATTCAGTTAAAATGTGGCAAAAAAGATGTGCAAGTCCCAGCTTAGGGAAAAAAAATACAATAATCAAAACACACACACACAACAAATCACAAAAGAAAAGCAAGCCAAAAAAAAAATTTGAACTTTTTAGAAACTGTTTTGTCATTCGTCCATCGCTGATAAATATAAGTTGATTGACTGGGTACCGCAATAGGTGGTGAAGACAGTGATTGTCATGGGCGTGTTTTCTAAATTTGCAACTTTATTATTATTCTATTGTCTTCTGCCTAAGAGTAAGCTACTAAGAGGTAACTTTCAAGTGTGTAGTGGATGACTGCCCTTTCCACGTAGCGTTGAAGTCAAATGGACCAGTGCTGAACATGAAGGATCGACCGGTGAACAAATCTGACTAGGCAACTCTCGTAGCTTTCGTAATAAGTCAATATTGTTTGATTCTGACACCTTGTTTGTATAGTGTATAATGATGTCAGTGAGCCGCGGCGTGTGGTGTACTACACTATTGTACAATCCAATTGGGACACGGGTGCATTTTTTTAGACGATCACTTGGGTACCATACGATCATGACCGACGGATAGTGTTTTATCTGTCTGTTTGCATCGTCAAAGTTCCAATTATACAGAACGTTTACTTTTGATATACACGTATTTTGGTTCATGCCCGCTTTGTAAGACGATTTTCCATTCTGGAATCCGGTGGGTCGATATTTGTTTATTTATTTATTTGTTTATTCTTTCCTTCCTTCTTACTCTTTTATTTTTAGGCAATATGTTGTACACGTGATGATAATGCTGACCGGAACAGGTGGAATATTCTGGATAATGGCGAGTTCATATACAGAAATCCGCCTACGCAATAACAACTTTACATTTTTCATTGGCAGTAGCTTTTAACGTCGACCCTTTAAAAGTGATACTGCATGTTTGTGGAGCATTATTGTGCTCATGCCACGTCTGTTTTTATCCTGTGTCGTTCTGGTAACAACATACCGGGTTTTGTTAGAATAAAGCGTTGCATTAGACTCGCGGATCGCTGGCATAGGGAATTTTTTTTTTTTCTAGTTGAGGCTGTTTTGAAAGCCCAGACTTTTAACGTGAAGATTCTGAATGTTAGAAAAATGTCTATTGTTCACTGACACGCCAATGTTTATGTTCTGTCATATGAAGCGGTCGTGAAAATCTGGTGTCGTAATTTGCATATTGCTCGTTGGGGTAACCAGTCATGGATCATCTGTATTTAAATCTTTCTATTATCATAGAGGAAAGAAGCTAAAACATTAACTACTGGTGCGCCTTTGTGCGTGTTACTATTTCATCCATATTCTTATCAACATGTCTATCTTTTGATGCTTTAAACAGAAGTACGTGAAAAAGACCAAGTTACAAATGAGCAGAATCGCAAGGATTCGCCTAGTAAAATCGTTGAGACGACTATTTTGGTAAACATGTCAAGACAAGATGCTGTATTTGGCGTCATATTGTTGTTTTTATTGTCTTTGCCTAAGAATTGGTGTGCATTTTGACACGCATTTATTTATATTACTATGAATGATGAAATAACACTGGCTTTCCATGGCGATGCTGTTTGTTTTTCTTTCTTATGGTCGACCATCAGGCCGGTAAGAATGGGAATTGCGTTTGCCCACACACAGGGATGAAATTGATACTACCATGAAAGTGTCCGCAGTGAGCACCACAGAGTAGTATCACCATTCTGTGGTGAGCACTGTCTTTCTCTTTCTTTTTCATCCTACCACTCCCCAGAGTTTATTCTTTATAAGGTACTAGGAGTAGCGCATAGGATTTTATTTAACGAGAATTAGGAACACTTTCTCTTTCCGTCCATTTATCTATCCGCATGGGCTCTCTCTCTATCTGTGATGAGTTCTTTTGTTTCTCGGGGGCCTCAGCATAGTGCTGTTGGCCCCCTAACTCTCTCTCTATCTCTCTCTTGCTTTTTCTTTTCAATCACTTTCAAACTATCACGGCACCCACTGTCTGTTGATTGCTCGCTGCACCGACCTCGCATGTTCATGATTCCTTCCTCTCGTGCGCCATTTTGTTGTCGGTGGACCCCCATTATCTTAGGGCCGGGGAACTGACAGGAGATAGTCCAACCATCGACCAGTGGTCGAGTAGTTTGCCCCGCCTCTTTCCTGTGCTAATGCAGTCGCGGCCCCTGATGCTCATTGAAATGGTGACGCAATGTGCCACACGTGTCAAAATAGGCCCCGCCTCCCTGTCCAATCGCGCAGGTAACCGCGGCTTTCAAGGGAACCCACGCCAATATCACAGTTGAAATTACTATGAAAGAATTGGGCCTGAACGTATAAATCGCAGTGCGATAAACTCCGCGCTAAAAGCTTTCCGTTTACAGTACTTGATAGCAGAGTTGTGTGGGCTCGATTCGGTCCGTTTTTTGTGTGTTCATTATTCTTGGACTACGTGTATTTTCAACATATTTTAGACCATCTTTGTGCATCCAATCATAGATCTACCTGTCTTCAACTTTGTGAATCTAGTGGTCTCGGACATTTGGGGGTGTTCTGTCAGTGAGGACACAAGAAAACCATTGCTCTCAGTTTGTTTATTTACATCCTGATAGTCTATGAGTTGTACCTTTTTCTATACTGCCAAGAGTTCTACAGTGCAACGAACTAATTGCACTTGTGTGTGAGAAGCAAAACTTCAATTTCCATGTTTGGAATGTACTCTTTTCATTTGGATTATTACGCGGATGCTGAGTGAACATAATTTAGGTGCGTATACGTACTGTTTGAGTGGCATCATCATCATGTCAGCATCATCATCTCTTGTGCTGTGCCGTCATTTTTAATGCCTAGTCCACATTATAGACTATGTAAGTTTGCATTTTTTCCCCCTATTTCATGGCTTTCATATTTTTGTTTCCTCATCGCTGTCATTCCCTCTTTACCTGCTGTCCTTTTCCCGTTGTCGTTGTTTTTACCACTATCCCTTCTTTCCACCCACAGTCTCTTAGTTTTACCCCCCCCCCCCTATTAATCCTAGGGCCTTTCCAGCACTTGATGTCCGTTTTATCGTCATCATGATTTTGAACTTTTTCACTACTTCCCCTCTCTCCGCCGTCCCTTGTTCTCCTATTTGTCTTGTCCACCCCTTAACCGTGACTACTTCATTGTCACCCAGCGTTCCATTACAATCATCCTCTGACATTTTCCCGTATATGCCAGCCATCGCTCATTTTAGACATCTCTCTACTCAGTATCGCGGAAAGCTTTTGTTTAGTTATCACACCACGGCCCGTATACCCAAATCCGCGGCATTTCCCATGAAGTGGCCTCACCTTTCAGAACAGGAGCTAACTCTCGCAAAAATAAACTTTTTCACCCTCATTATAAGTGTTGACTTAGTTTATTTCCACTTTATTGCCTTGTCAACAAGCCTGACGGGACTGCCTTTCAGGCAGCTCATTTCCCCGTGCCCGATAGCTTATTGTTGCGCTTGGTCACTCTAGTGCCTATTACAGCGTCCAGCTAACTGCTAGCGCCATACGGTGGCTTAGACAGCCCTTTGAATACCATCATTTGTCCTGTACCCCTACCCTATAGTTCCTAATTAAATTAGCTCTGTAACAGCTGAGGAAGGTTTTATGTTTACGGAGCTAGGAGTCTGGATTTGGCGTAGTTTTCAAGTACAGCAACACAGTAAGCTTTCTGCTGTGATATAGCATTTTGGATTTGGTCTAGAGTAATGCACAAGTTATGGAGTGTTTAATGTTTGGGAACTACAGTAATAATGCTTTTACTATAGTAATATATTACTTTTGATTCTCTCTCTCTCTCTCTCTCTCTCTCTCTCTCTCTCTCTCTCTCCCTCCCTCCCCCCCTCCCCTCTCTCTCTCTCTCTCTATCTCTCTCTCCCCCCTCTCTCTCTCTCTCCCCCCCACCTCCTTCCACCCCCGTAATTTTAGATTGCACAGTAAGACACCGCCATAATAGACACCAGAATATGATATTATTATGCTGCATCCTTTCGAAACTTCTCATTCGTTCCATGCCCCCTTACCTCTCCTTTCTCATACATCTTTTTCCGCCAGCAACTTCGGTCTCACCCTGCTTCTTTTCGAAGCTCTTTCACACACTCCACCCTCCCCCACCTTTACCGTATCATTGCCTCAGATATTAGCTGTGATCTTGCTAACTATGACAGAAACGGTACCCAGCGATATCACACTTTATCCTGGTAATCAGTCTCTTTTTGTGGCTGTCACGTTGAGGTTACCATGGCATTCAGCCTTGCACTTAAGTCTTTCTGAATCATTTTCTTTCTTTCCAACATGGGCAGAGATGCCTCGCTAGATTGTTCGTTTTTGGGCAGCCCTTAAAGAATCTTTTTTTCTTCTTGCGCCTTCAGTCTTTGAAATTCGTTTTTAGCAATGACTGCAATAATGTGTACAGGTAGATGGAAATAGGACTGTGTGGCACAGGGAAGAAAATAATGTAATTCAACCAATATATTGGACAAGTATTTTTGATAAGATGTTGAAGCCCGATAGTTAATTCCAGTTGAGATTTTTATTTCTCGGGGGCCTCAGCTTATGGCTTCTGGCCTCAGATTAGTTCATCACTAAGTCTTATCCTCCTGTGTGTGGAAAGCGAGATGACGTCATTCAAAATATACAGTAGTAATATTGGTATAAACGTCCAGTAAGAAGTATATTTTTATCAGTATCGGCTGCAGTTACCTTTGAAATAAACTGGCCTGTCTATATTGCATGTAGATATCATCTTTGTTTGTTGTTTTCTGTCATGCCACTGTTCAGCGATGCGGCCGAAGCTTTTTTATCCTAGGAGACAAGATTGAAAACCGAAACTGTATAAGGCAAGATAACCCGTTGCGCAGCTTAGCAGTTCAGGCTCTCGTTAGCCTGTCAGAGTGAACCCGGCGAGAGTGTTTTGACACTGATCCCACATCAAAAAAGGACCGACGCCCTGGCCATTGTCCTCTCCGCCGATGTCCTGCTCGGTTTGACATTGATTTCTAATGGGTTTAGCTGCTGTTTAATGACTTTCCTGACCAAGAAGTCACTAAAACAGGGCAAGAAGTCAAAGCCCGGTGAGCTGAGAGGTTTACCCGCATTAATCCGCACACTTCAGTTTGTCCGCGGTTTACCTCACACAGTCTTTTGAGGGGCGGTAATGGGATGGAGGAACTCATGCGTTTGGATAGATAAGCCACATCTTTAGAAAGCTAGGATCTAGTGTTTTTATTGATGGTTAAAGTAGCCTTGATCTGGTGAAAAGTAACGAAACATGAATGAATTAGAGAAATTGTATCAGCGTACTGATGCGAACTTTTCACTCACACTTCGGTGGAGTGTCGAATTCAAGAAAGAAAATGTTGCCCTTTTTTTCCCTTTCTTCTTTCTCCACACGGGTCAGTGATTCATTATGATTGATATTTGATCGGATTGGTTTGGTTCAGTTCACAAGAGAAAATAAAAATGGATTATGGGGCGGGAAAGGTAGCTTGCTGCTTATGAAAACGTCACTGACTGACCATTGGTCTCAGTGCGATATGATATAGGCCTACCAAGTTTTTTTTTTTTTTTTTTTAAACAAGAAAACTGCGGATATAAAATTAAAAAATTGTCCTTTTATTACAAAATTATGATGTGACAGTTTTTAATGTATCTTTCATGAGAGTTTGTCAGCCCTTGCAAAACTACTGGAAACCCGAGGCTGGGGAGTTTGATGTTGTATAATTTGCGCTTCTGGTATCTCCTTTACTCCACATCTTATATCATGATACGCACATTTACTTCCGAAATCTCATCTCCTCAGATTTGCTAAGTTAGTGTGGGCCAGTCACCAGTTGAAGATTGCAGTGACTATCATCCCACCTTGGATTGCAAATCCTTTAAACATGCGATTATTAAGCAAGCTCAGACTCATGCGAAAGCCAGGTTAGCACCCTCTTGTGAGAGTGTGTGTCTTTGCGAGCTCCTACAGAAATTTGAGTGCCCAGCTGCTGTACACTGCCAGACAAAGCACAAAGGTGTAGACAGCATCCTTCTTTACGATGAATCGAATCATTCATATTCCCAACCATCTGGTGAATTGGTGTAAGAGAACAAGTTTCAAGTGTTGACTGTCGTCATCATATACACATAATTGGGCGACTCTTTCACAAGTTCTCTACAAGTGTCCACCTTGATAGGGTACAGTATTACCTGCAGCATTACTGCAGTAGTTTCTGGAGTGCGTGAATAGGAATACAGGGCTTTGTTTCTGCTCAAGTATTTCTAGTCTTCACCATTCAACAATGTTTCCAGTAGACCTCTGTCTCTGTCTGCACATTATGCCGATCCTTCAAGTGTTCTTGAAGCCCCTGGCAAAGGCTCCGGTTTGGTAGCACGAAGGCCTTTATCAGTGCGAGTAGGGCTGTTTGTAATTTGTTTCTTTCCCATTGTTCCTTCGACGGAAAAGTATAGGATTCTCACCTCATTAGATCGTGAATGAATTGAGTGGTGTAAGTCAAATTTTTGTTGTTTTCAAAGACTCATCAACTGATATACAGTTTAATCTCTTTCTTTGTAAACATGTAAGTTGTAGTCTTCCCGAACTAATGGACTGCAACTAGAGCCTTTATCAGCTGCTGCAAGAACACCTGAAAGGTGTGCTTGTTCAATGCCAAAGCGGACACAGAACTAGATCCACTCCTTTCCTCTTCTCACCCCCCCCCCCACACACACACACACACAAATGCCGACCGGCGCTGCACTGCTGCGACGACATGTCTGCTCCATTTGCAATGACACTAAGGCAAATTTCCCAAATGGGATTAAAGAAGTATACAAAACACCAACAACAACAAACAAACAAACAAACAACTCCACAGCATTATCAAATACTGGATGAATTACGCTAAGCAGTAAGAAAACAGGTGATTCGGACAAAAAAAAAAAAAAAAAGGCAAGGAAAAGCTAAAGCTGTACCCATGATTTGCTGTGCATTTTACTGAGCCAGAAAATTGACAGGCTCCGGTTCACATTTTCCCTACACCCAATTCATTTCGTGAGTATGAAGTGGCCAAAATAATATTACTCTACGATGACTCTTTATCGGTCTCCCCATTTCTACCAAGTTCTTTTCAAGTCACAGGAGCCCCATTTCTCTTCTCAGTGAATAATAAGGAGATTAACTGAAAACGCTAAACAATAGTATAGGAACTGAAGTTCAGTGCTTTCAGTGGTAATACATTCCCGATAACTTTCTTTCCTTCCGAGCTCAAGGCTTGTAACATTTCTGAAAGGCATTGTGGTTCGAAAGCTTTGGTAACAGTGGCGGGATCAAAGTATTAAAAGCAAGATTTATTAAATGCTCATTAAAGTCCAGTTTGGGTCCGCTGACCGCGTCGCGTAGTCTTCCTCTTAATCGGATCATTCAGGGACTCATTAATTATTCATTGGGAGGCTGCGCCGACACGGTGTAACAGGGGAAACAACTCATGTAATTTGTCAACCATCTTTGATGTTACATCCCTTGAGTGGTTTTAGTGGCCGCTGGCTGACTAATTTCTCTCATCTGATCTTTTAGTCAACGTTCATATCTTCTTCCCGATTTCTTTATCCACATTTAGTGTGTCAGTCGTGCCCATAATTATATCAGTTTTGAGCATAATGTATGTAGGTTTTCTCCAAATTTAATAGAAGAAAGTAAACATTCAACATTTCAAAATAACTTAAAATCTTTTCTGAAAACTTCCCGTTTATGAGAAAATGTGTTTGCAATTGAAGACTCTACAGGGGAAAACCGTCAGTGGTTACAAAATGAAGATTTGGAGAAATTCGCATTTTAAAGTTTGCAAGTCCATGAGTTGAAAAGAGGATGCTTTATTTAAATTTGCTCCTATTGCTGGACAACGGTTGTTTTTCACTTAATCGGTATGAGAGGAGCAAAGCTAAAGATATTAGCTAAGATCTGAGGGAGGTAACCATAAAACTTGCATTTAGTAACAACTGGTCTTCCTCCTCTGCAGTCTTCGATCTGAAATTTGGTATGTATGGAAATGATTATTATCATAAAAGTGTAAGCAAAACAAGACCTAGGTTGGTTTAATGATGTCATATTGTTACCCGCACCTGTGGTTTTGGAATGAACTCCTTATCCTTCTTTGGTTTGCCCGGTCTTTCATCTCATCCCAACTTCCTACCCTTCCAATATAACTTGGTAAGGATGGGACGTTCCAGCTCTTCCTACGGTTCACTCTTCATGACACACACACACACACAAACTGTCACTTCTCTCACCACCCTCCAATACTCTTTCTTTATGTCACACAAGTAGTACAAGGGACACCGACTCTCCAAGTCAAGACAATAGAAAAGCGTGGACTCTAACGTGCAAATCTGTGCTTCCTGTGGTTTTATTTGACCTGAGTTGGCCATTCTAACATCGCGCGCACACATTAGAGTCTTTGAACATTGTCCTTAATTCTACTAAATCCCGTTTCCGCTTTCTATGTGCGATGATGAGATTTAAATGTGGACACTTGAAGCTTTGTCTTGTGGTGTTGTATTGCATGTATTTCCGGCTGTCTTCAGCTCTTGGGTGCCTTGACATAAACGCAGGTAAACAGTCACTTTCTTTCAACATTAGATTGCGAACGTGCGCATGTTTTATTTTGTTTAGTTATTTCAGCCATTCTTTCTCAAATTTCCCATCCGTTTCAAACAATAGTGAGACTTTTAAAGATGTTGAAAACGGTAGGATATTTCATTAAAATTTTTGGCCTGACCACACCGTTCTAACGTTCATCATGTACGCGCAGTAAATGAAATCAGTTTGGCATAAATGTCAATTACAGGGCATTTTCAAGCAGTTGGCAATATGTTTTTCAAAGAACCTGACATTTTAAAACTTTTAAATTTATAAACAAAGCTGTGTTTATTCCACAGGGTAGATGAAATGAGGCGCACATTTTGTTAGGACGCAAACACTTTGCCCTTTTAATTCAGGCAATGAGAGTTTGTTTCAGATCAAACCACCCTTTCCTTGATAAAGGAGATGTCTCTTCATAAAACAGACAAGTTCGCTTTTGTGATTCATCCTGCTGTTTCATCTTATCTTTTTATATCTAAATACATAGGGTAAAGTCTTATTTAAGTAACCAAGAGTGTTCTCTACCCATCTTCAAGCACTTAATCGGATTTTTTTTTTCCTAACATGACAAAAAGACAACATGCAAATCATCAAAGAATGTCTCGCCAGTTCAGCACAAATACCCATAGATCGTCTTACGTTTGATCATTACAATGATGAAAGAAATAATGAGCGTTTATGAATGGGATGACAATAGAAGAATCTTGTTCATGCATCGCTTGGTCCATCTGCCGTTTGAAAAAGACACAGTTTGACAAAAGTATTCAGAGCGCCAAAAGCAATGTAAATGTAAGGACATAGATCTACGTCTTTCTTTGTTCTCACATCCCATATTAATAAGCAGCGTTGAAATCTGTTGATGACCGGGTCACAGATGCAAATATGGCAACTTTTATCAAATGCGCCTCCCCATGAGTACATTCGTCTTGCACTATTAATCTCAACTGGTACATCGGATCTTTGAATAGATATAAAAATGCGTCCACCGCTGACGTTTTTAAAATTTGAAATTATTTTGCTTTGACGGTTTACGTTTGGCTGTTTCTAGTGGTGGAACTGGCAGCTGGTCTGATCTGCGACTTGGACGAATGCGCACATAAGTAACAGACAAGAACGAATCTGTTTAAAGCAAGGATTTAAGAAAAAAAAAACACAACATAATCGGAATTTGGGGTTATCCTTCAGATGTATGACATGCATCATAACGTTTGAATTCGTTTAGGCAACACATGGCGTTCCTCTGATTATTTGTGACCGGTGTAGCACATCAACCTTGTGTTATTAGAGATAACAGAGACTTGTGTCACATCGAACCCACAGTTCCATTGTATCACCCTAAGCCCCCCAACCCCTTTACCTGCTAAAAATCGACAGGTGGAGACGCCTATTTATGAGTTTGGTGACAGTTCTATTCGCCGTCTGTGCCAGCCTCTTTTGAGTCGCATAGTGGCTGCTACCGTAGCTTCCTGACGTCTCTGTTGGCACTCAGTTGACTGGGAAACATTGGCCCCTCGTTTAACTGAAGTAGCCTATGCTTCACAATAAAGCTAAGTATTGAATGAAAAGCAGAGATTTTAACACAGGCCCCTACGGACCACCGATGGCATTAAGAAACTGGAGATAACTGTAAACCCCGTCTAAAATTAAAAAAAAAACCACACGCACAAAACGGGCGCACGTGAAAAGAATAATACCCCTGCCAACTGGATCCCTTGAAATCCTTCGTCCGTCACCAGTCGAAAAGCACTGAGTTAAAACAAAGCTAGCGTCCATTACCCGTTTTCTCCAGGTTTAAATCGTGGAGCACATGAATCAGAATAAATACTCATCACAAAATATTTCCACTGATGCCTCTTTACTAATTTTTAGTTATTTATTTACTGAATTACTTCATATACCCTCGAAACAAGCCGAAATTCTGTCATATTCCGCTGGTCCTGACTCAGGACAAGAAAATGAATTTCATCTGCTCTGAATTATTCAAAGATTTTTTTTTTTTTTTTTTTAAAGTTGAAATGGATCAAGGTGTATGTCACAAATCCCAGACTGGGAGATGTAATAGTTTATGACAGGACGACAATCACGAACAAACAAGTTTAACACTTAACAAAACAATCCATCAGACTCACACATTTATTAAACATAATTATACATATAATAGCGCAATTACATACATTATATTATTGAAATGACTGCCGTACAACGGCCTTATTCTCACACACACGCTCCCTTGGATCCACAATCCGGTAGTTACTCCTAAAGGCACTTCGGCCTCAGCCTCTCCCCTCAGGGTCTTAATAGTACATTAATAATTTACTGGCACCGCAGTCTCTCAATATCCCCTTCCTATTGTCATACACCTTAGCACTCCCCTAGCACCTCAGCAGGGCAATAACACATTATTATTTCCATAGCCATCAACATGGCAACAACATAGTATCAGTTCACTAGCCTATCAACATGGCAACAATATAGTCTCTCATTCACTCTCATATCTACATCCCTGTCCGTGACCTGACTGCCACGACTTTATGTGCCCCTACTGTCCTGCACTGACAGCCTCACTTCTGGCCTATGTGTGGCCTCCGGCCCTATGCTGGCCTATCCCCTGTGCTCATCGAGGTGGCTCTGCGGCCCGTCCCCGACACCAGTCATAACTGGAAAGACTTTCTCCTAGTCTTCTCGACTGCTTCCTTTTATCTCTGCCCGATGGGCTATTATTCACAGATCCGCTCCCTAGGACCTTCTAACTTGCAGTCATAGTTATACAGCGCTTTCGCCTCCTTCAGACCCCCCACTCATGACATGCACGACTTTTCTTCCCTGTCTCCGTGCGTTAATTTTACTCTCCTCCTTTCCCCCCCGTAATTATTAACTATCGCTCACTCCACTCGTGACAGTGTATCAGTATAGATCTACCCATGACCTTATTTCTTCAGGTTACTTTATTTGAATAACTGTTTTAATTCGTACATGTATTTATATATGGCCTTTAGCGTCTTTACAGACGGTCTTAGCAGCTAGAATATTCACTTTCACTTTGACTGACAGCTTCTCTCGTGGCTTATTCTACCAATGTTTGACCCGAGAGTGCGATGGCAGTGATTGCAGGTCAGTCTTTTGGGTTCACTTTGGCGAGTGTTTTCATTCCGCCTCTGTCGTTTTGTCAGGTATGTTTCTTTTGCCTTGAAGTCTATTGCGAGCGTGCTGTCACAAATCCCAGACTGGGAGATGTAATAAGTATGACAGGACAACAATCACGAACAACAAGTTTAACACTTAACAGAACAACCCATCAGACTCACACATTTATTAAACATAATTATACATATAATTACGCAATTACATACATTATATTATTGAAATGCACTGCCGTACAACGGCCTTATTCTCACACACACTCTCCCTCGGATCCACAATCCGGTAGTTACTCCTAAAGGCACTTCGGCCTCAGCCTCTCCCCTCAGGGTCTTAATAGTACATTAATGATTCACTGGCACCGCAGTCTCTCAATATCACC
Source organism: Onchidella celtica (assembly GCA_963931925.1). NCBI lineage: Eukaryota > Metazoa > Mollusca > Gastropoda > Systellommatophora > Onchidiidae > Onchidella > Onchidella celtica. The sequence continues at coordinate 34,338,514 of OZ007577.1, forward strand.
TTCCTATTGTCATACACCTTAGCACTCCCCTAGCACCTCCGCAGGGCAATAACACATTATTATTTCCATAGCCATCAACATGGCAACAACATAATATCAGTTCACTAGCCTATCAACATGGCAACAATATAGTATCTCATTCACTCTCATATCTACGTCCCTGTCCGTGGCCTGACTGCCACGACTTTATGTGCCTCTACTGTCCTACACTGACAGCCTCACTTCTGGCCTATGTGTGGCCTCCGGCCCTATGCTGGCCTATCCCCTGTGCTCATCGAGGTGGCTCTGCGGCCCGTCCCCGACACCTACAAGAATAATATTACATTGGTATAATACCCTACCATTTCTATTCACTCCACCTCTCCTTACAACCCATGAAACGTACACACACTAGTTCACCTTTCACTCACCACACATCTTACGGTAACACACCTCCATCGGAGTACACACTACTCACTCGCGCTACAAATCCATGAACTCACTTTCATCTATCGCTCATGGCGCACATTGCTATATCCAATATCAAGGACTTCCACATTCCTCACATATACTTATTCACATCATGGTAATAGACGAATATAATATAATACATCAATCATAATAATCAATCAACATTCTACATACCAGTCATAACTGGAAAGACTCTCACTAGTCTTCTCGACTGCTTCCTTTTATCTCTGCCCGATGGGCTATTATTCATAGATCCGCTCCCTAGGACCTTCTAACTTGCAGTGATAGTTATACAGCGCTTTCGCCTCCTTCAGACCCCCCCCCCCCACTACTCACAACAGCACGCTTAACTTGCTGTATACTGTGAGCCTTTCTTACTCTACACCCGCTCTGTAGCAATCCCCTTAATTGCACTCACTCCACTCGTGACATCATCCCCCACCCCAAAAAAATTAATGCAATTAATTTCAAATCGCATCAAGATGACTGTCAACGAGTGAGCGTGAGCAATACCTACACTAGAAAAATGACCTAGCAGTTCCCCTAGTATATAGAATACCGAAATCAGGGGAAAATATGGGGATCAATATGGCCTGCAATAGGCATATATGTGTCACATCATGAATAGCTAACTAAACACAATATCTAATACAGAATCAAAAACCATTCAACCTATCAACCATTCTTCATATCATATATTTTATAATGTCAATATTTTAAAGTCGACTCATTCACACAGATCCTGTCAATGTTCCTGTCCTCCGATGTATAAGCTCCTGAAATCTTCCCCTAGGCTCGACTAAGGTAGTCGGCGATATGATTGCTGGTTCCTGGAATTGGTTGAATAACGAAGGTGTACGGCTGTAAAGCCAATGCCCATCTAGACAAGCGTGGGCTGGACGAACGATTCTTCGACAAAAATGTCAGTGGCTTGTGGTCCGTCTGGATACAAAATTCTCGTCCCATGAGATAACGTCCTAGTTTCTGGACGGACCAGACAATGGCAAGACACTCACGCTCTATCACAGAATACTTTCTTTCTCTCTGCAATAACTTCCTACTGACATAACATACAGGATGGAGACATTCGTTCTTCTCCTGTAGAAGACAAGCGCCGACACCAGAGTCCGACGCATCCGTTCTGAGGATAAAATTAGATCGAAAATCGGGTAATATCAGAATGGGTGACGATGATAATGCTGTCACCAAATTATCAAATGCTGTCTGACATTCAGACGTCCACTGGACCTTATCGGGTTGTCCCTTCTTAGTAAGGTCAGTAAGAGACGATGACAAGGAGGAAAAATTTGGAATGAACTTTCTGTAATAATTTAAAATTCCCACTAAGCTTCTGACTTGTTTCTTTGTTTTAGGGATTTGCAACCCTACCAACTTGTCAATTTTTGTTTCTTCAGGTCTCTGAACACCTCTACCCACAATATGTCCTAAGAATATTATCTCTGGACATGCCAAATCCATCTTTGCGGGTTTAGCAGTTAACCCGAAATGACGTAATCGTTGAAAAATTACTGTTAGTGTCTGAATATGATCAGACCATGTCGACGTATGGCATGCTATATCGTCAAAGAATGACACGACATTAGGTATGTCCTTCAACACTAATCTCATTAATCGTGCAAACGTCGCTGGCGCGTTTACCAACCCAAATGGCATGACCTTAAATTGGAATAATCCAATGGGCGTTTGGAACGCCGTGTATTGCTTAGACTCCTCAGTAAGCGGGATTTCCCAATACCCTTTCGTCAAATCTATCTTGGAAAACCACGTGGACCCGGCCAATGAAGCTATTAATTCCTCCTGAAACGGAATAGGCTCCCTATCGCCTACCGTAATAGTGTTCAATCTTCGAAAATCAATACAGAACCGCACCGATCCATCACGTTTTTTCACGAGGACGATGGGTGATGAATACGGCGATGTTGATGGTTCTATCACATCTAACTTCAACATTGACTCAACTTCCCTTATGACCCTATCCCTCGAAGAAAAAGGCAACGGATACGGTCTAAGAAATACTGGCTTATCGGGAGTCAACTTTATTTGGTGCTGGATCACCGTAGTGCGACCCGGCAAATCCGTAACAACATCCGGAAATGACGCTAACAGGGTCTCAAGTTCCCTACTCCTTGAACTCGTAAGGTCAGGGTTAATTTTTACGTCCCTGTAACCTTGTGTCGGAGTTAACTCCGGCAATTGAATTTGTAACTCCTCCTGCGCCTCGGTGTCGCTTACGTCACAGTCCAACTGGTCTACGACCCCCGTACAAGCAGTAGAGAAGACAGTCTCCTCTGGTCTTGTCTGTGCACACAGATACTGTGGTCTCTCATAAAATCTCTGTAGCATATTAACATGGAAAACCTTACTCGCTCCATCAATGTGGATAGCGTAATCTACCTTTGAAACAACTCGCTCAATAACATAAGGGCCTTTCCATGTCGTCAATAACTTATTATGGTCCGTAGGTAACAACAACAGAACCTTGTCTCCTGGCTTAAAAATTCTCAGTTTGGACCCTCTATCTTTATAGTCTTTTGCTCTTTTCGAAGCGATACTAGACGCTTCTTCTGCTATAGTGCGCGCTGCAGATAGTCTTTCTCTTAAATCAACAAGGTACTGAAACCTTTTTAAACGGTTCCGAAACCGTGGGGATCTCTTGACGAGGAGCCTGGGGTGAACGACCCTTATGCGTCGTCATTTGGCACGCACTGCACGTCTTACAATATGAACGTACATCTCTGTATACTGACGGCCAATAAAAATCTTTCAGAATTCTCTGCTTGATTCTAGCACTTCCCATATGATCCGCTAATGGAACATCATGGGCCAGACGCAATACTGTAGCAATTAACGACCGTGGCACGACGACCTGCTTTTGAACGGAAGCCACTGTGACGTACATACGGAACAGAATGCCCCCCTGGACAAAAAAGGAGGACGACCCGTTCTTATATCTCCTCGTTTTCTCGGTTCGCGCTTCCCCAAAACATGGGTTTAATGATGGGTCCTCCCTTTGTAATCTCGCCAAGCGCTCTGGCGTGATGTCTAGGTTGACCGCTGGCGTAGCCAAAGGTCTAATCTTGTCTTTATCGGCTACCCGTCGACGTGTTTCGACCGCGGCGCAAAAGTCAATACCTTTTGATTGCGACCATGCTTGCACGTTCTCATCGGAAAGGGAACCTACCCGGGATACATTCCCAATGATGAGCTGGGCGCCTGGAAAACAACCAACGACTGCTTCGACTTCCCCGCTAAGGAAAGGTGTATCTATCATTATTTTTGCCATGGGCAATTTCTCAATGGCCCCCGAAAATTGGATGCACGGGACAGTCTCACCTGTAAGCTGTGAATCCCGAATGCAGTCCCTATGCACTCCCACAACGGTAGATCCTGTATCTCGTAAAACCGAGACCGGTTCGTCCCCAACAAACCCCGGATAGACCCTAAGACCACCTCCTGTATGACATGAATTTATGACGGGGATCTTTCTCCCACAAGGTAAAACACCGGAAGATAATAACTTCTCACAACTGGGACACTTAGAATACTGTCCGCCTCCGTTGTCCGATGTAACACACGCATCCGCATGATGAAATTTATTTGGGGAGCATGGACTGGAGCTACTGTCCACGTTCGCCGCTATCCTACCTGCCGGGCAGTTCACGCTGATGCCTTCCGCAGTTCCAACACTTCGCGGCCCTACACTCGCGCGAAAAGTGACCCACGCGTCCGCAAGTCCAACACTCCGCTCCCTGTGCTGCTCTAGGCCTGGGTCCCCGTGACCCATCGCGACCGGAACTAGAGTCCCTATGCCGTCGGTCATCGGCAAAGGTCACAACTCGCCCGCGGCCATTACCGCGACCTAGCCCTCCTGCTCGGTCAAACTTACCGGATCCATATGCCGGTGATTGGTGATAGCCCCTACGCTGCCCCTGGGCTTGCCCGCTATAGGCACCACGCTGACGCGACCTGTCCCCAAGTCCTGCCGGCGACCCCTCGACAACGGCGACGTACCCCGCATCTTGGACGTACGCCCTGGCGACTGGTTTGGACGGATGCGCCGTACGGTATGCCTCCGCCAACTTAGACGCCTCCTGCACCGTCACGGGTTCGTTCTCTTTCAGGAAAGCCACCAGATCTTTGTGGCACGACGCGTACAGCTGGTCACGGATCATTAAGTCTTTCAGTTTAGCGAAATCCGCGCCCACATGCGCCAAGTCTACCCAGTTCGCGAAATACTCCGTTAGTCTCGCGACGAAGGCAGCAAAGTCCTCCCTGGTGTCTGCACGTGCTCGCCTAAACTGCTCCCGGAAATATTCCTCGGTACGCGCAAATCGGCGAAGCAGCAAAGCCTTCAGCTTATCGTAATCTTGCACGTCTTCGCGCTGTAGCTCTTTAAAGTATGTTAACGCTCGCCCCTGCAATAGCGACGCCAGGTACGTGGCCCATAATTCCTTATTTTCCCCCCATTGCAATTGTGCGTTCAGCTCGAACCTGTAAAGGAAGGCGTCTATGTCGTCCTTCCGGTCGTCGAACGTAGGGAGCTTAATCCTAACGCCACCTTTATTGTGTACCTGCCGCTCAACTGTTTCTGTTGGCGCATTCTTTTTGAGTTCTAATTCCGCGATTCTTACTCGCGCGTCTGTCTCCCGCTCTTGAGCTTCTATCTCCTTTAACTTTATCTCCTGCTCCCGTTCTTGAGCTTCTATCTCCTTTAACTTAAACTCCCTCTCCTGTTGCAACTCCTTTAACTTAAACTCTCTTTCCTGTTCCTGGGTCTTAGCCTCTCTTTCCTGTTGCTTAAACTCCCTTTCCTCTTCTCTCTGTCGCTCTTGAGCCTCTTTTTCTTGTTGACGCTCTCTATCCTTAGCACGCTCATCGCGCAAATCCGCCTGCTGTTCTTTAATCCAGCCGCGTAGCTCTTCTCCCTCCAGGCCAAGTTCCTTACCCAACTTCATTAGTTGTTGGAGTTCCGCCATTTCACCGATTTATGGTTATGGTATCTATTATAAGACGACCAACCTGTCGGTATGATCACTAGCGATACGACCAGAGACCTGAGATCACACCAGATATAACAAAACCCAAATACAATTCAGAAACACCCCTAACTAAACATTCTACAGCCTACTCTCTCTAACTAATTGTATGTTTATAAAATGTCTAGCACTATTAAATAACAAAACGAAAGGAAAAGATAAGAATGAGAAAATTCAGTAGAAGGACCACAAGTACGTCAAGGACAACGAACCAGACTAGGACAAAGCTTCTACAAAAAAAAACTATAATGGAAAAAAAAATGCAACCTACTACGCCGATTACACTACAAGGTACGAACAAGAACAGAGTCTGGAAAAAAAGAACGTATCTACAGAAAGGTAGAAGAGGGACAAGAGAAACGTCTTCCTAAAACAACGAGGAAGATAGAACGCTACAATCTAAACAAAAATACTGTGATGAACGAAGTTCCAAAGTTTACCACACCTTTTTAAAAGGATAAACTAAGTTCAACACAGCAAACCCGCGCCACCGCCCGTATAATCAATTACAACGAAAACAGCAAAAACAGGGAAACAGACAGATGAAAAGACAGCCCTTAATCCAGGGTACAAAATTTTAGACTTTTACTTAACTTTCAGCCTTATGAGTTTAAGTCCTCGACCTAATCGGAGCTCTGGCTGCTTGTCTCCTCAGGCTGCACGCACACACTCTGGAAAGTTTAAATACAAATTAATACCTATTCATAGCAATACATGCATCAATATACATTCATTATTATACATAAATCATATCATGAAATGTCCATTCATCCAACGAACAAGACAGCACAATTACCTACTAACTAACTACAACTAAATATTACGAAAATGGACGAGTCACAATGGACGAGCCCCCAATGTCACAAATCCCAGACTGGGAGATGTAATAAGTATGACAGGGCAACAATCACGAACAACAAGTTTAACACTTAACAGAACAACCCATCAGACTCACACATTTATTAAACATAATTATACATATAATTACGCAATTACATACATTATATTATTGAAATGCACTGCCGTACAACGGCCTTATTCTCACACACACTCTCCCTCGGATCCACAATCCGGTAGTTACTCCTAAAGGCACTTCGGCCTCAGCCTCTCCCCTCAGGGTCTTAATAGTACATTAATGATTCACTGGCACCGCAGTCTCTCAATATCACCTTCCTATTGTCATACACCTTAGCACTCCCCTAGCACCTCCGCAGGGCAATAACACATTATTATTTCCATAGCCATCAACATGGCAACAACATAATATCAGTTCACTAGCCTATCAACATGGCAACAATATAGTATCTCATTCACTCTCATATCTACGTCCCTGTCCGTGGCCTGACTGCCACGACTTTATGTGCCTCTACTGTCCTACACTGACAGCCTCACTTCTGGCCTATGTGTGGCCTCCGGCCCTATGCTGGCCTATCCCCTGTGCTCATCGAGGTGGCTCTGCGGCCCGTCCCCGACACCTACAAGAATAATATTACATTGGTATAATACCCTACCATTTCTATTCACTCCACCTCTCCTTACAACCCATGAAACGTACACACACTAGTTCACCTTTCACTCACCACACATCTTACGGTAACACACCTCCATCGGAGTACACACTACTCACTCGCGCTACAAATCCATGAACTCACTTTCATCTATCGCTCATGGCGCACATTGCTATATCCAATATCAAGGACTTCCACATTCCTCACATATACTTATTCACATCATGGTAATAGACGAATATAATATAATACATCAATCATAATAATCAATCAACATTCTACATACCAGTCATAACTGGAAAGACTCTCACTAGTCTTCTCGACTGCTTCCTTTTATCTCTGCCCGATGGGCTATTATTCATAGATCCGCTCCCTAGGACCTTCTAACTTGCAGTGATAGTTATACAGCGCTTTCGCCTCCTTCAGACCCCCCCCCCCCCACTACTCACAACAGCACGCTTAACTTGCTGTATACTGTGAGCCTTTCTTACTCTACACCCGCTCTGTAGCAATCCCCTTAATTGCACTCACTCCACTCGTGACACGTGCCACTGCGCAATTTTTGTCTCCATCTGCTTCGATCATTTGCAAGGTTCTCCCATTCATTGGGGTCGATGTTGAATGCTTTCATCGTGACCTTGCAAGTGTCTTTGAATCGCAGATGTGGCCTACCTCTGGGTCGGTTGCCAGTAGCAAGTTCCCCGTAGAGAATTTGTCTGGGGCTGCGATCATTTTCCATACGGTGGAGATGTCCAAGCCACCGCAGTCTTTTTTTGCCTAGGAGAGCCTGAGTTGATGGAATGTTGGCTCGGCTCAGAACTTCGATATTTGAGATCCTGTCTTGCCACTTGATCTTGAGAATTTTGCGTAGGCAGCGCAGGTGGAAGGAGTTGAGGGATCTTTCATGTTTGGAGTAGGTGGTCCATGTCTCTGAGCCATACAGCAGGGTGCTTAGGACGCAAGTTTGGTACACGAGTACCTTTGTTTTGATGGTCAGCTTGCTATTGTTCCACACCCTTTTTGAGAGTTTGCCAAAAGCTGTGGCCGCCTTTCCTATTCTGGCATTTATTTCAGTTGTTATGTCTGTGCTACCACTGATGGTTGAGCCTAGGTAGCAGAATTTTCCCACTTGCTCCAGAGGAGAGCCATTCAGCATGATTGGGTTGGGGTTTCTCAAGCCTTGTGTCAAAACTACAGTTTTTGAGACACTGATCCTTAGCATGAATTTGTCACAGGCTTTGGCAAGGCTATTGATGAGAGCCTGGAGCGTGGTTTCATCGTGGGCCACGATTGCAGCATCATCTGCGAAGAGGAGCTCTTGTAACATAATATGCTCTGTACGAGATTTTGCTTTTAGTCTGGCAACATTAAAAATGGAGCCGTCCACTCTGGTGTTAATAAGTACTCCACCTGAACATTGACCAAAGGCATTCTTGAGTAGGGCTGCAAAATATATACCAAATAAGGTAGGAGCAAGAACACATCCCTGCTTCACACCGCTGTTTACAGCAAATGAATTGGATGTGCACCCTTCAAAGTTGACACATGCCCTCATGTCAGTGTGGAAGGATGCAATAAGTTTTAGCAATGTTGGTGGACAGCCTATGGATTTAAGGACTGCATACAGGCCAGATCGGCTTACGGTGTCGAAAGCCTTTGTTAGGTCCACAAAGCATGTTATAAGCGGCCTGTTTTGTTCTTTACATTTTTCTTGGATTTGCCGAAGTGCAAATATAATGTCAATAGTTGATCGTTTGCTTCGAAAGCCACATTGTGTTTCTGGTAAGACTTTTTCCGCCAGTTGTTGAAGGCGGCAGAGGATGACGCGAGCAAAAGCCTTTCCAGTAATGCTGAGGAGGGATATGCCTCGATAGTTGTTGCAGTCGCCTTTGTCTCCTTTGTTCTTGTAAAGTGTGACAATTTTGGCGTCTCTCATATCATGTGGTATCACGCCTTCTTTCCAACACTGCAGTAACAGATTATACAGGTGTGGTAATAGTGGGCCTTTTAGGTCTTTTAATACCTCTGCAGGAATGTTGTCACTTCCTGTGGCTTTTCCAGCAGACAGGTGGTCGATTGCATTGGAAAGCTCGACTAAGGAAGGTTCAGCGTCAAGTTCGGCCATTATTGGCAGTTTTTGGAGGTGTTCCTCAAAATCTGGTGGAATATTTTTCTCAGTTGAATACAACAGAGAGTAATGCTCTACCCACCTGTTCAGTTGTTCATTTTTATCTGTGATGGGTTCACCATTTACAGACTTAAGTGGGGCGCTTTTGGTGATGATTGGCCCAAGAGCTACTTTCATCTGACTAAAGGCGGTTTTCATATCTCCCTTTTCATTTGCCTCTTGTATGCTGTTACACAAGTCTGTCCAGTATTTGTTGGCGCAACGTCTTACCTCCAGCTGAAGTTTAGCTTTTGCATTTTTCAAACAAGTTTTTGTACTCTGATTGCAATTTTTGTTATACTCATTGAAAGCAGATTTCTTTTGCTCAATGAGAGGTAGGAGAATTTCGCTGTTCTGGGCTACACAGTCGTTGTTTGAAACTTTATGCTGTCCAAAAGACTTGATGGCACAGTCATGAATTTTTGAACTGAGAGTGTTCCATGTTTCATCTACCGAGTCACATTGGGTGACATTATCCATGCTTTCAGCAAATAACTTTTCAAATGACTTTCTATTTGATTCATCTCTGATTGCTGTTACATTGATCTTAGGGATTGAAGGGGCTTTTGATCTGTATATTTTCTTGGCCGAAATTTTGATTTTGCTGACTACCAGTGCATGGTCGGTGTCACAGTCAGCACTGTGGAGGGAACGAGTTATTTTTATACAGCCCAAACTCTTCCTCCTTGAGAGAATAAGATCTAATTGATGCCAATGGCCAGACCTGGGATGGCGCCATGATGTTCTTTGGCATCTCTTAAGGTCAAAGTACGTGTTTGTAACACATAATGAGTTTACGGAGCATAGCTCCAGAAGGCGCTGCCCGTTTTCGTTGATGTTGCCAATGCCGAAGTGCCCAATGCACTTTGGCCATGCGGAGTGATCTGCTCCCACTCGAGCGTTAAAGTCACCCAGAATTAGCAGGCCTTCGGTGAGAGGGATGTTGTGGAGAGTCCTCTGCAATGCCTCGTAGAAAATGTCTTTGGTTTTGTCAGAGGAGGTAAGTGTTGGGGCATAGACACAGATAATGTTGGTAAAACCAGACCGGGTGTTCAGTCTGAGTGTCATGATGCGTTCCGACACTCCAATTGGAGTTGCGATCGAATTGATAAGGGAGTTTTTTATGGCGAAGCCCACGCCGTGGATTCTCGGCTGTTCGCTGCTAAGGCCCTGCCAGAAGAAGGTGTAGTTTTCTTCTTTGACTGACCCGGAGTCGGGAAGTCGAGTTTCTTGAAGGGCAGCGATGTCGATGTTTAGTAGCTGAAGTTCTCGATCAATAATTTGGGATTTCCTGATGGAGTCAATATCAGTGAGATCTTGCTGTTGCAAGCCTGGGCGCATTGTTCTGACGTTCCAGGTACCAAGTTTTAGTATTTTTCTGTTTTTGCCAGGTGCACACTTTACGTCAGCTTTTCGACTTTTGGTCTAGCTCCAACCACCTTATGAAGCAGGCTGACGTGGCGGAACAACACCCAACTGCCTGGGTGCTGCCCAGGTTACGGCGGGCGGTAGTTGATCAATGCAGCTGAAAAGCCGCTCCCACCGACAGAGGGGACCCCTGGCGCTCATCCGTACGCCAAATGGATTGAGCTTATCACCGGTAACTGCCACCTCCCGTGTTGTGCCCATCCGTAACGGATGGCTGGAGTGTCCTCTCCAAATCGGAAATGGGTGGGCTTATAGAGGAGAGACAAACGCTTGCCAAGCCCGAGCAAACGCCTCCTCGTTTTGCTGCCTTGCCTGGGCTATTTTTAAGAGATGGTGCTTTGCCCAGAGGCACCACCCCTCTCTCTGCCATTCTAGTTAAACCCAAGGGAGAGACCAGGTCAATACATTTGGAACTAGTCCGGCTGCAGGAGATGCTGGAAGCCAGTTTGATGCAGTTCTCCCTGACAACCACCTTCGGGTCTCCACTCCTGATTTTCTGTCTGGGTTTACTCCCATAGCCTTTGCTATCATAGCAACACACAAGGCAGTGTGGTATTTGTATTCAGGGTTACCTTCCCCTAGTCTTCCTCTCTCCCGAGATGACCCACAAGACAGTGGGGGTGACAGTAGCAGGCTGTATTGTGTACTGTCATACAATAGCAGAAAACTCTGGCCTAATTCGTACATGTATAAGAGTATGTATACTCTTGGTGTTCCTACACCATATGTTGAACCTGGTGATAGCCCCTCCCCCACTTCGTCATTCACCTCAGATAGGGCGCAGGTAGTAACGTTCTCTCGTGTATGAGTGTTCATTCATATGGGTATTTATAAATAGTTAAAATTGCCATCTAATACACAATAAAGATACCAGTCATACTGAGAATTTGCGTGCGTTAAAAATGTAAACTGCTGGAAAAACTGTTAGTTGTTATGTGCACCAATTTTCTTTGGGCACTTAGTCAAAACTTGAATCATAATCTGTCAAATTTGATTGGCTGGCGTTGTGTAAGGCGAAAATTCGTAAGCTGCCCCACCACCACCAACACCAACCCACATCTCTTCCGCTCTGTGGTCCTTCTTTTCTCTACCTCCACCTTTTCATTTCGTCTCCATCTGATTTCATCGTTTTCTGTCCCTTTTTCTTTTAGAGTCAGCGAGTCGTGAATCATGACGCGTGTCAAGAATAACGTTACACACACACCCCCCCCCCCATGCTACAACATCATAGTAAACGAGTGGACCCGGCGAGTTCGGGGTGAGGTTAGCATAGGTAACAGCTGTCCCCACTCAACCTTCCTCCTCCCCCTTCTTTTATCACGTACACACGCTTCACCTGTTGAGTTTCAGGCTTTTCTTTAATCCCATCTCCCCCAACTCTTTGTCCACCGCTGCGCCAGGCCGAACACCTGATGCCGCTGTGGCAGTAGTAGTTTGCGTACGATTTGCCGCCGTGGCTAACTTTATGACGGTGTCGCTTCTAGACGGCAGCTGAGAACAAGAATTGTCATCCACCGATTCGTATCGCGAAGATGAGACGATGGACTGAAGTGCTTTCAACAAGTGCTAGTGTTATTTAACAATGTTCTTCACACCTGCTGAGGGATACCTTTTGTTGTGCATTTGAACGGACGGTTGATAGTAAGCCAAGGTGTTAAAATTTAGCCAGAATACTATTATTCAATGTTCTACCGCTTGCTGCTTTGACGCATGCTGTACGTGAGTCATTGACTGTCGATAATAAAGTTCTATCTCATACTGGTGAATATGATTTTGAAAAGATCGCAGACTGGGCCTGTGGCTGTCCTCAAGGTATATGAACTTCCGTTCTGTTGAATTAGGATCTAAGATTAAGATTGTGTGCCTGCAGCTTAATTTTTAATTTCCTCTCATGCATTTGAATCTTTCAGTCTCGTCATGTTATTAAAAATTGTGCTTGTGGTGCCGAGGAGTCTGTAGTGACAGGTGTTTGAAAAATAGCGTGAAAACAAAGTAATTTCATTTTATCGTAGGCCCACATTCACTCTGAGATTCAATTTCGCCACTGCTTTTCCTCATCGCCATTCCTTTCTACAGATTAATGACCACGCCTTTCTGTATGTTGATAGTAGATGTAATAACGTTGCTGTTATTAAATCTTCACAGCCATTTTATTACATGTCGGGCCAATATAACTGCGATGTTAAACGGTTATATGTATTTGAAAACGAGGAAATAATTAACACAGTCACGACGGGCGTGCTTTACAGAGAGTCTCACATTAGTTTTTGCAGTACCCAACAGTCACATTATATCATTTTGCATGATTATCTGACATAAGTTTTAGCTGCCACCTTCATAGACGTCTTATGTCAGTGAGCAAAGACAAAAACGTGTCTACCGCCCTGTCACCAATTTATTAAAGTAGGCGAATAGCGATAAATTCCGGTACAAAATTTTCTCATAAATTCTTGCAGCGACATTAGTTGCAATATGCTGGTTCAATCCAATAGTATTTAAAATCCTGCAAACCAACAACGCGCGCCATGTTTCAGTGTCGTTAAAGCAAATTCAAATGTTTACCAGCTCCCCCCCCCCCCCCCCTCTCTCAAGATTAGCTCGGTTATTGCCCTAGCATAATGTGCACCATTCAGGTTGACATATGACGAGAGCCTTAACATTGTAATTTCGAATTGAAATGTGACCTTGGCAGACTGAATTTCAACGACAGGCTTGCTTTGTGTTTATACAGAACTATTTACATACAAATCCCAAAAACACCTGCCCCTGTAAGCTCCGCCACGCGCCCTCGAGTTACCCCCGGTGCCCTGAACTCACCCAGCCAGATCGAGTTACCTGCACTGCAGCCACTTTTGTTCCCCCTCTATTGATGTCGCCCCCGTGGAACAACCGCCTGTTGAGGGCGGCATTAACATTATTTTGCGTGTGTATGAGAACCCTCCCTTTCTACTGTTATTCTTCTTCTCCTTTGCGAAAGCTAAGCGTGAGTACATTTGAATTTGAAATGTCGGCCAATCGGTGGTTATATTTACTCCAGACTACGAAAGTAGTTTGGAAGGGTTTTGCTGCCTTCTTTAGCGTTAGTTCCTGCATTGAGGAGACAGGTTCTTACCGTTCATGTAGCCTTGTTTTTGAATTTCGCAGCATAACTAGTCTTTTGAACTTGCACATATAGTGTCAATATTCTTGCCGTTATTGAAGAACTAGGTCAGAATATGTTTTCAGTATATACTTTTTTTCCCCACCTCTAAAGGATGAAGTAGAAGACTGTGTGTACAACTGCATCTTATTCCCGCTCGATCTCTGTGCATCTCTTCTCATAATATAATGGTCACTGCCAGCATGTAGGTCCTAGCTACAAGTTTCTCGCTTACACCTGAATTAATTGCAGCTGTAACACTACTAATTTCCAGGTGTGACACAATGTGTGGGCTTGGAGTGAACTGTGACCGAACCATGTCCGCTGGAATTGTGAAATAAACTGTCAGACATTTCATTCAATCAGTGCTATACATCCTTTTGGCGAAGAGTAGACGCTCATCTGTTGCCAGCATGCGTGTGTTTACATGTTTGTCACGGAATGTCTCTATGGCGCAGGAGACAGAAGATAGAAGCAAGCGCCGAAAATTATGGTTAAACTTTAAGCAGAAGAAACGGAGACCCAACCTGTATGACAGACGACCTCTGGCCACACCAGGGGCTGGACGGGCTGCACAATCTACCCATATCAACGATGAAAACATTCCACCGCCTCTGCACAGTCCTATTCTACCGCCAGAAGCTCCAGATAACCTTGTTGTTCAAACCAACGCAGAGGAGAAAAAGATAACACAAACCAACGCATCTGTACATCGTCGCCGCATATGCTTTGCTGACAACACCATACCTTCCTCAGAGACGTCAGCTTTCAAATCTCCAGTATCGGCGATACCTTTCAGACGTCGTCGCAACTCACCACCTCTTCCACCGATTCCTACAGCAGCCAGCGCATCCATCTATATCAAAGAAATCGACACAACGGCGGATGAAAACGATGCGAACTATCTGCCACTGTCCAAGGTCTTTCCACCATTGCGGAATGACGACTCACAAAATTCAGAGGAACTTTCTGTCGGGCATTACGACATGCCTTGGCCAGATAATTCGCTTGGACATTCTTACAAAATTCCTATTCCAAGCTGCGTCCACCATTACCAGTCCTGTGGAGACACAACCCAAGAATGTTCCACCTGCAGCAGTGGAGCTCTTGAAGGGCATCTGGGCTCTGATGCTACCAAGAGCTTGCCAGCCAGCGCTCTGATCTGTGATAGTGATAACCCGACAGCTAGGGATAGCAGTAGAGGTAGCCGAAACTGTGGTACACTAACTGAAAGCGGCAGCAGTACTGTGATATCCAAATTGAAATCCGTAGGGTCTTTCAATGAAGCATTTCTCCAGAGCACTGGTAGCCTTCCCCATAGAACTGTTAGTGGGGCACATGTGAACGCCGTTTATCACTGTAACAACAATGGCAATGATCAGGCAGAATGTCCAAACAGATTGGCTGAAACTGAAAATTATGAACTAGTAGCTGACTGTGATGATCCAATTCTTAGATGTCTCCCAGAAGGGAACGGTCCAGCAGAAAGAGGCCTAAACGGCAACTATTATGACAAAGTTCACATTGAGACATTTAAAAGCCATGTGATAAACACCTCAGATCCTTATGATAGCTTAGAGTTTTATACAGAGGATGATACTGAAACTGATGTTGAAACTGCATCTCAATCTTCCAGTGCCTCTGAGTTCCTTGGCTGTATGTCTTTTGGTGTCCAGAATCTGCTGAAGAAGGTAAGTCATAGTATTATGACATCTTATGAGTAAGTGATAAGCAAGTGATTCCATACTTCCCAAATGCTCATATTTTTTTTTGTGTCTGCCGATTCCACTCCACACAAACTAAAAGAGGATTTTGAGGTGATGCCAATTTTTTTTTTTAAATTCTGCAAAGAAACACATTTCAGGAGTCTAAGATTGCCATTGTAAAGACAAGAGGATTAAGGTTTTGATGTGTAAAGGAATATGGGATAAATTCCATTCATGACATCCTGGATATAATGAGTGTGAACTTTTAATTCAGAGGCTCCATTGCGCAGGCAATTTTTTTTATTTTTAATTTGCACTGTTCCTATTCTTATTTTATGCATAATAATTTTTGATAACTCAGATTCATGGTATCACCGTTCTAAAAAGTTCTAAATAATGCTGTTTGTCACCATTTCAGGATCTGGATGGCTGGTACTACCTTCTCACGGAAGAAATTGGGAGAAAGAAACATCTGCAAGCACACACAAAACCTGTCATGACTGCCAGAAGTAAGGAGAAAATGTGGAACTAGAATAGTTGCCAAGGCAGTGAAAGAAACTAGTTAATATGTAGCAGCCAACATTTTTAGTAAATAATTTCAGAATTCTATGACTGTGACTTCATAATTCACTTAGTTGTAACAAAATGGAAGCTTCATATGATGGTAATCCAATGTAATTGTGTCATTTCTATACCCTCATGAAAAGAGATCCATTTTATCATGAAATAATGACTGAATGAAATGTTTGTACAGGTTACCAGAATATCCCACATATAAACAAGGCAGTGGATGGTCAAGAAAGAATTGTGGTAAGTATCCTTCTTTCCATATTATCTGAAATGTTCTAAGGTCACGGGTGGGTATTTTAGTTATTGAAGACTATTGAGAATATCTGGTTAAAGACTTCAGGTCTTGGCTTCAAAGCAAATTACATTCCTCACACCTTGTTGACATGTCGTTGCTCTATGCAAGGAAAATGTGACTTTCTACTTCAGTTGCACAACAACCAATTCAACATTCGGAAATGTGGCCTGGCTGGCACTGAATATGTGGAAATCAAGGGCCTTTATACATATTTGCCAGAGGTTCACATTTTCTAAATATGTCCCATAGTATTTTTCTCAGAAGATTTTGTTGTTCTTAAATTACTGTAATGGCTTTCTTTTCCCATAGATCAACATTCCTCGGGGCAAAAATGGATTTGGATTCTCATTTGTGGATGAGCTACCACCAAAAGTTGGTCGAGTGGATAGAGGTAATTATTTAGGCTGTTTCAGCTGTTTCTTACATTTTCATTTTGTAACAAATTGCGAACATAAAGTTCTATGTTTTTTAAAAGATTTCTGTTTGTTTGTAGCCTTTATGACATTGGTGAAGGCAAAGGTGAAAAAGCAGATTTACATATGGAGGAAAATTGCCTCATCAAAGTAAAAGTTATATATTGTCCTATTTTAAGAAGCCTGGGAATGGAGATATTTGCACTTACAGCTAATTAGCAGCGCTAATTATGGTAGTGATTAAACTGATTTTAAACATTTTCTTACAGCTTCCCCTGCTGAACAAGCTGGAGTCAAGAAAGGAGATTTAGTCATCAGAATCAATGGTCAGAATGTTTCAAGATCAACCTGTGAGGGAGTGGCCCATATGGTCAAGTGAGTACCTTTTAAATAAACCAACACAACAGGTGCAGCACAGCACCAGCCCACTTACTAACACTAACTGATTCATGGCTCTCGTAAATACTCCAGGGGAGGAGGGGGATGCCGATGACCTTTATCGGTATTTTGTGTTATCTCTTTCTGTATCATGAGACATAAGATGGTTTTATGGTTGGCCTCTGCTTTGTCAATAATGAGGCAGTGATATCTTTTGGAATGCCTGTTTTTGAAGTGGCCATTTACATGGCAGGTGTGAACCTATGTATCAGTGTAAAACATGGTTTAACTCAAACTAAGGTGTTCAAAGTGGTCTGGCCTTGATGCAGATGTAGTTTCTAATGGTGATATCTTTAACATATTTCATTGTTTGCCTTTTGAAGGAAAATGAACCCCCAGATGTTGACCCTGGAACTTCAGAGAGACCATGTGGTGAGTACCACCACAGAAATCACTGCCACTGGTACTCAGCATCCCCACCATGCAGCTCCTTACAACAAGAGGGGTGTTGGCACATCCACGGACCACTTGTATGAAAGCATCACAGAGAAATCTTCAGGTGATCATCATAAAGAGAACAGAGCAGTCAACAGAACATTTGATGATGAGGAGTATATAACTGATGAGGACATGTCTCAACATCCTAGGCAGGCCAGTCACCCTGGAATTACAAGCACCCCGAGACCATTTGTTGCACAAACTCACAAGGTAAATATTTCATATCTTATCACCACTTTATTAGGGCACTTGGATTAAGGACTTCGGTAAATTAGCAAACTCCTTGTTTCTCACTGTTTCCATGGCTCGCACCATGTCACTGTTTGAATTCATAAACAGGTTCATATGAACTTGTTCATGTATGTATGCAGGCCTGTATTGTCGAGGTACATTGTTCCAGTGGAATTCAGTAGTTTCCTAAATCCTCTCACTGTGAGGCCTCTGTTATCTTTCTATGAGTTGTCAGGAACAGGAATGTTGTTAATGGTTTATCCTTTTTTTTGGATAGACCTCAGTCCATATTTTTTGTCTCCATTATGTAGATAAAGTCTTTTGAATCATGATTATCATTCTGTTATTTTATTACTCTGTTTTCTTCTGCATCTATTTGTATAGCTTATCTATGAATGAGTTTTGTTAAGTTAATATTATGACTTTAGTAAATTATACCCTATAACTTGAGAGGTATAATTACCATGTCAAGTTATAATTACCATACTACTCCCATGATAGACAGATTTACCAGGGTGACTTTAATCAATCAAATTAAATTTTATTTTTCTCAGACTGTCAGTACCCAAGCATTGCCCACAATGACTAAGCATGAGTCCATTCATCGTCTGATGTCCATGGAACTAGATAATATCGACTTCATGCACTATGGCATTGAGAGGTATTCCCGGCCTCTCCGACACTGCATTGTCTCCGCCCACCAGCACCTCACAATTTTTCAGAATGTGGAAAAGGTGAGGCAGTCAAAGAATTTTTTTACAGATCTGTTAAACACTTCCAAGGATTAATATATGTAATGGAAAGCCTTTATATATTCATTACGGTGAACTAGTGCAGTTTCAGCAATTCAGAATTCATTTCCTTCATCATGTATTTGCTAATAGAATATATGAAAAAAAAATTCTCTGAAGTGTCTTTGTAACCGCTAATAATATGAAGTCCCCGCACATGATGCAATAAAAGTAGATTATTAAAGTCATTTGAATTTTACATCGTGTTGTATTTTCTTACACTAGCTTGTCTCTGAAGTTGGACTTGTACAGAAAAATTTATTGGGTCAAGAGAAGAAATATATCCAACAGCTTGTCAAAAGAAAGATTGAAAGTCCATTCCTCCAGACTGTCTTTATGGAACACTGCATTACTACACTTGTGTGAAATGAGGAACTGGACTGTAACACAGCTTTCATTCTTACTTTCAGCTGGTGACCATATCAGAATACCACATCAAACAAATGCAAGATAATAATTCCTCTGTCAACTCTGACACTGATGATTCTCAATCCAGCGAGAGCAGCATGTTCCCTAACTCTATTGCACTTATCTACCAGTCAAAGGTGAGATCCACTAACATGATCAGTAATTCTCTGACCAGCTTTACTACACACATTTCCTGTATTCCAAGTCATATCTGGATTATCTCGTAATTTTTGGCCTACCTGGTATGTCAGTTGAAGTGAATTCACTATGAAACAGCACTATGAGAATGGAGAAAATATTTACTCAGCAAAGTTTTTTCTTTACATTGATAATTTATTGCTGGTGGACATCAGTAGCTGTGTCTGTTATATCTGTCAGGCATAAAAGAAGGAAATCTTTTGTTGCTTTAATGCAAAGACTGCTGGCCTCAACTGCATTAGTTACTTTTTGTATTTGCATTGAACTTTAAATCAATTTTTCAGATCCATATGCTTTGTCAAGCCTATGAGACTTATGCTAATGGATTGGTTCGCTCCAATGCTTTGTTGAGAGAACTGAGGAAGAACAGAGATTTTATGAATTTCATCAAAGAGCCTGCATCAGACGATGGACAGCCACTAGGCCATCCTTCCATAAGTGCCTTTATCAATAGACCTGTTCTGGTAGGTAGTCATGCATTGCAATGAAAGGAATTAAATGTTTAGATGGTTGATTATGAAAGTTGATATTGACTTGACATTTCATGTTACATACTTGTGTTACTGGGCATGATTGACATTGGGTGGTTTTTTCTTTTTTTTTGTTGTTGTTGTTGTTTTCCTTTTTCTTACCCAGGTAGCTTTGATTCCAAATACATATATTATCAGTCATGAATTTTAAGGAATGAACATGTGAAATAATTATAGATTCCAAATACATATATTATCAGTCATGAATTTTAAGGAATGAACATGTGAAATAATTATAGATTCCAAATACATATATTATCAGTCATGAATTTTAAGGAATGAACATGTGAAATAATTATAGATTCCAAATACATATATTATCAGTCATGAATTTTAAGGAATGAACATGTGAAATAATTATAGATTCCAAATACATATATTATCAGTCATGAATTTTAAGGAATGAACATGTGAAATAATTATAGTTTTGAATAGAAATACTGATTTTAAAATATTGGAACAAGATCTGAGGCAAGTGAAAAAGTAAATTATATTTTTGTGTCAGAAAAGAATTATTGGTAACACATTTAAGATCACTATGAGAATGTTATATGAATACTGGATAATGATGATACTGATGAGCTCAGATACATGGATACAACTAAATGTGCACAATGTTTATGAATTCTGAAATAAGTTAATTCTTTTGCCTATAAGTATTCATTTGCTTTTGTTCTATGCAGCATATTCAAGAACTCCACACAGTTTTGAGTGAGATATTTGCTGCCACCCCATTGCACAGCCCAGACTTTGTCACCCTGCAACAGATTGTGATCAAACTGTCTCAGTGTGTCACAGCCATCACAGGTCTAGATTCTGCTGGGAGAGTCCAGAGTCTGGATTCACTCACGTCCTCCCAGGGTAGAACTAGCAGCCAGACTACCAGCAGTGGTAAGTAAATCTGTGATTTTCAGACAAGTTGTCAGTATGCTTATCTCACAGACAAAGTGGAAATCAGACATCACCAGCAGAAATTTTCAGTGAAAAGAAGGATTTATGATGTTCACTTTTATCTCTTTCCAAGGATATCTTTAGGCCCAGCCTGCTTCCAGAAAAGTGTGATATAAAGGGAGGGGGGGGGGGGGGGGCAGCAAGAGCCTGTTGTTTTGAGAAACTGCTGTAGAGAACACTGAATCGCTTTGTATTGGAACATATGTGTGTGTGCCTGAGAAAACCAACAAAAAGTCGGCAACATGGCATTTTGAGTTCTGTACATATAATAAAAGACAAGACATTTCTGATAAACTGAAGTCACTGACCCCCCTAAAACAAGATTTTGAGAAAACGGCATTTAATCTTAAAAGTGGCAATAGCTAACTGACCAAGTAATATTGGAATGATTGCTGTTAGGAGACCGTAGTCTAATAACTAAGCCGTTATAGAGATCATAGTGAGTAGTGTTCACTGCTCATCTACAGTTTTCCCTGTAACATGCCACGGTCCCCTAAACAACAGCCAAGTCGGAAGTTTTTGGATCTTGTTAGGAGACCGTAGTCTAATTAGAAAAATGTTATAGAGATCATAGTGAGTAGTGTTCACTGCTCGTCTACAGTTTACCCTGTAACATGCCACGGTCCCCTAAACAACAGCCAAGTTAGAAGTTTGTGTCGGACCCATATTTTCACTTCAAAGTCGTTTTTCTCAAAATCAGCTCTGCCGACTTTTTGTGGGTTTTCTCAGGCACACTCACATATGATAGTGCTATGTACAGAAGATCTAAGCTGTTATGTGTGACCTGTAGAAACAAGAAGTATTTGCTATTTTCTCCCTCTTTGTGTACCAAATATGCCACAACAGCCATGGCATTTTTTTTACAGAAGTCTTTGAAACAAGTTTTGGATGATTCCCTTGCAAATTTAATGAATACTGGATTAACATTCACTTATTCTGTGTGATTTTAATCAGGAAAAGGCAGTATGGCTTCACTGTCTTCAGCATCTTCTGAAGCTGATGCACAACGTCCTCTCCTGCCATCCTCAGCTGCATCTGTGAAGTCAATGAACAGGGATGTACTAAGGATACAAGATCGATTGGTTTTCCCACCTAATATTCAGGTAATATTCAGATCCTATTTTGTGGACAATTTTTTGTTGGGCAAGTGTTTCAAATTTCACCACTACTTTTCTTCTTCATTTTAATAGGTTGGTTTGGAACGTAAGCTCTTATATCCACATCTCATCAAGTACGCCCCACCCAGTAAAATGAAGAATTTTAAAATCAAATAATAATTTGTTAGTGACCCAGTTTTACAAATCAGGGCACACTTTCCTCAAAAATCATCATGAGGATGGAAAGCCAAAGATAAAAGAAATGAAGCTCATCTTGCCTTCAAGAGATAGTCCAGTAAATTACATTCCATAATTGGCTTTTACTATGGTGTTGCTCTTCAATATAAAAGTTCAGTTGTGCAGGAACACCATATGAATAGGGGTTATTGATCCAGTGGGCTTTGGGCTGTGAGTTTGATATGATTGCATGTACATAATAATTACATGTATTGATTGAAAGTTGCTAAAAAAAAGTCAGTTTTTTAAGTTTTATGTGGAAAGTGTGCTTATATGGAGTTTTGCACTCAGAATTTGAATTTGTAGTACATAATTCTGTTTTTCATTTTAGGCTTTTCAACTGTGCCAAGAGGAAAGACATCTCATATATCAGGGAGACATTTTCAGGTGTCACAAAGGGTCGTGGTTCAAATCTCAATTGCTTCTGTTCTCTGACATACTTCTCATTGTGGTCATGGAAACTGATGGGACTCTGCTGGTGCAAGACAATCCTGTCAGTATGCTAGACCTGGCAGGCATTGAGATTAATAGGAAATATGGTAGGTTTGCAGTTGTTTTATTACTCTTCTGCTTCATTTGTATTTTCACTACTTGCATATTACTTTCTCCTTCATCTTTCTTCATTTTGCTTTGGAAGTTTCTCTCCGTGTCGTTCGCAGTAACCGTTTCATTCTTCTTCATTTTGTGTTATAAGATACCTCAAATCTAAACTTAAAGATCAAAATGTCATTGAGAAAGTCCATTTGTCTTCTTGTCTGTTTTTATAAAAATTTAATGTCCATATTTGGTACAAATTACTGAAAGTAAGGAAAATGGTCATAGATTAATAACAGAGTAATGTCCTTCAGTGGTTTTTGTGAGAGGGAAGTAAATAGGATTTTTAATTTAAGAGACCTTTCTGTTGTTTTGAAGACTGTAATGTAATAATATGATGAGGAAGGTATTTTTAAAACTTAATATGGCATGTATTTATTTCACAGCTTCGGAGTTTGTTCTTCATCTACATGCAGCCACATCTGCTACTTTACCCAGAAGGCAGCATTCATCAGCATCGGCAAGTAGTAAAAGTGCAGCAGCTAACAGTGGTTACATTAAAACACTCACATTGCGAGCCCCTTCATCCCAAGAGAAGTTTGTATGGAAATCTTTACTGGATCAGAGAGTCGCAGCTTTCAATGGCAGCAAACTACAGCATTATGGATCCATGAAGGACATTTCAAATGTGAAGACCAACATCATTTTGTAATGAACATTTAGGATTTGAACAAAAACTTAATACTGCTGGGCATGTAAATCAATGCTACAGAGAGCAAAATTTTGGTCACTAGGCAGTAATGCCTTTTCTTGAGGGTATGACTAAAAATTTGGTATTAAACAAATATTTAAACTCTGAAGACTGCAGAACCAGAGTGACTTCACAGAAGCAGCACTTAGTTTAGGAAGAGTTCAGTTTACATTGGAGTCAGGACACATAGATGATCTGTCCAATAATGTCTGTATAGAAACAATATTGTGCATGAAAACTGTCTTCATTGGGAGGAATTAAGACAAGTCAAGTTTCGTATCTGCAAGTTGTTTCTAGAGACTTTATGCCAGAATCACGGCTAGAAAAGCAACTGAGATTCTTTACTGAGATGATGTGCTCTTGATTTTTCCACGCATGTAAGGTCTGGAATAAATCACTTGGACATTGTTATGCAACCGCTGCATTTTGTTGTAAGCCAAAATGACAGTCTACCACAACACATCTTGTAAAAGACATGACAGTGGTACTGATTTAATTATTATAGTTCAGTTTGGTAAATTTCTGTCAAAGCAATTGTTTTGAACCTTCTTAAGTTCCTCTTGGAGCAAATCAATCTTCTTTAATCAAAGGTTTGTTGAGTGACAGTCACACTTCATTGCTTGACCTTAAAATACTGATAGATTGTGATTGTGTCTGTCTGAGATGAGAGATGGTATCAGCTAGGGGTGCATTGCTTTTTTTTTTTTTTTTTTTTCAAATCTGTGATGAGAAGTACATCTCTGATGTGGTTTTTTCATTGACTTTCCTGATTAATTTCATGTTAAAATTTTGATACCAATTAGATCTAAATCATGATTTTAAGAGATTGTACAACCAGATGGGTATGGGAAATTGTACAATGTGGATGTTTGAAAACACTTCTTTAGACAGCATTATCAAGGTATACAAAGCATTAATCAAAACATCAAGCAAATGTGCATTTTAGATATCTGTGCCAGGTACTAGGTAGGCAAGACAGAGTGGCCTGTCTGAATGCAAGGCAGGGCAATGTAGATACCATTCAAATGGTTGGTCAAGACATTGCACGTCGCAAGTCGCAATTGCCCACAGACAAGAAGAGTTTTCAAAATTTAAATGTTGCATGGCTCTTGGTTTCCTGTGCCTTTAAATATCGTATCTGTCATCTTAAACTACCTCAATGATATCAAGCTTTGATGGTCACAACATATCTGTTCCATTAGTTGTTTTAATATGTGGTCACATTTGTTCTGACTATGAAACAGTGAATGGATAATTTTCTAGTCAAGATTTGCATTTAAAAATTCATGTAGTTTTTGTACATTGCCAGTGAAGCACATATTAAAATACTCACTATTTCTCACTATTTCACTATCAGCAGTTTGAAACTTTGAAATACGGTACTGATACTTACCTGAGCTGATAATTAAAAGACTATCATACTTCATTTGAAATCATTATTTACAGCTGCAAAAAAATATGTTTGCATACTTATTTACAATATGTACAGTTAAAACCAAAATAAAATGTTATTTACAGCTGTATTTTGATATCCTTGCTGTAGTTTCTTGGAAGATAAATACATATGTACTGTTTAATTTTAAGCTTTTTGTGCTTTACATAGATCATAGAAAATCATGCCAAAATGTGAAAAACCACTTTGGGATCATTGTTTGAAGATATATAAAACACTGGCCATATCATGAAACTGCACTGGTGTATTTGCACATCTGTACATGACAACCTGTTTTGGGCCAAATATTTTATGAATTCTCTGGGAGAATTTTGTTTTCTCTTGATTAAGAGGGAACTTTATTCCAAATGTGTTTGTAACATAGACATATTTAGGGTAAAGCATAGATTCCAAATAAAATATTTTTGTCTTCTTCTGTAAAATTAAGTCCTTTGCACCTGTGCGGTTTTATGGTAGGGCCAGCAAAAAGTTTGTTTAGCTGAGTGCATGTATTAGCCATTTTCGTTGCCACCACTACATAATACCATATGCTGGGGGGCATATGGCATTTTGTGGTTGGCACCAAGGACTTGTCAGTGATTTGCTGATTTATGGGGAGTAATGTCATGAAATTATGCATGGTGATTCTTCAGATATTACTCTTTCTGTTTACAACTGTAGTAGTTACTTTCAGGTTTTGTCAGTACGTTTATTTTATAGTTGGCCAAAGAAGTGATTTTTCAAAGACCCAGAGATTCTCCAGGATGCAGATGCCTGGTGTACAAGTTTGACAAGAAAATCTTCTGGTTTGGACAGTGAAGAGTTTAATACTAATAATAGGGAAAATAAATTTTTCTTCTTTCAAATACAGTAGAAATTATTTCATTCCTGAGCAAGATTGTGTTAAATATTTAAAACAGAATCATTTCTGAATTTGACATGGCACATTGAGTAATGGGCATAACGAAACGAGCACTTGACATTTTATTACCTCAGTTTCCCAAGCATTTGAGATCTAGCAAAATCAACTAAATGATACACATTTCTGTTTCATAAAGAAAGTAGATACCATGTTGAAATAGAGAATATTTCTTTTCTAAAACGTATCAGACTTCTTTATCCATTGTAAAAAATGCAGCAGAGCCAATGTTATTTTGTTTAGAGATGTGCAGCTGCATTTGTACAATGGTGTTCTTTTCTGTTTTATTATTTTTTGATTATGTAAATTGGTTGTAATATTTCAGTCTTTTTCTTTGGAGATTATTACTTTGACTATCTCTGTGACTCTTCTTACTGTACCTTCTGATGAAAAAATACTTTGAAATTATCTCATCACATTTACTGTGTGACTTTTCTTGGTTCAGTTGTTTTGGTGCTTAACATTTGTTTGTTTTTCTTTCTGTGGCTGTCTCAGTGCCTTCCTCTGTTTCATTGCTGCAACCATCTCTCTTTCTGTGTCCCTTTTATACATTGTAATTCTCTTTTACGCTGCTTCACTGAGTGCATTCTGTATAGAATGTTGTTACAATATAGAATGTTGTTACAAGTATGTACGCCCCCCAAGTTTTTTATGTGCTACCCCCGGCATACATATTTTAAAACATTTTGTGACTCCAGATTGAGATAGTTCCTCCCGAAATACTCCTAACAAAAGCCTTCATTCATTTTTCTTCAGATTTTCTTTTGCTTTACCTCCTGTGTTTTGGTTGAAAGGACATTGCACAGGGTTAGGGACTTGATCAGATTTAGGGTTGAGGATAAGAATGGGGTTAGGGATAGGTACATAAACATATGCGCCCCTCATGAAATATGCTTGGGGTGCATACATACTTGTAACAACAACCTTCTGTATATCATGTTGGTACATAAAGCTTTGTGGCATGAAGCATATGAAAATTTGAATTGATGACAGGAAGTGTGCTTCAGTTGTCAGGTTTCAAGATGTTCATATTTATGCATATATATAAGCATTGTTCTTGTATATAAAATATTCCTCATTTTGTAAATTTACTGTACACTAATTTTTAAAAAGTTACGACAGCTGTCGTGAGTCAGATTATCATGAGTCATTATTTATGTCTTGATTTGTTCTGAGTTTGAGCAGTGTGTGGAATATGTGACAATCACTTTTTGTATTATCTAAATTTAATATGTGCATTGGTGGCCTGTCTTTGCCTTCCCCATCCATTTCTCTTTGTTCTTTCTCTCTGCCGTCTTCTTGCTCCTCCTCCTCCTGTCTTCTATGTTCTTTTTCCTAACTTGGCTGAACCTTGGTCTGTCATATTCTTGCATTCTGTCTTGCCATCCTTTATGTTATTGTTTGTGTCACTGCAGTCCAACACCTGAGGCAATTCAAAGATTTTTGTTCTACTAGCTATCCAGGCAGTGAATTGTAAGAGACAAGGCAGAATGGTGTTTCTGCATTGTTCAAAGGCTGCACGTGAGATCCTGGATATGCACTGCAGTAAAACTAGATCATCAAATCTGTGACAGATTAGCTGTGGGGCCTAATAGTAGGAGTAGGGCTATTATAAATAAATTGAAATGGCACGAAAAAAGAAAGTTTCATGGGAATTGTGCAGCTTTGGAAATACATGTAATGCTTTCGTCAGTTCAGGGAATGTGTTTCTGTAATGAGGATTTTTAAAATTCTTTAGTCGTAATTTTAAATATATAACAAGTTCATAGTTACAACCTACATTTTCTAAATTTTGTGATTATAAATTGAAGGATAAATGGCTTGTATACAGGTGTATTTGAAAGTGTGTATTATTTTCACAATGAATCGAATCATACTGTTATTTATTCAGTAAAATAAATCATGAAAGAAAATAGCTACTCATGTATTTGTTGTTTCTTTTGGTTGTGGAATTTTATGCTGCCTGTCAGTTGTGGAAATCGCTCAAAATCAGCATCTGTCTATTTATCTATCTGTCTGTCCTGGATCTAATAAAATTTTTGCTCCACTGGGGTTTTTCACAATAGTACAGACATTATGAATTAGATAGTATTCCCATGGGATGAGATCTACCTTGGATTTCTTGGAAGGTGTGGGTGAAAGGTTGCCATGTGTCTGATTTTAATTATTCTTTGGTCTTCCCCCTCTATTTTTATGTTTTCAACCTTTTCGGGGAAATTTTGTCAATACAACCATGTACTTGAAGAAATCCTTGGGAAGACAAGGCTTTGTCATCAGTTTTCATCCTGATAACTGAGATTATAGTTAAAATTTGTCCTAATTAAATTATTAGATCTTGTCATTGTATGATTGCACGCCATTCACCCATCTACCCAACCATTCATGTATGCATCCCTTCATCTATCACTATCAGACTGTCTACCTGCATGTTTTTCTGGCAGTCTGTCCATCCACCTTTATACCTGTCTGTCTACATTATCTGTAAGTTTGACAGTCTGTGAAATACATGTAATGTTCAAGTTCTAAAAGTACCAAAACCACCATACCCATGGATCACATATGTGCAGTCTATCCACCTGTCTATCAATCCATCTATCTATCCATCCATGCAACCATCCAACCAGCCAGCTGCCTGACTGCACTTTGGCTGATAAGTAAATCACTCCATGAGTGCATGACGCCCATGTTTGTCTCCGTCCGCCTGACTCTCTTCCCTTAGTCTATAAATAATCTAGTATCCTCTAGTATCTTTGGGAAATAATAATGTATAGCATTTATATAGCGCATATCCATTTAAAATGCTCTATGCGCTTTACAGAAACAACATGTCAACCACAGAGCAGAATGGAGCGCCTGCGAAGCGCTCAACACAATACGCTGCTTCTTTCTCTCTCCCTGTCTCGCTTACTCTCTCTCTTTCTATCTCAGAGCAAATTGTAACGCAGCCTGTTAGGCGCAGTTCACAACTCACAACAGTTCACAACTCACAGCAGTTCACAACTCACATCAGTTCACAACACACAACTCAAATAATATTTGAATATTTATTAATAACAATATATATTTAATAATTAATAATAAATTTTGTTGTTGCTGGTGGGGGGGGGGGGGGGGTGATATGGATAAATTTTAATCTATTAATTTCAATTTTCAATTTTGCCCGGGCAGCGGCCTTTCGGCCTGTTCTTTATGATTTCCAACTGCCAAGGTATCTTTAACGTGCGCAACGTGCACACGGGCCCTCCGAATTTTTTCGTCCTTATCCGAGAAGACTAGGTACTCGATCCTACCCCCCAATAGGACCAGGGACTTGAAAATATGAGGAAAATCCAATTTCCAACATGCCTGCACTGCCCGGGTTTTGAACCCGGGACCCTTGGCATGAGAGGCGAGCACCTTGCCTCTAGGCCACCTTGTCCCTTTTTTCGTTTTTGGCACAACTACAACAACAAATGAAAATAATAATGTACATTTTTTACAGCAAAGTCAGAGGTACGGTACACATGAAGGTAAAGTAAAAAAGAAACAAAAAAAAATTAAGCGGCGCACATTATTATAAATTGTGGAAACTAATAAACAGCTATCTATCAGTTCACTGCATGTCATAATTCCTTTTAGTAAGCTGGTGTGAGTATGATTCTTTTTTGTTAAATCATCGTGATACAATAATTTACACGTTTTCAATTGGCCAAAGGTAGCTGATAATTCAAGACCTTGCAGGGGAAGGGAAGGGAACAGTTTCCTCACTTTCTTTGTTGCAGTGTGGAGATACATGTACCGTAGTCTAGTGCATTGTATATCAACCAAGGCCTTCATAATTATTTCCTCACTCTTTCCCTTGTAAACTTTCTGAATTTGTTTACAATCTATAAACGAATACATGTACACATAGTATATTTTTAAGCCCCACTAGTTTTAAAAAGCCCATGAGTTTTTTTTTTTTTTTCAATTATTATACACGTAGAAGATTCTACGGTGAAAATAATCGAACTGCTTGTACTTCACTTTTGAACTCTTGACCAACCGGATGTGAACTCGCTGAATGTTGTACATAGATACAAAATGGCGGTTAAGGGATTAGAAGGAAGGACAACATTAGACTACGTTTAATGGTGTGTGCTGTTCCTCAAATACAGACTGTTATATTAGGTTGGAGAAGACTTAGTCTACTGTCTCCATGGGTTGAATGTGAATATGTGATAGTTTTGAAACTGGTAGACAACATAAGGCATGACTTTCTCGTGCAGCAAATAGATCTATAGACTTGATCTAGATCTAGATCTAGATATAGGCCTACATAGATCAGATCTAGTCTAGGTGGATCGAGTGACTGTCAGTGATGAAAGGCCCGGCTGGGCGTATGGGTTGTTTTTCCTCTCTTCAGCAGGTCACACAGACGATAAGGGGCATGAATAATGCCAATATATTGCGCATGTGTTTGGTGTATTGTTCATTTATTGATTAATGACATATATAGTGCCCAAAAGTCCTGTATGCTGCATGTATATTAACAGTCTCTCCCTTTTGGAAATTGACATCAGTTGTGATCACATTAATTCTGGCACATTGAGTTTTTTTGTTGTTTTTTTAAGGAATAGTGCACTTACATCTATAGAGTGAAGAGCAAAGTCGGCTTCAATTTGAAAACTGAAATCTATAAGAAATTCGAGTATCTAACTCAAAAGGAAGTTTTTAAATTATTATTGTTACAAGCTGAGGGGCCCGCTCTACAAACGGTACGTAGGGCGTATTTTGACATAAACTGGGCAGGTCTAGATGAGGCCTTGGCAAGGGATAAACCTGAATCCGCCCTGCTTCCCTCTCCCGACCTCCCCACCCCCCCCCACCAATTTCTCCTATCCATCCCATCTCTTTTTCTTTCCCACTCCTGTTACCCTGTCCCCCAATACATGTAGGCCTATATATATATCCCTTGTCTCCCTCCAGTCTCCATCCCCCTTTTGTCCTCAACAGCAATCCCTCTCGTCCATCTATCCTTCCCTCTCCCTCTCTCTCTGACAGATGCTTTAACCCTCACCCTGCGCGGGGCGGCAATAGTCGGTATTGACTTGCAAGTGCTCACGCCGCACGGGTGGCAAAAGTCGCCCAGGTCAAGCTGACCGCGCCACGTGCAAGCCCTATTTTCAGGCGTCGGGTCACTGACCTTTTTGAGACGTAACCACCGTGTTATTGTTCACTGTATCTCTTCTAAATCAAACACATTGTGACATGGACATGTTAACCAGTGAACCACTGGTCGGAATCACAAAGACTAAGCTTTCAAAGGCTCTCCCCACACTTTCAGAAGATGTAACATCGACATGCGAACTGTTGCTCAACAAATTTGCAATATTATCTCATTTTCTCACAAGCTCACCACCATCTGGAGTTGTCTGTATCTAAGAACCAATCAGAAACAAGCTCTGAAATAATCTTTGCCCCAAATTCCCACATTGGTTTATTAGTATGTGTCAATCAGGATGAAACCATTTGTGTAGGTCTTGGGAGGGCGTGGCTAGTTATCATGCTTTGTTCTCACGAAAACTACAGCTGTCAGTTTGGAATCATAAGTCAGACCATTGGTTAGAGACTGACAGACTAAGGTTTTGCTGGTTAATTCATTATCAAGCGTGGTAAGGCATAGCAGCGAATGTTTTCATACCAATCAATAAAAACCGAACCACGTGGACAGCGTATGTGGTCATCGTCTAGCGGCACGGGTCAGTGACCCCAGATAAGATTCTCCGTGAGTAAGGTCACTGATGGGGCAGCGGGCTTTACGGGTAGTGTGCGGGGTTGGGTTAATGTAGGTCGTCCAAACTGATGTTTGCTTTTTATCATATCTCACCAGTTATTGTCTAATCTGATGGAGCTTGTTTTTCCAAGAATTTTGATACCAAATTTATTATTCTGGCTTAAAGGCTATGAAAGGTATGGCATTTTCAAAAGTGAAAAAACACCTTGAATTTGCTACCTTTTGCAAATTGCATGAAAGTCCAATTTTGACTGCCCATAAAATGACGGTTTATTGAGTCACGGCGTTGAAACTTCTTAGGTTCCAAGTCAATGGGGTGTACAATTTTTTTCAAGTAGTACAAACATAATACAAGCATCTCATTTGACTTTTTTTAGTCATCAAACTTCATCCGACATTGTTTTTTTGGTGAACTCTTGCAGGGGAAACAAAAATAATGTTTTTGTTTTTTTTTAATTGAAAAGGAGGTCAACTGTGTCACCATTGACTTAGCACTGAGTGTGGGACAAAGGTGACAAAATTAAGCATTGGGTGGGTTTATAAAAACAGTTGGCGCTTTGTGCCGAAACATACCCGATGCCTGATCTTGGCATCCCCTTATAATGCAAAAGCTGAGGTTTATTTGCGTCTAATTTTGATCCTGATCTATTAAAGTTTCCACTAGTTTCTCGGACGACAAACTTTTCAACAAATGATTTTCAAAGGAATTTCAACTTAAAACATGATGAAAAATACATTTAATTAAACCTCATTTATCGGGCTTTCTGTGTGAGTTATTTTCAAACACGTGCGATACATCGGCGCGACACTCTCCGACCCCTTGTTATGAGGGGGTCAATTTGGTATGCGTAGCTCAGAGCGAAAATGGCAAGACTATGTCCTCTTCAAGCTATAAAAACACACAGCTAAACACATTAAATAGTACAAAAGGAAGTACATTTTGTCAGAGGAAGGCTTGAACTTTATTTTGATGTAGGATAAATGCCGTTTCACATAAATACACAGCAGTAATAGCCTTGTAATGTTGGCCTAAAATTATGCCAAAACGGGATTTCGCCCCTTTAGCGGGGCAGTTTGGACTACCTACTTTAATGCCAGATGTGCTCATAGTTTCCCCAAGCTTAGGTGACTTGACAAAGCTGTTACAATTTTCAAAAGGCACTGCAACAGTAACTTCTTGAAACAACCTGAACACATTTTATACTTGGTTCAACAATCATTTTTTGAGCGCTACACAACACACACTGACACAGGCTGCTTGAGCCCAACTCTAGATCTAGGCCACGTTAATAACGGAACTTCGATTCAATGCAAATACCAATTACTTATTTTTACACTACGGATCCTTACAAAATACATGGATGTGATGTTTAAGGTTTATTTCTGACCAACAATGTGTGAAGAAAGTTTTAAGAAAGGCGAAGAACGAAGACGGGGCGAAGTAGTCACCGAGTGAAAGTTTCGATCATGCTTTTTGATTCTGAGGCACCCGGCATTATCTGGGTATACGGTAAACCTGTGAACCCACCATTCTATCTCTCTCTCTCTTCGGTCTAGAAAACTTCCCATATCCTAGAGCCTTAATTACTACAGATTTCATGTGCACCAGCACACAATGCACTCATTTCTGGTTGGGATTTGCACTTTCGCTGTCTTTCAGTTTCAACTTCAAAACAAACATAATGCACATGCGCAGCTTCAACGAAACCTTAAAATGGCGAACCATGACTCGAAATAGATCTAAAATTGGGGAAACAATAAATTTCCCCCCCCAAAAAAATACACCGATTTGAGACTGTGCACCCTTACATCCATTTTGATGCACCATATAAAATTTGAAGTCTGAGTGTTGAGTGGTTCAGAAACCTTTTGCAACGAAAAATCTCAGGTCCACAAATATATAGTATAGATTATCGTGTTTCAAGGCCTATCATAAAATAACCTAATGGATTCACCTCTTACCATCAGACCACACACATGGTAGTTATACTTTTGCCATCTATCACACATAGTAGTAGACACAATCAGGAATTCATATTAGCCAAGATTTAGGATACATCTTCTTAACTATACCTTCAGGAATAGCAAAATCGTAAAAAATGGACCGGATTGGGCAGTTCGGTTCCCCTCTCCTTGGGAGCTACAGTTTGCCTAGTTTGGCAGAAGGCAGTGAAGCAATCTCTGAAGCAGAAGAAATCAATGAGGTAAACACAGAAATATTGGCCTGTATATCAATTGCATGGATCAAATGACAGATTATATATTCATTTTACAATTTTTGTTTTGTATGTATTGTTTTTTTTATGCCATTGTTTCCTTCCGTTTGCTTTACATTATTTTATATCAACAGAACTTTATTTTCATTTCAGATCTAGAATCTAGAGCGTTGTATGAATGTGTTGATCAGTTGTAGTAAGATTGTCATTACTCAGGCATATGGAGTAAATTCCAGATGTATTTAAATACCTGAAATTAATGCCTGATATTAGAAATGACATACTTCAGAAATCAGGATAGCCAGGAACCACGTTTGTCACAGCTGGCAACAACATGATCTGAAATTCTACGAATACATTTTAGGATTGGCATACGTGCCTGTGGACAACAGTAGGTCTGTCTTTGAAGGGGCTTTGACTCAAAGTTTGACATATCAGATAATGACACTGACAGCATATTTTTACTCAAGCAGCACAGTAATCTATCTGGAGTCTGACCAAGTTTTTTTTTTTTTAAGTGGATAAATGTCTTGACCATAGTTCAATCACAACATAGACAGTGCCATAATCCAGGAAATTGGAAGCTTAATTACTTATGTAATATCCTTGCTGGAATGCAAGATATTCTGACTGTCAAGTCTTACTGTAGTTGTACTCTATTTCTTGGTATTTTTCCAGGTGAAATCCCTCCATGACCAAGGCATAAAAGCAGCCAAGACATCAGACTTTGATGAAGCAATCCAGTTCTATAATGAAGCCCTGGAGATTGATTCAAAAGATGTTCTAGTACTGCAAGCCAGAGCCTTGGCATTTTTGCAGCAGGGAAAAATGAATGAGGCCTTGCAAGATGCTGAATCTATACTGGCAATTAATCCCAACAGCTCTCAGGTTGAGATTTTAGTTATCGTACCAAATCTTTGATTGTCTTGTGTGAATAATATTCTGACCATATGTGCAGACAATATGGCATTGCAGTTACACTGATTGTCTGAATCAGAAGAAAATACGTATTAAGTCAATATTACATAATTATTTTGCTGATTTGTGTTTGTAGTTTGAAACACTTGATATCTTCTACTATAGTCTGTTTGCTGAAGTTGTATGATTGATGTTTTCAAATTCTCAGTATCTTTTAAGATTTCTCCAAATCTTGTCATGTCCAGAATTTTTGTGGTATTTCTAAAATCAGCTTCACAGGAAATAGTGTCTCACAGATGCTATTATTTCTTTATCAGGGTTACTTCCTGCAAGGCATGGCCTACCAACAGATGAGCAAGCATAAAGCTTCATTAGATGCCATGCTGACAGCACTTGACCTTGATTCCACAAATGCTGACAAGGTCACCAATCAGATGGCAAGGACTGTTTCTAAATTTTGTCAGACACAAACCAGTTTTGCAAAGACTTTAAGAGGTAAAAGAAAATGTTTCACAACTAAAAAAAAAAAGAAACATATCAAATCCTTACAAAATTTGATGGTCTTCTTTTTTCCCAAATTTACATTTTATCATCGAGGAGAATAAACATACCCTATACCCTCCGTACACATCCAATTTTTCCAGTGTATAAAATGGGATTAGTCCGGCCTTCTCTGGTTAAAAGAGGTAGGGGATAGATTAGAAAGGAAGTGTATTCAGTGGTATTGATGTATACACATTCAGCCACCATACCACTTTTCTTTCCAAATAGCTCATCTATGCCAGTGCGAAATCCTTGCTATTGCACATATATGGAAAATAAACTATAATTATATTCTTATAATGATGTATTAAATAACAATATTATGGATTTTGTCTTTCAGCCATGGATCCCTATGAAAAGCTTAGTGAAGTGGGTGTTGTTCTGTTTCAAAACAAGAAGTATGATGCCTGTATTAGTGTTCTGGAAGGTGCCAGAAAGTTCCAGACCAATCAGAAAAGGATCACCATGCGAGTACTGCTGGCACAAGCCAATGCTCATTCACAGTTACTTCACATTGAAACTGCCATTGGACTTTACCAAGAATGCTTAGCTTTGGCAGTGGCAACTCATGAGCAGGTTAGTCTACAGATGGCCAAATTCTGACTTCAAATAACTTTCTGTTGAAATTTTCTCATATATTTTGGATGCATAATCAACAACAGATTCTTTATCTGCATGGGTCTAACTACAATTATAGTGTCTGGTTTGTCCCTACTTCTGTAAGAGCTTTGCAGACTTCTTCCTGAGCACTGTCAACAGAATAATTCATTAGTGATTGCGGATAGAAATGTGAGAGCACAAGTGTGATGTGTGAGAGAGAGAGTGAGGAGTGGGGGAAATCCACTGTAGAATTGACATCAAGTTTGCACATAGGAATGACATTGTTCCTACGTAGATCTGCTGACTGTGACATGACACCGATGTTTGTTTGATGTAGGGAACCCACCTCTCCGATAATCCTACCAATTCTACGAAAATCTATGTCGGATTGACGAAGGGTTGCTGGCTGGGAAGAGAGAGACAAGTGAGAAAGAGAGTAAATTGGGTATATCTCAAAGTTTCAATCTCTGTAATGTTAATACTAGTGTCTGTGGTGCCGTACTTTCTTGGTTTTTTCATGGTCAAGGCAAATTTCATCTGAGGTAAAAATAAATATTCTGATTCTGATATCTTACTAGGTGTACCAGACAAAGTCATTGGTGAATATTGCAACCTTACACCTTGAAAATGGTGATACGCACCAAGCTATCATCTTCTATGAGAAACTTTTGCATCTGGAGGCGGAGCTTCTGGCAGAGGCGGGGTCAGAGGATGCCATGCCTGACTATTGGACCAAAGAATTGCAATGTGGGCTGCATCTTAACCTGAGTATTGCCTACAAGACCATTGGGAACATGACATCTGCAATAGTTCATGCTAAGAAGTAAGTGCCAAGGCAGATAAATTTCGGCTCAAGACCTCATCAGTGAACCATGTCAGATGCTGTATAGTGTATAGTTTGCACAGAACTGAAATCGAAATATCATCTGTGTTTTCTTAATATAATGTTGATTAGTTGACCAAAAAAATAGCATTTTAAATGTTATTTAAGAATTGAACTGCATGTTAGTTGATTTGAAACAATTTTGATGTTGTTTTATTGTTGCTTATATATATGTCCCGATCATGAAACCGCTCAAATGTATTAGCGGAACTGCAAGCGACAATTTTTTTGTGCCAGATATTTCTATGAACTCCTTGAAGGAATTTTGCTTTTTGTAAATTGATTAATGGAGTTTTCAATATTTCAAATGTTTATTTATGTAACTGTAAATGTATTTAAGATAAGGAATTTATTTCAAGTATAACATTATTTTCCCTTACTTATAAAATTAGATCCTTTGCATTTGTATGATTTCTTGATAGGGGCAGGGGTAGGTCATGATCAAAACACTAAAGCTTTCCCTTCTTTTGAAGATACTCAGCCAGTAACACTACATGAAAGGAATGACCACTTTGTTTTATAGGAATGACACCATTCCAATGTACGGCATTGGTTTTGACATTATGGTGCATCAGCTTGATGTAGGAAATCCATCCCTTCAGTAATCATACCAATCCTGCAAAACTCCAAAACAAACTCATGTCAGTCTGACCTAGGAATGCTGGCTGGGCAGTGCTGAAACAGGGCATGACACTTGAGTTCAAGACTATTTGCCTGATTATGTGGACACATTTAATTCATTCTCACTGTTCTCGTACACTTTTCAGATATATGAAACTGGCAGAGCAGTATGGACTGGAGCCTAACATGGTAGCAGAATCTGTTCATAACACTGGAATGTTGAATGAGATTCTAGGTATGCAATCATACATTTATTTACCTAACTTTAAAACTGGCTCCATTACATTTTCTTTATACCTCCTGATGTTTGTGAATAGGCACCTGTAGAAAGTGGGCCATGGCAGGGCCAGGTGCAAGATGACATTGTGGGAAAAAAAGAAAAATGATGTATTTTCAGTTGTATTCTTTTACTATGAGCTCACTATATAACAGGAGTGGCCAAATTTGCTAATGTAAGAGCCACATACGATAAACTTCAGATGTTTGCGAGCCGCAAAATATGAACAAAATTTACATACATTTTTATTGTTACAAACACATTTTGTTACAAAAATTTCGTATCATTATTAAGAATTACATGTATGCAATGGTATTTACTCATGTATGCAGTTTTCTTAACTGTTAATTTGTATTAGTTTCACTAATCTCAAAGTACACATATATATACCAAATGTTTTCAATATCTTGACTGATGATTGTTTTAACTATACTGAACGTATTAAATGCAGTAATGAACTATGGGAACATCTGAGAAAAACGTGTGAATCTGCATTTCAGTAACAAAATTAGACTGCCAAAAATAAAATTGAAAGGGTAAAAAAAATAGATAATTTTATGCTTAATGACATTTATTTGTAAGCCAATATATTTCCACAGGGCCGCATATTGCAGGTCAAAGACCCACAAGAGGCTCGCGAGCCACAGTTTGGCCACCCCACTATATAACATCTCCCTGGTAGTTTTCTGAACTCAGAATTATGTCTTGAAATCTTGAACTCTAATTTCATTGCCACTGCTTTTCAGGAAATTATCAGGAGGCTCTGCAATGTTACAAAGAATATTTAAGTCGATCTAAAAATGCTGGAAACAAAAAGGGGTTAGGTCAAGCCTATGGGTGAGTATTTTCATGAAACTTTTACTGCATGTGATATTTGTCTTCAATATGATTTAGTATAATAACTTGTGCTTGCCTTGATACAGTAAAGAAAAATGATGAATAAGTTGTAATTATCTGTATTCACTCTATATAAATGGAAAAAAAAAAGGTGAATAAGTATGTAATTCCATTAGCTGTTATATTCTGTTCATATATATAGGCAGTATACATTATGAATATTACTGGAAAGCTGGTATGATACAAGAAGATTATGAAAATTGAACCCAAAGCTAACTGAAAGTATAGAATATGCTTAAGTTGAGACTATCTTAAAACAAGAAAACTAAACCACTTAAGGGGAGGAGCAGGTAAAAAATTCTATTTTCCCCAGCTTTTAATAAATTTCCATAAAATTTGTGGTAATGAATCAGAATGAAAATGTGATTTGAAAAATGTATTCAAATTTTTTTTTTAACTTTGCGGTTGCTATGGTAACGGCGGCCATATTGAATTTTCATTACATTTTTAAATTGGAAGTGCATAGGGAGGGAATATCTTCCCTCCCTATGCACTTTGCATAGGTAGGGAAGATAGTGTACTACGTCATCACTAAACGTGTGGAATTATTATTGGTCTAAATTTAGTGCGTTTGATTTAAATCGCGATCTTAGAATTAGTTGTCGGCAAGCCAGTGGCGGCAGGAGCGACTCGCGATTCGAGTCAGTCGACGACAGGAGGTTATATGAATCAAAATCATTCGAATCAGTCGGCGAGTCAGCAAAGACAGGAGACAGACAAACAGCCTAGACCGAGCTCAAAGCAAAACGTAGGGACAAAGGCTCGTTGCTCCATCGCCCACTCCGAGCAGAGAAGGTCAAGACGGAAGCCGAACTCGTGGTGCGGCAGCATGGACATAACCATGCGCTTACTGAACTTGTGGGGGGGGGGGGGGGGGGGGGGGAATCAGTCGATTTCTTTATTCCCAAAATTGAAAAACAAACAAACAAAAAAATCTGCGTGGACAATACTGCACTTGCAAGAAGCAAATTAGCTTCAAATAGTTTCAAAATTTTTGTTTCTCCCCTCCCGTGTAATTTGTGGAGAATGACCTGAAATGTGAAGGGTTCGATCGTCGAACTACTGTGTAGTCGAAGTTTCATCACTCCAGCCAGCAACCCTAAGGTAGTCCTCTGTATAGAATGTTTGCACAAAGCAATGGTATTGTTCCTCGTAGATTCGCTGTTTACAGCATTGACCGACGTCTGTTTGATGTAGGGACCCCACCCCTACGGTAATCCTACCTACTCTACGGGGATATCTTGCACAAATACGTCGGATTGACGCAGGGGTGCTGGCTGGGAAATTCCCTGGAATGCTTGACCTACAAGTGCCTCAACAAATTAAATGCCGATATATTCTTCGTGTAGGTACATGTGCTTTACTGTATGTTTTCCTGAGCAGGCAGGAAACAGCTAGTTCCCCTTGCTCCTCTCCCAAAAGATCCACTCTGGACTTTTCATAGGTGCCATGCTCAATTACAATAATACATGTAATTACATTCTGGCTCCATGGGCTTAAAATTAAAGCCTGTCAAATTCATTGTTCCCTCTCACATGAACGTAAATTGAAGAAGCATAAGAACAACAGAAAATCTTTCCTCTTACAGCTTTTTCTTTTTGCCATATTTTGACAGAGGTAGGTTAGGTTTGCTGTCGCCAATGGGAGGTAATGGGGATAAGCACTGCTTACCGCCGGATGATGAGTGTGATACATGACCATTATGTATAATTATGTTTCATAGCTATCGCAAACAGAGCAGGCAAAATACAGGTAGAAAGGACTATCTTCCCTGCCTAAGCAAAGTAGGCCTAGTACACAAGAAATATCTTCCCGACCTAAAAAATATGCAGAGACAAAAATATTTTCCTTGCCTAAGTTAAGTGAATAGTCAAGAAATAATATCTTCTCTGCATGCACATAGGGATTGCACAGGCTGGGGATATCTTCCTTACCTATGCAAAGTGAATAGGCAGAGGATATCTTCCCTACCTATGCAAGGTGAATAGGTAGGGGGTGTCTTCCTTACCTATGCAAAGTGTATAGGTGGGGGATATCTTCCCTACCTATGCACTTCCTTTTAAATTAATAATTCTGTGAAAACCATCGGCTGCAATGAGCTCAAATTTTGCATACAAGTTAAGAATAGGTATGCAAAGAGAGTTACAACGCCATATTTCCAATAAATTCATCCAATTGGTCATATTCCAACGTTGAAGTAGTAAGTTACATTTTTATCTGACAACACAGTTTTCAAATCTGTCTGAAAAAATATCACATATAACCCAAATCGGCCGTTGTAACATCAAAGTATATATATTCAATGACACATGTGCAAATTTTGAGGGCAATCTGTTCGCTAGTTATGGAGAAATTAAGAACTGAAATTATGAAAATGCGTTAAAACCAAAGGGCCCCAAGGGCTTTCTAATTGCTCTAGCTCGCAAAAAATATCACAAATAACCCAAATTGGCCATTGTAATATCAAAGAACATACATCCAAGTACACATGTGCAAAATTTGGGGGCAATCTGTCGGCTAGTTATGGAGAAATTGAGAATTGAAATTGTTTCCCAATTTTGTCTAGATCTAGTCCCAGTGGTCAATATTTTGAGCCGCTCCTCCCCTTAACTGGGACTTTTCTCAAATTATGAATGAAGGGTGCCTGTGTGACATTTACTACTTGCAATATCTCTCTCAGCCCTTCAAAACTTTTTAGCGTCTTGAATTTGTTTTATTCTCATCAGATGTCTGGCGAGTGTTTATGCCGCTTTAAGAAACTGGTCACTGTCCTTGTCCTTCCACGACCAGTACATCGCCATGGCAACAAAAGCAAAAGACAGGAAAACCATGGCTATAGCTCATGAGATGAAAGGAGATACTCTGTGTGTGAAAGAAGATTATGAGTGAGTTCTAATTCATGCAGTTGTTACAAATTATATCCTTTTTATGTGTAAGTAAACTCATTCAGCCCTGAATTTTTTTCCACTGTTGGGCAGATTTCTCAAATTGCCGCACACAGAAAATGGGTGATGTTTGAAAAATGTTAATAACTTTATTTGTCACTGTCTGTCATACACACAATTTGTACAACAGTTTGAAGGTAACAAAACAAAGAATGAAAATGAGGGAAGAAAATCATTGTAAAAGATAGTATAAAGTTTTGTTTGAGGAAATTAGGTGATAGTGATACATTCACTCTAAACGCCATTTTCCTCACTCTCACTCTCTGAATCTGAGTTTGACATCTAAAACATAACTCAAGTCAGTTTCCAGCCAGTCTTCAAGCAAAACTCTAGCTTATTCAGCCAGTAATAGTGTATTGTCCTGGGATGCCATAACTTTGTCAACACAACAATCATTTGAAGACTCCCGCTCAATGTGCAGATGATCAGATATCACATCTGCTTCAGTTCAAAGAATCCTTCTAGGAGAAATTTCTCATAAATTCAAGAGTACATTCCCCTTCCTATCATAGTGATAAAAATATTTCACATTTTCTCATTACAGCTGTTAATACGTAGCATAGAATTGGATTCTCTCTCATCAGCCACTAATGGCAGTCACCCGATATCCTTTGCTATCCATTGGCTGATCATTAGGGTTGAATGAGTTAAGGAAGCTACCATAAATTGTTTCAACTCGTTAAGAATGAGTTTATGCATCAGCAATATATTGAAAGACATTTAATATGAGACTTTTTGGGAACTAGAACAAACTCAGCAGCTCAGCTTAGAAGTATCAACAGATTATAGATATGTATCAGTGTGACCAGTTTGTCAAAAATATAAAAGAAGTTTACAAGAACAAGGGTTATCCTGTACTACAGAACATCCTCTTCCTTAAAATTTTGAATGAAATGGTGAACTTGTTTCTGCCAGTCTAATTAGATGTTTTTGTTGGTTCTGAAGTTTGACTCATGGTTGAAATGACGCAGTAAAATTCACAATTTTTCTTTTGTCTTGTAAGCTGCCTACTGATATATTCCTGTTTGATTTGCTTGCAACTCTGCAAGCGGTACTCCTGAGCCATTTTCATATTCACAGTTTGCTGTATGGTCATGTACTTCTGGCAACTGGAGAGACCACCACCCTCCATCTGATCACATCTGTTTTGTACACTTAATACCAAAATTTTTTCACCATGATTTTTGTGGGATTTTTTTCTTTACTG
Organism: Onchidella celtica; assembly: GCA_963931925.1. Lineage (NCBI taxonomy): Eukaryota > Metazoa > Mollusca > Gastropoda > Systellommatophora > Onchidiidae > Onchidella > Onchidella celtica. Next base: position 34,381,064 of record OZ007577.1, read on the forward strand.
TACTTAGGCAGTAATTTTGGGTAAGCTTAAAAATTACATGACATAATTATGATCCCTGAGTGACTTTTTGTTGCTATTACTCTGTTGAAAATGTATGATTTGACATCAAGTTTCTTCTTCTATTTCAGAGCCACCATTGAAGAATATAACCAGATGATGATGCTGTCACGGAGCCGTGACAACCGAAGTGATGCCACAGCATGTTGCAAGATGGCTGCTGCCTACAAGGCACTCGGACAACTGCAGTACAGTTTATACTATTACAAGTAAGTCACTACCTGTTTCTTGCTTGCTATACCCGTGTATAAACAATGATAATCACATTGTATTGGGAATGCTAACAGCAATTTAATTCTTGAGGGGGGCAACCCAGCCTTCTTTGCTAGGTGTAAAATTTATTTGTCTCCCCCTTCCAGTACGTGTATTTTGTATTGTGCATTTGGCAGAAAAGTTAAAGAGTTGAGCGAATATTGATTGTGCTCAGTGGACCTTGGAGAAAGAAAAGAATGTTGGACAGTCTGAAATAAAGAAGTGAGTGTAGAAGAGAGGGGTGGCAAGTGATGAAAGACCAATGAAATTTGCTACTATGATGGAGAGATTGGATGTAGAACTGTGTAATATACAGTTCTAATATAATGAGCAATAGCAAAGCTGTTCATTCACAAAAGAACTTCGTATTAAATTAAAAAAATATCCCCTCCCCCCCCCCCTCCCTCTCCCCTTCCCCCCTCCCTCTCCCCTTCCCCACCCAACCAAAGTAGCAATAGTTGTAACTTGCAAAGCTATAGGGAGATAATCAGAAAACTGAATATCAAATCTGAAAAGAAGCAAGCTTTCATTGACTACTTTTTCAAGCTGAAAAAAATTCATTAAGAAAAGCCTGAAAAAATAATAGTATGTGGGCCATTATGGGTTACCTACTTAATGTCTTTTTGTAGTCTAGGAATAATGGCAAGTCATTTGGGAACAAGACAAAATTTATTTTTATAAATTATTTAAATATGTATGTAAAATTATAGGAAAAGAACCGTTGGATATCATCATGAGCTGCCTGAGAACCGCTCAAATAATTATTGTTTGAACAAATTATATATTACTTTCAGTGAAGCATTGTCTCTAGCCCAACGTTTTGGATTCAAAGACATTGAGACCATGACAGAGTTTCATGTTGCTTGTATCAACAAAGATTCAACTCAGTATGTGGAAAGGGAGGAAGCACAGAGAGCCTTTGTGAAGCTCATACCATTCTTTGGTAAGCAATAAAGAGTACATGTTGCACTGCCAATCATCTGGATAGTTGTATTATGAGCCAGCAATAGGAAACAATTTTTGGAGAGTCAACACTCTTTAAATACCTCTGCTTGTAACAATTCATCCTGTTTTGGCATTTGCCAATAGAGGTCTGTGTGGATTCCAAATTTTGAGAGTATTTTCAATCATAAGATAAAACAACATAAGAATCACTTTATTATCCCATGGCCGAAATTCACTTTCACAGAGCATTTAAGAGCACATACATGGTACACACATCTTACATATCATTACATAAATATATTGTAACTTCATAGCAGGCTTATTGCATGAAGTAACATGACATATATGAAGGACTCAGTTCTATGTAGTTCTTAGGTCACAGAAGCTAATACTCAGATATTGAGCAGAAATTGTTCTTCCTGCACTCTTTGACTGAAAACTTAAGCTCTGTCAAGGTGTTTCACCCTTATGATAACAGCTGTGAGTTGGTGTATTTTGCACAGAAGACAGTATACTCGCTGATCTTTACACACGACTATACAGTTTATTTTGGAGTCCAGCTCGTCTAAGGCATGGTTTAGCACTAATCTCTTCAGTTACCTACTTGTGTTTGATGTATCTGAGAAAGGGACTTAAAAACAAAGAGAAGATAGCTGAAAAAAGAATACAAAGGTAAAATTAACAGGGTTGTTGCTATGCATTAAAGAAAATGGAAAAGATGCTTGGTGGACAAAGTTGGAGTAAAGATGGCCTCGCTGCTTAACTCTTTGTGTGCCATGAATTTTTCCATGTTTGCCGATACAGGAAGAAAATTGTGGGGGAGATGAATGAAGACTAACTACAGCAACATCCACTAATAGGAAGTTGTCTTTCTTCCCGAAACAAATTAGCCTAGCATTCATGTGCACCGATATATCAGTGATTGGCACAACCGTGACCAGTGGAAGAATCGATATATCGGTGATTGGCACACAAAGAGTTAACATTCATGTCTTGCAGTTTTCAAATACCCAAAATTTATCATTCAATGACTTTCAGATCACCCAAGTCTGGTCACCTTTGATATGTAAGAAATCATCTACTAGGAAGATAGATTGAGACAGGGAATTTCATGTTTCACATTTATCCATGTGTTTGTTAGACATTGTGGTACAGTTGAATCAGAAATTTTCTCAACTTTCAGAGAAGAAGATTGCTCAACATATGGAAGAAAACTCTCATTGTCCTGAAGAATACGAGCAGCAACTCACCCAGAGCTATGACGGCATGCAAACCGTGTTGTCTATGATGTCCAACAAATTTGGATGTTTACAATATGCTGAAGCACATCGCAAGCGCAGTGTGATTTCACTTCCCAATTTTCAGTCAACCTGCCGAGCCAGCAATCACAGTTTAGATTCAAGCAGAGAAGTGGGTACATTTGATGTCTCTTGAGAAACATTTTTGCTTAAATTTAGAAAGCAACCTGAATATATGAGAAGCTCTTTTAATTACTTAATTTTGGCAGCGGAAAGTGAATACAGATATTTTCTTAACACAATCTTATATAATATCCTGAGCTGGCTAAAAATAGTGCAAGAAATACGTGGAAGCCAGAGAGTTTTAAGCTTATAAATGAATTCAAAAGAAGAAACTTTTGTGCTTATTAGAAGAAAAAACAGAACTTATAGATCTGTCATGTATATTTCTTTAATATCATGGAATCTGATGCACATGAGCACTTGCATTGATATTCCTTTAAGATGACAATTAGTTATGTTGGATGAACTACGAGTGGCTAATGTGGTTACTGCGTGGGTTCAATAGTAACTCCCTTAAGGATACACAGGATTAACAAACACAGGGTTCTGCTGGCAATCTTATTTATTCAAAAAGCCTAACAAAGGTATCACTACCAAACAAAAAGGCATAGGAAAGCCCTACCAAGAAAAAAAAGCCCAACCAGCCATAAGCCAATGTCTTCCTGCTAGTGGTGCAACTGGACTAGGCCATGTTTTGGGCGAGGCGCGCCACGGCAGGCCGCCGCCGGTCTATTGTACTGCAAGGTCCACTTGTGCTGCTTATTGTTGCGGCGTCTTTGATGGAGTCTGCTTGACCACTCTAACTGGCCTCATCTTTATGAGCCAGCGCGGACGTCCGAGAGGGCTAGTACGTAGTCCAGTGTTGGACAAGTGAAAAGCTCGGACATTGAGTCCAGCCGAACAACATAACAGGTTAGGGTCCTAACACAATCGAATTTACAGTACGGTTAAAAGGGTGCGCACAAAAGTCAATTAGGTATCCCAGTAAACTGCAGAAATTACTCTAACGTCCCCTCCAGCAATAATTGAATAAATTTGACCCAGGTTGGATTTATCGGGGATAACATGCGACTAACTCATAGTTTACTTTAAATCCGAGACCCTCTTATTAATTATTTCAATAGGATATGCGTATCAAAGTACAACAAAGTTGGTACCAATATGAAGTAGAAACTTGCTGCTAAAATTCTAACTGACTACCTATACCAGAAACCCGGTAATAGTTTTAATATAAAATATCAAAGTGTCAGGACTAACAACATTCGACAAATTTGTGCGGGATACTTTAGTCCATTAATACGACGTATCTCCGTTGATAACAAACGTTATCAAGAGTACCTATATTGTACCGACAGGGTATTGCCTACTCTCAAAATGAATTCGGGTTCCCGTCTTTCTGTCGGTGGATAACAACAAATGAGCGAGTAGAAAGAAACTTAAAGCCATGATATAAGAGTTGGAAGCCCGGTGGTCAACATTTCCAACTGACCAATCAAAATGCGCGCTTTTCACTGTGATGTGAATAGCGGGTCCCGCGCTACTATTACAAGGGAAATAATCCAATTAATGGTACTCAGCCAAGTGCCCATAAACTACTATGAGTGGCCGTCCCTTACTCACGCACTAGAGTTACCATGAAAGCACATTAAAAATAAAAAGTCGTTCATCCTCTCACAGTTACAATATAACAAGGTTGTATTGTTATGAAAAGAGTAATATTTCATTGGTTTTTATTACCCATGGTGAAAAATACCTTAACATATTTTATTACCCTTGTGTTTCAGATCTGGGGTACAGACCACATGAAGAGAATAGTCTCAGAGCAAAATGCCACAGTACTTTACTATTCTGTGCTGGATAATCTTCTGTTGCTCTGGGTTCTACAACCAGGGGAGGGAGTTTCTCGTTTCTACACAGCCAGGTCATCCAAAACTCAGACATTTCCTCAACAGGTAAGAGTCCAGCCAGCATGACTATGTCAGTCCGATGTAGATCTAAGTAGGATTGGTAGGATTACTGTAAGGGTGGGTTCCCTACCAAACCAACGTGGAGATGATGTTGTCACCAGTGGATCTACATAGGAACAATGTCATTCGTATGTGCAAACTTGACGTCAGTCCAACTCCTACGCATTGGATTTCTCTTGGGCTGCTGGCTGGAAGGCATTGAAATTTTGTTGGCTAAATTAGCCTACGGTAAGTTGAATGTTTGGTGTTAAAATTAACTATTAAGTTCCTGGGATCATATACAAAAAAGTGTGACTAAGTCTTGTAGAAATATAAAAACCACAGAAAAACTGTGGGGTCACAGCAAGACTATATGCAAAGTCAAAATTTGGTGAAAAGAAAAAGTTGTATGTAGCAAAGCCTCGCATAAGAAAGGATATAAGCAAGAACTCGCAGCTAAGTAGACATATTCTATTTAGATTCTCTATATTTCATATTCAGATCTTTTATTGTTTGTTTTATCTGTTCAATTTTCCAATTGTTGTTTATTCTTTTTTTTTTGCCCAATTTTGAATAAGTCTTGTAGGTAGCTAACTGTGCTGTTCTACTGTTTAAAGTTAAAACTGGTGTATCAAAGATTACTGTTTGAACTGAGTGAGAGTCACAAACAAAATGTATCAAAACAGAATGAATGTGTGGAGTATGTTAGAATTTCAAAAAACACAACACCAAAAACAGCAGGTCTTTTTCCATCTCAAGGACTCGCAACAGATAAGCATCCACTTCTTTGAAATTAAAAAAAATTTTCTTTGAATATTGTATCAGTTTTTTTTTGCCCGGACAAGGTCTGGTGTGACCAAGAGCTTGTGTTTTTTTGGTATTTTTTGGTTTTATTCCATATCTAATTCTGTCACCCCCACTGTCACCCCCACTGTCTTGTGGGTCATCTCGGGAGAGAGGAAGACTAGGGGAAGGTAACCCTGAATACAAATACCACACTGCCTTGTGTGTTGCTATGATAGCAAAGGCTATGGGAGTAAACCCAGACAGAAAATCAGGAGTGGAGACCCGAAGGTGGTTGTCAGGGAGAACTGCATCAAACTGGCTTCCAGCATCTCCTGCAGCCGGACTAGTTCCAAATGTATTGACCTGGTCTCTCCCTTGGGTTTAACTAGAATGGCAGAGAGAGGGGTGGTGCCTCTGGGCAAAGCACCATCTCTTAAAAATAGCCCAGGCAAGGCAGCAAAACGAGGAGGCGTTTGCTCGGGCTTGGCAAGCGTCTGTCTCTCCTCTATAAGCCCACCCATTTCCGATTTGGAGAGGACACTCCAGCCATCCGTTACGGATGGGCACAACACGGGAGGTGGCAGTTACCGGTGATAAGCTCAATCCATTTGGCGTACGGATGAGCGCCAGGGGTCCCCTCTGTCGGTGGGAGGGGCTTTTCAGCTGCATTGATCAACTACCGCCCGCCGTAACCTGGGCAGCCCCCAGGCAGTTGGGTGTTGTTCCGCCACGTCAGCCTGCTTCATCAGGTGGTTGGAGCTAGACCAAAAGTCAAAAAGCTGACGTAAAGTGTGCACCTGGCAAAAACAGAAAAATATTAAAACTTGGTACCTGGAACGTCAGAACAATGCGCCCAGGCTTGCAACAGCAAGATCTCACTGATATTGACTCCATCAGGAAATCCCAAATTATTGATCGAGAACTTCAGCTACTAAACATCGACATCGCTGCCCTTCAAGAAACTCGACTTCCCGACTCCGGGTCAGTCAAAGAAGAAAACTACACCTTCTTCTGGCAGGGCCTTAGCAGCGAACAGCCGAGAATCCACGGCGTGGGCTTCGCCGTAAAAAAACAACTCCCTTATCAATTCGATCGCAACTCCAATTGGAGTGTCAGAACGCATCATGACACTCAGACTGAACACCCGGTCTGGTTTTACCAACATTATCTGTGTCTATGCCCCAACACTTACCTCCTCTGACAAAACCAAAGACATTTTCTACGAGGCATTGCAGAGGACTCTCCACAACATCCCTCTCACCGAAGGCCTGCTAATTCTGGGTGACTTTAACGCTCGAGTGGGAGCAGATCACTCCGCATGGCCAAAGTGCATTGGGCACTTCGGCATTGGCAACATCAACGAAAACGGGCAGCGCCTTCTGGAGCTATGCTCCGTAAACTCATTATGTGTTACAAACACGTACTTTGACCTTAAGAGATGCCAAAGAACATCATGGCGCCATCCCAGGTCTGGCCATTGGCATCAATTAGATCTTATTCTCTCAAGGAGGAAGAGTTTGGGCTGTATAAAAATAACTCGTTCCCTCCACAGTGCTGACTGTGACACCGACCATGCACTGGTAGTCAGCAAAATCAAAATTTCGGCCAAGAAAATATACAGATCAAAAGCCCCTTCAATCCCTAAGATCAATGTAACAGCAATCAGAGATGAATCAAATAGAAAGTCATTTGAAAAGTTATTTGCTGAAAGCATGGATAATGTCACCCAATGTGACTCGGTAGATGAAACATGGAACACTCTCAGTTCAAAAATTCATGACTGTGCCATCAAGTCTTTTGGACAGCATAAAGTTTCAAACAACGACTGGGTAGCCCAGAACAGCGAAATTCTCCTACCTCTCACTGAGCAAAAGAAATCTGCTTTCAATGAGTATAACAAAAATTGCAATCAGAGTACAAAAACTTGTTTGAAAAATGCAAAAGCTAAACTTCAGCTGGAGGTAAGACGTTGCGCCAACAAATACTGGACAGACTTGTGTAACAGCATACAAGAGGCAAATGAAAAGGGAGATATGAAAACCGCCTTTAGTCAGATGAAAGTAGCTCTTGGGCCAATCATCACCAAAAGCGCCCCACTTAAGTCTGTAAATGGTGAACCCATCACAGATAAAAATGAACAACTGAACAGGTGGGTAGAGCATTACTCTCTGTTGTATTCAACTGAGAAAAATATTCCACCAGATTTTGAGGAACACCTCCAAAAACTGCCAATAATGGCCGAACTTGACGCTGAACCTTCCTTAGTCGAGCTTTCCAATGCAATCGACCACCTGTCTGCTGGAAAAGCCACAGGAAGTGACAACATTCCTGCAGAGGTATTAAAAGACCTAAAAGGCCCACTATTACCACACCTGTATAATCTGTTACTGCAGTGTTGGAAAGAAGGCGTGATACCACATGATATGAGAGACGCCAAAATTGTCACACTTTACAAGAACAAAGGAGACAAAGGCGACTGCAACAACTATCGAGGCATATCCCTCCTCAGCATTACTGGAAAGGCTTTTGCTCGCGTCATCCTCTGCCGCCTTCAACAACTGGCGGAAAAAGTCTTACCAGAAACACAATGTGGCTTTCGAAGCAAACGATCAACTATTGACATTATATTTGCACTTCGGCAAATCCAAGAAAAATGTAAAGAACAAAACAGGCCGCTTATAACATGCTTTGTGGACCTAACAAAGGCTTTCGACACCGTAAGCCGATCTGGCCTGTATGCAGTCCTTAAATCCATAGGCTGTCCACCAACATTGCTAAAACTTATTGCATCCTTCCACACTGACATGAGGGCATGTGTCAACTTTGAAGGGTGCACATCCAATTCATTTGCTGTAAACAGCGGTGTGAAGCAGGGATGTGTTCTTGCTCCTACCTTATTTGGTATATATTTTGCAGCCCTACTCAAGAATGCCTTTGGTCAATGTTCAGGTGGAGTACTTATTAACACCAGAGTGGACGGCTCCATTTTTAATGTTGCCAGACTAAAAGCAAAATCTCGTACGGAGCATATTATGTTACAAGAGCTCCTCTTCGCAGATGATGCTGCAATCGTGGCCCACGATGAAACCACGCTCCAGGCTCTCATCAATAGCCTTGCCAAAGCCTGTGACAAATTCATGCTAAGGATCAGTGTCTCAAAAACTGTAGTTTTGACACAAGGCTTGAGAAACCCCAACCCAATCATGCTGAATGGCTCTCCTCTGGAGCAAGTGGGAAAATTCTGCTACCTAGGCTCAACCATCAGTGGTAGCACAGACATAACAACTGAAATAAATGCCAGAATAGGAAAGGCGGCCACAGCTTTTGGCAAACTCTCAAAAAGGGTGTGGAACAATAGCAAGCTGACCATCAAAACAAAGGTACTCGTGTACCAAACTTGCGTCCTAAGCACCCTGCTGTATGGCTCAGAGACATGGACCACCTACTCCAAACATGAAAGATCCCTCAACTCCTTCCACCTGCGCTGCCTACGCAAAATTCTCAAGATCAAGTGGCAAGACAGGATCTCAAATATCAAAGTTCTGAGCTGAGCCAACATTCCATCAACTCAGGCTCTCCTAGGCAAAAAAAGACTGCGGTGGCTTGGACATCTCCACCGTATGGAAAATGATCGCATCCCCAGACAAATTCTCTACGGGGAACTTGCTACTGGCAACCGACCCAGAGGTAGGCCACATCTGCGATTCAAAGACACTTGCAAGGTCACGATGAAAGCATTCAACATCGACCCCAATGAATGGGAGAACCTTGCAAATGATCGAAGCAGATGGAGACAAAAATTGCGCAGTGGCACGCTCGCAATAGACTTCAAGGCAAAAGAAACATACCTGACAAAACGACAGAGGCGGAATGAAAACACTCGCCAAAGTGAACCCAAAAGACTGACCTGCAATCACTGCCATCGCACTCTCGGGTCAAACATTGGTAGAATAAGCCACGAGAGAAGCTGTCAGTCAAAGTGAAAGTGAATATTCTAGCTGCTAAGACCGTCTGTAAAGACGCTAAAGGCCATATAAAGGCCAATTCTTTTATGATATATTGTAATGTTTCTTTATTGTTTCTAATGTAGGACTTTGCAACATACAACCTTTTCTTCTTTCATTCTCATGAAGTGAGATTAGTGTGTTTTTGGTTTTTTTCTTTTATGGTGTGCATATGTGTCTTTACATGTGTACGTATTATGAAAGGTTTTTAATGTCAGGTCTTAACACATTGATATTCAAGACATTTCTTTCCTTCTTTAGATCTCAGAATTGCTGAGCGAAATGAAAGAAGGCTGGAATAAAATGGAACTTTATACAACATGTGAAGCCCGAGCTCTTCCACTGAAAGATGCAGACACCCAACATGCCAGATCTCAGAATTTACGTCTCAGCAGTGCCAGGAAGGATGTATGTCTATTGTAGTACCAACGTTTTCAATGCTTGAGTTTGTGTAAAACTACAACTTCGGCCAAAAAGATAAAAAAAATCATTTTCACTTTTCTGTCAGATTGAATGAGAACTGACTAAAAATAAAAGAACACTTTAAAAAAAAAAAAGAAAAAAGAGATGAAAATGTCGTATTTTTGTGGACTAAACAACAGAATTGAGCATGAACGTCTCTGTTTGAGGCTTTCTATTTTAACATTACAATAGCAATTCGCTGCTCCTAGTTGCAAATGAGTGGCAAACATGATATATTGGGGTAGTGAATGCAAAATTGCATGTGATACATCAGTCTGTAAAGTGTGGTCATAAGACACCGTTCTTTACTAGGTCTAAATCATTTACTGGGCAAATAAACTGTTATTTTACACTTGGCATAGGCCAGCATCAAACCCCTTAATATGTCAACCAGCAAGTTATTTGCTACATTGTCATCTGATTACATTTTCAGATGACAGACAGTGCAAGTAGCACACAGAGAAGGAAGCCACCCCTCCGTCGTCTCTTTGATCTGCTAGTGGCACCTGTCATAGATATACTGGATAAACTGGAAGAACAGAGCCATCTAGTGGTAGTGCCAGATAAACAGCTCAAGTTCTGTCCCTTTGGTGCCCTGTTGGATTACAGAAACAAACCTTTGTGTGATAGGCAAGTTACTGTTAGGTCATGTACCTACTTTAGCTTTCTTCTCCTCTTTATCTGGGGCACGTTGGTCTAGAGGCAGGGTGTTCGCCTCTCATGCGAAAGGTAGCAGGTTTGATTCCTGGAAGGTTCAAGCATGCTAGAAGTTTGGGAATTTCCCCATATTTTTCTGCCCTTATCCTATGGCAGGTAAGATCAAACATGTTTTTGTACACATTAAAGATTCGAGAAGAGCAGGCCTAACTAAGCCACTGCCCAGGTAAAATTTAAAAAAAAAACAAACCGCCAAAACAAAACAAAACAAACAAACAGCTGACCGGCGCTGTACTGTGGCGATGACATGGTGTCTGCTCCAGTTGTAATTGTGCTGCAATGACACTAAAGGCAAATTTCCCAAATGAGATAAAAAAAAAGTATACAAATTTGTTTCGGCATATTACCAAATTCTTTTACTTAAAAGTTTTCTCATGAGGTAAAATGATTCAGAGATTGAATTAGTGTAAACCACATGCTTATAGTTTTTAATATTCAATGTTAATTTTTTAACTCCTTCATTGTACATCACAGAAGATTTCCAGGCCACACTTGTACAGTGGACTCTACAGACGCAGTCTCTGGTCTGTTGAAAAGGTCACTTTGTTGTGCACTTTTACAGCAATCTGATTGGTGAAACTTGAAAGTAATTATTGCAATAAGAAAAGAAATGCAGTATTTTTCGTAGGGCTTCCATGAAACTTCATGACAATACTAAGCCTATAGAAATGCAAGTTATTGGTACCAATATTGTTTGTCCCCCAGCATGTGGTGTTACTCACCAGTGGCAGAGAGGATGTTAAACCACAAAGTTTGTTTTAAACCACAGCGATGTTTGACTGTAGACACGCCAGAATATTGGCAAACGACCACAGCAGTTTAAATTTTTAAATTATTAAACAATGAAACGATCAGAAATTTGTATTTTTCACCAGATTCAAGATCACCAACATTCCTTGCCTACTTCTATTGGACCGTGTTGTTCAGAATGAACTCAGCACATTGAGTGCTCAGGGTGAACTGGAATTTCAGAGGCAACAAGCCAGGAAGGGAGGATTAGCAAAGCAGATCAGTGAACACTCTGAGCTTCTTTCTGTACAAAACATGTCCCCTGATAACACTGATGACTGTAGTAAGTTATCATCACTTGGTGTTGTTTGTTCTTGTACTTTGTTTGTGAGAAACATCAAATGTTATTATGAGACCCATTTTATTATTTTGATTAATCTTTTTCAGGAACAAAAACAAAGTTTTCTGAAATGTCAGTCACCCAGGTAGAAGATATTTCCTGATTGTTTCTCTCAGATATCTGAATTTGCTGTTGTTGTTTTTTTTTCGAACTCATAATTGGCAAGTTTTTAGACATGGTTTTGATAGCACTGATCATGTGCTTAATTTTTTATTAATATGTGCCAGGAAGGAAATTTGGGGTTTCAAAAGTACGCTGGGATGCTTTATTTACTTTTTTGGGACAATAATCCCTATCCAGTTGAAAAATTACTACTAGTGTGGACACTTTCTTCTTTGATTTACTCAATCAACCTTCTTTCTTGATTACATCTGTGGCCGTATTCATAATCAATGCGTAAACTAAAGTAAATACGTTGACTGGTGTTAACACAAGAAATGAATACAATTTCTTGTGTTAACACCAGTCAATGTATTTACTTTAGTTCACGCATTGATTATGAATACGGCCACTGGTGAAGACAAACAAGTTGACTTGCCTGGTTTTGATGTGTGTATATTGCCGCAGGAAAAATAGGTCAGATCTGATGAATTGGGGCAAAGAGAGCGCAAAATATTCATGGCAGCTTTTAAAATCATTTGTTTCTGACATGTTTAGCAGTGAAATTGGACTTTTATTGACTGAAGAATGGTTAAAGTAAAGATGTTTCCAGTGATAGAAAATTTCATCAAAATTACCGTCATTTGAAGAAAAATACAATTTTTCACCACTCTCAGACAGTAACGTGACAGAGTCTCAAGAACCATCCCTAAACTTGAAGGAAGTTTCAAATCCCAGATTAGCAAGTTCCAGAGCCCAGAGCACACCAGGTGCCAAAATGCTGAAAACAGGGAGAAGCAGAGAATCCACATTTCTCTCCACTGGTGGCCGATCTTTCAGGGAAATTCCTACGCCAGTACCAGAGAATGAGGAAGTGAGTGAACTACCCAAACCTTCCACTCAGTCTCTAGGTGAGTTGGTTGTTGTATCCTGGGTGTCATTTAATGACAGCTTATAAAAATTATGTGGAATGCGACTGTATAGCAGAATTACATAGTTTTCAGATTCTTTATAAATTTTTGTAGTTGTTTTGATGTTAAGGTAGATTTGCATAGGATTGGGAGGATTACCAAAGTGGCGAATTCCTTCATCAGGCTGGCAACAGTGCAATGACATAACCAGTGGATCTGCATGGGAACAATGTCATTTCTTTGTGCAAATATAAATGACAATCATTCCTATGTGCAAACTTGATGTCACTTCTACTCATCAGTTTCCATAGGGTTTCTGGCTGGTTAGAAGTAAAAGCTTGTGTACTGTATTATATTTTACTTTATTTTATTTTATTTTCATTTTGAATTGGCGTTTTGGAAGATACATTATACTTCTTTGCAAAAAAGCAAAATTGGACAATTTTTGCCTGAGAACACACGATAAGATTTTTCTGGTACATTTTGTCTGTGAAAAATATTTTGACAGATCTGGCTAAATATTATAGTATAATGTGGCACATCTTATCAATGTACATGATTCCATTTTCCCTATCGTCACTTTAGTAAGTTTTACCTTGGCTGCAGGTATCCCCACTGATCTGGAGAAGATGCTTGCTCTCCATTCGTACTCCACACTGACCACTCGGACTTGGACAGACACAGATGTTACAGCGTCTTCTCAAGTGGTCACTCAATTTCAACAGATCAGTGACCCCAGAACTGCCCTGGTGTTTGGATGCCCTAGTTTTAGTAACAGGTAAGTTATAGTATTGAATATTCAAGAAAACCATCTCTCCAAGCTTGCACACCTGAATATCATTTGATATGCAGCTGTTTAGATCAAAGAAAGAAGGGAAGGAGGGGATGCAAAGATATCAAATGGCCATCGTTTGCCCCTGTACATTCACTTTATCTTTGAGAATAGTTGTCCTACCCTGGTGCCATCACCAGTTGTCTTCTCCTTTTCTGGCACATGGTTATGGTAATCTTTGACATTGGGCTTATAAAGAGAAAAAAACAACGCAATAACTTGAAATGTATTATAAGACTAAATTAATATTTTGAAATATGAGAATTCTTGTCCCAGATGTCTCTATTAATTTACACCTAGATTTTACCATGGTTCTTTCAAACACTAGCTGAGTTGCCCGGCCCTGCCCGGGATAAATCGATTTATTAGTTTCAGTTCTGGGTGATTATTATGGACCTGTTTCATTTTGCCTGTTCCTTTAGCTTTATTTTATTTTTATTTGTTTGTTTGTTTTTAGATAAGTTTTACTGTTCTCCCTTTGCGCGTTGACATCCTGCGCATCCCGTCAGCATCCGTCAAATGGCAATGATTTGCGCAAGGGTTAGTTTGTTTGTTAGCGAACACATCGCAGGAATTGATGACGTCATGTGTAGGCGGAAGTGGACTATTATTAGAAACATACACATTAATATCTTATTGATCGTAAATTTCGGATCAAACGCTCTCGTGAATTTAGTCTTTAATTATAACCGCATTTACCGATTAACTCAGAAATAACAAACGGTTTTGTTTGTGTATAGCGATGGGAACAATGTTCGCTATCCCATAATTCTTTGTGCCAAATTTCAGGTCGGTGCGTTGTGTAGTTTCCGAGTCCATAGGACTATTAGGGGTTTTGTTGTAGCTTTATTATATAGATGTAGACTATTCATTCACAGTGTTTCAGCAAGTGCATACTTTGACAACAAGAATGGAACCAAATTTTCAGATTCATTCTTGAACGAAGACTTACATGCTCAATGAAAATACACATGCAGTAGCAGTTTACACAGTCACACAAATGGGTCAGATATTTCATTTCAGTGTGAAAATTCATGGCAAAGAATGGCTGCCCAAGTACGAACTGGAAAAGGCTCAAGTAGAGTTAAGTTCGGTGGCTGAATGGTTAGGGACTCACCCAGTGATGGGTCCAGATGCTACAAGACATGCATTGTTGAGTACACTGGAGTCAGCAGACATTGTTCACATTGGTGAGTGTCATGTCAAGCTTTTGTGAGGGACTCTGTATGAATGGATGGATGAATAGATGGATGGATGGATGAAAAGGTGGATCGATGGGCGGATGAAAAGGTGGATGGATGGATGATGGAATTGATGGATGGATTCATGGATGGAAAGGTGGATGGAAGGATGGACGGAAAGGTGGATGGAGGGATGATGGGTAGATGGATGGATGATGGAATTGATGGATGGATGGAAAGGTGGATGGAAGGATGGATGGAAAGGTGGATGGAAGGATGGATGGAAAGGTGGATGGAATGGATGGATGGATGATGGGTGGATGGTTGAATGATGGAGTTGATGGATGGATGGATGATGGAATTGATGGATGGATGGATGGAAAGGTGGACGGAAGGATGGATGGAAAGATGGATGGATGGATGGATGGATGGATTCTGTATTAAGGAAGATGTCAACAATTAAAGGGTTTAGTTCTACATTGCACCAAAGTTACAAGAAGCTAAAACAGTAAGGAGTGTTATGTGTGTGCCCTTTGACTCTGAAACCTTCAGTTCTTTCAAGCTGCCTCCCTCTTCATAATAATAACAGTCCTGGGTTAATGTGCTCTGCAAGAAGAGAGTACACTGGCTGATCTTTATTCACAACTAATTATTAATTTTTGGAGACCGGACGGACATAGGCATGGAGATAGACCTTACCCCTTCAGTTTTCAGGCAATGCTTAGAGTATGCCATGAACTATCCTATGTCATAAATTTAAAGAACTAGTGTAAAAACGTGTGACAGATTGCGTGGGACAGTGTAACAAGTTTGACATCTTTTAGAAGAATATAAAAATGTGCAGCAATTTAAGTATGTGATATCACTTTAGTAACTTTCACACTCTATTCAATTTTAAATCATTATCCTTTATTTGTCTTATAAACAACATTTTGCTTCAGATATGGTAGTCTGCTTGAATCAGGATTCTAAAATATGTATGATACCTCTGATGTCTTAGAAAAATAATTTTGTTAGTTAACTTATAAACATATGAAACAAATATGTTATTTTTCTCCATCTTAGCTACATGGGCCTGCTTACGAGAAGGTCTTCTGCTGGTCACACCTGATCCTGTGGTGGACCATTCAGGTGACAGCTCACATTTGGTGGCCATCTCAGACATCTTGAACTTGAAACTGAGAGCCAAACTGGTAGTTTTGTCTTCCAGTGGCCAGTCACCAACAATAGAGGGACAAGAGTGCATTATCAAACTGGCGAGCTCTTTCTTGTCTGCAGGTTTGAAAATTGTATTTTTAGTTTATATCATATTTATAACTTCAGCAAAACTGAGTGACCTGAAATATTAAGGATTAACTTGGATTTACTGAAATGGGAAAATACATATTATAACCAGAGAGTTTATCAATTTATGTAATAATCTTAAACTTTGAGAATTGAGCTTGATTTAAAATTTTGAATAATCTTTTTCAATTTTGTTGTAATATTGTTAAATGTAAACGTGACGATAACTTACATAAGTTGAGTGATGTAAGAAATTATGACGTTATTACATTAAAATATTAGTATATAGCATGGCTGCAATTTATATTATCGTTGAAATTTATGGCAAACCATATCTAAGATTGGATCATTTTCTGTGATGTATCATGATGTACCACAAGGTACATTTTAGGTAAACTGAATTATTGATATCAAGTGAAAGAGAACCCTTTTCCCTTGGATTTGATGCTAGATTCATTGAATTCAGAACATTTTTAGACTGTATCATAAGCAACTGAGGTTGATGACAATCACTTTTTTTAAGACGTAAAGTTTTGAGAAAAGTTCGTTTGGGCAATTACTCAATAACTAGGCCTGTACCTTCCGGTCCGAACCGTCGCGTTGCGTCACATATACAAAAAGCATTTGCTAGGCCTTGTAGACCGCTAACCCTGCTCCACATATTACATCAGGGTTAACAGCCTGCTAGGGTTAACAATTTTTTTTATATGGCCTGTACTGTCAAATGTTTAAACTTCTTGGCTTTTAAATTTAATTTACTTTGTTTTATATGGGTGAAAAAAAAACTCGCAAGAGCTTGAAATCACTAGCTTGCTCATACGTGGAAAAATAATTTCATCTCAAGTAAGTGACAGTTCTTGTCATTGTATTCAATCTACAGGAGCTGAGTGTGTGTTGGTGTGTAGCTGGCCAGTCCCTGATGACATGCTGTGTAAGTTTCTCTACCACTTTTATGCCACTTTGCAAGATGAAGCATTTCTGACCGAGGCTCTACACAGTGGGGTTAAAGCTATCAAAGATGATGGCAGGTAGGCATTCCTGGGGTTGCTGAGGTTGTCAAAGATGATTGTTGTTGTATCCTTCAAATACGAGAAAACCTAAATTGTTGATTCATTTTATGTCTTTACCAGCATTGCAAAGCTCGATGTGTGAATTTTTAATGAGCAATGGGCTAATCATGGAAATAACAGAGTCAGTGAGTGTGTGACAGAACAGTATCTTATTTTGCAAATATATTTTATGATATGTGTCAATGTTCTGGGCACAATCTGTGGAAGTCTTGAAAGATCAATTTACAAGTGGAAGAAAAAAATTGTCTAAATATGAAAAGAGCAAACACTGATAGACAGTTTGACAACATATTATTTTTTGCATTCCTACTGTGTTTTGTGGTAAGATATTTTAAACATAATATGAACGGGTGGTTTGTGGATGCTTGAGGTAGGATCTCCTTCTGTCCTATCATTTTGCTACATTCTGTCTATCGTCTTGCTCCTTCCGAGCGTAGGATGACTGTTATTGTGTCGACATGCTGTCTCCAAACTCAGACTCACACATAATATAGAATGAACTCCTTTTCTGTTTCCACAAAAAAGAAAAAGGGAAATTTTGGAGTTGGCTGAATGTACCAAAGACCATTGATATATATATATGTGCAGGACTTTGTGCTGAAATTAAACGTATCACAGAATGCACTTTTCAATAATTATATAGTTTGCAGGTCAATGTAACCTTTAGGACAACGACTATAACCTAGTATTGAAAGATGACTAAAAAAAAACCAAAACTATTATAATTAAAATGTAGTAAAAAAAAAACAATAAGAGAAAAACACTCGTGCCAGGTCCCAAACTATTATTATTATAACAGTGATGGACATAAATATCATGGTCTCACTCAAAGATTTGACACATTCACAATGATGTATCCAGGTGGAACCATGTCTGCCATTGGGCTGGGTTTTTGCTGATTGGCAAAGACACCAAAGTGAGTGTCAGTGAGGTCAAACATGCCATGTTGGATCAGCTGATTGACAGATGTGAAGCTCAGACAGAAGCAGAGTCAGAGACAGCTATTCTCAATCCCAAAGCTGTTGTACCAAATGGTTCGTATTAGTTTCAGTTTATATTTTTTAGAAATTGCCTTTGTGAATGGTTTGAATTATTTCATAGACTTTTAGCATGTAATTTTTGGTTTACATATTTTACAGAATTATACCATGTGATTTCTATTTACATGAATAATATGGTTGGTGTGGATAAGAGTCAGTCATTGACATTTGATAGAGAAATTGCATTCATAACATTAAAAATTTTGTATTAATGTGAATGACCGCAGAATCTGTTCTGTATAGCAGGGTCAGTCAAAGCTTTTGTTGAACAATAATTAGACGTGGACCAAAATAGCCAAAGCTCAGTTGCACCAAAGATATTAGATACAATAAGATGAGACAGCTAGCGCATTTAGTGTGCACAGATTTCTCACCGCGACCTAGCAGCAAATAAGCGGAAATCATGAACAGTGCTATATTTTACAGAGCCAGAATAGGGTAATATTGAATTTTGTTCTCTGTACAACTATCACTGTAGGACTTGATTGAAGTAACTTATTTTGTACATTTGTAATTACAACTTCCATTACTATAGGAAAACTCTGGCAATTTTTTTTTTACTTGCAGTAGCACTCTAACAAATCCGCACCATTAATTTATCATTACATCAAGCATTTTTTTTTTTGCAATAAGCCATTGACCCAGCCCCGATCGGCACGCAAACTGTGCATAATTTTTTTTAGAGGCATGTGGAAGGGAGTGTCTCATCTTATTGCATCCTGTATCTTTGGTTGCACTTGGAAAAATCTATTTTTTTTTCCAATAGTATGGAGCACATTTGAATGAAATTACTGTCAGAGATTTCCTGCAGAGTGATAATTGTGTCTGTTGAAATCTACTTCCAGTGGCCAGCAAAGAAGAGAATCTGACAGCCCTACAGAAATTCATTAAAGACTTATTGAGAGATCACTATAAACATCCGCAGGTCATACCCGATCTGGTGGATTTGGTAGGTCATTGTCTCATCATCTTTATCATCATCACCATTATCATCAACAACATTTCAATAAATTCCAAATGAAAGAAATTCCATTCGTTGCTTAAGACAAAGAAATAAATCAAATTTGAACAGGAATGCATATCAACAAGATCTATGTATAATCCTCAAGAAAATCTGCTCAGGCCAGTTATATTCAGCAAATTCAGATACTTATGCATATTCCTTCATAATTATATAGGATGGGGTTTTGTGTTGTCACCCAAGCAGCCATTACTATTTTAGAAAAAGTTATTGTTTTCATATAAAGAATGGCCAAATTGTCTTCATTCCACCCAATAAAGTTCACATGGCTGTATGTTCTGTTCTGTTGCCTGTGATATACTTTTACTTCATAGCATTATAATTGGGAATCTAAACTCTGTCCATGGATTTAAAAGACTGAGAATCATATACTTTTTTTCCAGCTGGACTCTGCCCTCAAGAGACTTCATACCGTAGAGAACAACCGACAGCCTAACCAACTCAGTGATATCTTGGCTGAAAATCCAAATGCTCTGGCACTACTCAAATGGCTTGGCTTTCACTTCCAAGCAAAAGGAGCTCATCTGACCTGCCCCTATATTATATTCCCCCACTGGAACACAGATGAACTGCTGATCCCAACTTACGATGCTCTCAAAGCTTGCACAGGTGTGTATTTGCTTAACAGATACATGCATATTATTTTTGTCAACTTTGAATGACATTCTGAAAGGCTGACAATAGTTATTTGATCACAGCAATGGGTGATGATCAAGATACAAGATGTTGTGAGTTGTGTACTGCGCCTAACGGGCTGCGTCACAATTTGCTCTGAGATAGAGAGAGATAGAGAGAGAGAGTGAGCAAGACAGGGAGAGAGAAAGAAGCAGTGTAGTGTGTTGAGCGCTTCGCCGGTGCTCCATTCTGCTCTGTGGTTGACAGGTTTCTTCTGTAAAGCGCATAGAGCATTTTGAATGGATATGCGCTATATAAAATCATAATAATAATAATAATAATAATGATAATAATAATAATAAAATATATGCATGCAGGATGCCAATTGGATGAACTGCTCTTAATTGGGCCCAACACCTTAGGGTGATCCTGGCCAGAGCAATCTAATCTTATCAAGTACATACAACAACACATGGCAACAGATACGTAACACCATATTATAGGTTTGACAGAAAACAGCAACAATTATAATTATTGGACCCCGCAAGATTGGGAAAGATGGAAGACAAAATAGGAATAGTCAGTGACCTTCATGTCCATGAAACTGAAGGAGGAGATCCTCCCTTTCCAAAGAGACCAAAAAAAAAAAATTCTTTATGTTGTTTCATTTTGTGACGTGAAAATGCTTAAAGATTTACTATTCTTCACTGGGTGTACAATGTTACACACCATTTTCTCCACCTCTCGTAAAATCCTCTCAATTCTAGTTTTGAATTTACAATTATGTATATCTGGCATATGGTTGGAAGGATCCGTCAAGAGAAAAATGGCTGACAGATAGCATTCATTTATTTATATACCCTCAGTGACGCGCATATCCCTGAAAAAAAAAATTTCTGATTTCCATCACTTCTGTCATGAACTCAAGTGCAGTGCTGAGCATTACAAACCCCATATTTGACACATGTCAAAAGAGTTAAGAGGTTTTGAGCTTTGCACTTCCTGACTGTTAAGTTGACTGATTTAATGGAACTTTAATTTTGCATCTCCTCTTGTTTTCAAATCCCCAGAGCTTGTGTCAAATCCCAGTTGTGTCAGTGCATTATGTGATGCCATGTCTTTGTCTCAGGACAATATTTCATCTATTATCGATCTGGTGAGAAATTTCATTTTTTTTTGTCATTGTAATAATTCAGAAATTTTTGTCTTTAAATGTGAAATTGAAAAATGCAGAGCTTTTGCCACAGTCAGTGGTTTGCATGTATATGTTACTAAAAATTCCAGTCCATATATCTGTTTGTCTCTACCATCAGATACGCAGCCATCTCTGCACCTTTAGTAACCAGATCTGTTGTGTAGGTTCTTTTTGGTCTGAAGTGGTGCCATAAAACAAGGTGGTCTAGAGGCAGTGCAGGCATGTTGGAAGTTGGGATTTTTCTCATATTTTCAAGTCCCTGATCCTATTGGGGGGTAGGATCGAGTACCTAGTCTTCTCGGACAAGGACAAAAAAATTCGGAGGGCCCGTGTGCACGTTGCGCACGTTTAAGACACCATGGCAGTTGGAAATCGTAAAGAGCAGGCCGAACAGGCCACTGCCCAGGCAAAATTGAAATTAATAGATTTAAATTTATCCATATCATCCCCCCACCAGCAACAACAAAAATTTATTATTCGTTATTAAATATATATTATTATTAATAAATATTCAAATATTATTTGTATTGTGAGTTGTGAACTGCGTCTAACAGGCTGCGTTACAATTTGCTCTGAGATAGAGAGAGAGAGTGAGCGAGACAGGGAGAGAGAAAGAAGCAGTGTAGTGTGTTGAGCGCTTCGCAGGCGCTCCATTCTGCTCTGTGGTTGACAGGTTTCTTCTGTAAAGCGCATAGAGCATTTTAAAAATGGATATGCGCTATATAAAATAATAATAATGATAATAATAATAGTAAAACAATTCATCAATACACGTGGTTGAGAAGTATTTCTTGGAATTTTGATTGGTTCAGAATTTTCAAGACAGGCTGTGAGTTTGCGTCTTTTACTTAAACTTTGTTTAATGTTAACTATATGAACTATCTGTCACTAGAGTGAAATACCTTGATAATATGTACTTTTCACACGCAGATGAGTATCACAAAACATGCACCAGAAATCCAGCTGAAAGTGACTGATCTCTCAGTACATCCTTTATGGCATTACACCAAAACAAAGGTATTACTGTCAGCTACAGGTTTTCATCAGGTGGGATTGCTGCTGACTTTCAAAATGATGTCAGTTCATAAGTAAGTATTTCATAATTCATTGATATGAGTAAGTCTATTTATTAATTAAGGAACATGAAATAGTCTAGTGATTTATTTGTTTCATTATCTAAGCTACATATCGAAGGGTGCCTGCGCAAAGACCGTATCGCCAGTTTTGTAAATTTTAGAGGAGAGCGATTTTTTCTGAGTCTGTTACGACATTTAAATCCTCATCAATAATTAGGTAAATTAATTTAAGAAAAAATAGCCAGAGTTTTTGCAAAGTGATTGAGGTTATAATTCCACAATAAGTGACATCAATCAAGGCGTATAGCAATAGCTGAACAGTGAACAAAATTCAATATTTTCCCTATTTGGCTTTGTAAAATATGACACTTTTCATGACTTCTGTTCATTTGCTGCTAGGTGGCAGTGAGAAATCTGTGCTGGCTCAAATTACTAGCTAGCCCTCTTATATTATCAATTCTAGTATCTTTGCTTTTACTGAACACAAGGTTACATTTCATTTTGTACCCATGAAATCCCAATTGGATGACATAATAATTATGTGTTTGCAATGCCCTGTCTCACTGAAGTCATCTTTTTACTTCAAAAGCTATTTGTTTTTTTTTTATGAAATTCATGTCAAGTTATATACATATGGACTGAACAAATCATTTTGCTTTGCAATCTGAGTCTGATGCCACATATTAGTTATTACTGTTTATAGTTTAATCAACACTTACCATCTCACACAAATAATGTCTTGTCTTTAATTACCAATCTATATTTCCCACAGACAATTATTGACCTCTATGCTGCAGCTTATGTTGTCCTGTAGCTGTCACAAGAGTCCAGTGTTGTTGTTTAGACTGGATGTAAATCTGCTGGGAAGGGCCAGTGATACTAAGGTAATGTAAACCTGCAACTGTGCCCATTTTTGTACAGCTTTAACCTTTGTCGTATGTCATGGGTCTAATGGACGCGGAAGCAATTAAAAACATTGGTAATTATCTTATTTCTGAGGATTTTTTCTTGAAATTCGAAGCATTCCTCAGTGACGTCATTGCCCATCTTCCCATAGTTTTAATATTTTAAGATATAAACATATGTGCTCACCAATGTACATGCATTTTTATTATTCCTACCCACACTTTTAAAGGGGTATCCTAATAAATTGTTCGCTAGGAGTGTGGTGTGGATTAGACACCACGACCTATGCCATGCATAGTTTTTAGGGATGTACGGTGAACATTAATACTCTTATAACTTGGTATGTCTATTTAGCCTGGCCTTGGGTTTTTTATTCTTTGAGTGTGGGAAGGGCAACTTTTTGATTTTCCATCCAAAGTCTGTTTAGTTCCCAAGTTCTTTCTCTAGAACAATATCAAAAGAAAATTGAATGGATACTTTGCAAATATGCATCATAGACATATTTTGTCTCTTGGAAAGTACAGCCACTGCAAGTGCAAAGGTAGGGATAAGATTATACAACTCTGTCATTTCACTTGCAGATATGAAACTGGGGAATCAGTTGTTGGTATCATTTTTATTAATTCAGGACCTTTGATTTAATGAGTTCCGTTTTTTTTTTTTGTGTGTGGAGGGATATTCACTTTGATTGATGGTTCTCATAAATGACTCTAGATAATGGCTGGAGCAGAATAGACTTACTACTCATTTGTAAAGCCTGGCAAGAGATCAGAACTTGAGATAATATGTAAATATTTTGATTTGGTTGTTGTCAGTTTTTTTTGTTGGTAATAATTCTTTTTAATATGTGTATGCCATTATTGCACGCTTTCACATGCAGACTGAAGGAAAGATATGTTGTCAAATTAACCGGTCTAATTTTGTTCTCCGACATTTTCAGAGCTCTATAATAGAAATTCCCAAGCTGACTTCTCTTACCCCATTGATTCTCCCAAGAAATCAGGTAAGTGATAATCTGTAAAATTATCTTTTGTGACCACATTGTAGACAAGCTGCTCAACAGAGACACACAAACATACACACAAAAAAAAAGGAAACTTACCTCGAAAAAATTGTAAATCTACAAGATCCTCTATAGACCTCCAGGTCTGCTGGTCTATGGGAAGAGGATGTTAGTGGAGAAAAATTACCCTTGCAACTTTTTGTTTCAAAACTTAATTTAAAAATGTAACTTGAAGGCTTGATCTATACATTTATATATTTCAGTTGCGGATGAGCACACCTTGGTTCTCAGCCATTGAACACAGAGATGAAATGCATGAAAAGATGAAACTGGCAAAAAGGTAAACAGACAAAATATGACAATGTTAAAAAAAATATGTAAATTTGTATTTCATAAAGTTTTACCAACATTATTTTTGTATCTGATCTTTCATAGTAGTTGTTTGTACAATAAACTTTGAACCTGGACAAATATGTGATATGGAAGTTTAGACAACGACCTGTAACAAGAACTTTTGCACATATTATTGGTCTCAGGCACTAACCATCTGGGTCTTGAATAGTCCAATTTAGAGGAGGAAGCAAAAACCTGATTAAGTATAGAAAGAATGAAATGAAACAGACAATTGATCCCAACTATTTTTTAATATTAATTTCTGTTGTGTTTTTTTGGTATGTTTTTTTACACTGATATAAAATGAAGTTCTGTCCCATTTTCTTAGCAAAAAAAAAGATAAAATTTCGGAGCTGGAGGAGATGTGCCAGAGACCATGAATATATGGTTCTCAACATTAACTTCAAGCTCTGTGTCCTAACTGATTATCCTATTGCCCTGGCATACAGATCCAGCACTAGGCAAGGTGGTCTAGAGGCAAGGTGCTCGCCTCTCATGCCAAGGGTTCCGGGTTCAAAACCCGGGCAGTGCAGGCATGTTGGAAATTGGGATTTTTCTCATATTTTCAAGTCCCTGATCCTATTGGGGGGTAGGATCGAGTACCTAGTCTTCTCAGATAAGGACGAAAAATTCGGAGGGCCCGTGTGCACGTTGCGCATGTTAAAGATACCTTGGCAGTTGGAAATCGTAAAGAGCAGGCCGAACAGGCTGCTGCCCAGGCAAAATTGAAATTAATAGATTAAAATTTATCCATATCATCCCCCACCAGCAACAACAAAATTTATTATTCATTATTAAATATATATCATTATTAATAAATATTCAAATATTATTTGAGTTGTGAGTTGTGAACTGTTGCGATTTGTGAACTGCGCGTAACGGGCTACATTACAATTTGCTCTGAGATAGAGAGAGGTAGAGAGAGAGAATGAGCGAGACAGGGAGAGAGAAAGAAGCAGTGTAGTGTGTTGAGCACTTCGCAGGCGCTCCATTCTGCTCTGTGGTTGACATGTTGTTTCTGTAAAGCATATAGAGCATTTTAAGTGGATATGCACTATATAAATGCCATCCATTCTTATTATTATTATTTATTATTAGGCAAACTCTTGTGGATAAAATCTAATCTGAAAGTGTGGTTGGAGAAGCTGTCAACATTAGGCAGCAGACATGTGTTATGTCATTACTTTCTGATCCTAAAATTATATTTCTTTTTATTTGTTCATTTTTCCAAAACTATGACAAAAATTGGTTCTAAATTTGTTTACACATATATTTTAAATGTTGGTCCTGAATACTCATAACAACAAAAGTAGTGTGCCAGTGCAGTAAAGTTGGCAATGGGTTATATCAGCATAGTCAGATGGTTCATGAAGAGTAAAGTTTGAGAAATGTATGTATTTGTGTAAACCAGGCCATAGAGCTTCATTGAAACCAGTTATCAAATTCAAATAATTTGACAAGTGTTTGCAGCTTTAATCAGACAGTAGCTGGGATTAAACTTGGTTCCTCTCTACTCTATCTATAGCACATCAAACTTGAGTGCTGAGTATCTAGATTATCTGGAGAGAGCAAGGACCTGGCACCAGACCACAATCACATCACAGGTAGGTGGATCGATTAGGTCAGAATGAAGGAAATATTATGTCACACTCATACAATAAATACCCAGGTCATTATGGGGGGCAAATTGAGCTTCTATCAGTAGCTTGCACTATGGTTTGAGTACTTCCATGACCTGTATCAATATGTTTCAATTATATAAAAATACAAGCAGGCCCCTTTATTTAGAATTTAACTTGAAAACTACTGAGTGAATCTTTCTGAAATTTGGCATGAAGAAGTGACATGTGGTTGTGGATCAAACGGGCTATATAAAAGCGTATAATTAGGAATGACTGAGGAATAATTTAAAAAATGCACAAATAATTGAACTCTTAAGAACACTACATTTTTTTTTTGTATTAATTCAATATTTTTATCTTTTAAACCTGCTGTCATAAGGAGCCCATTGTGAGTATGAGTTTTTCTGTAAATATATGTTTTTTCCATGCTTTTGTGTTATGCTTTCTTTTTAAATGCACTGCATTCAGGTTTAATGTTCAGTGTTCCCATACCTCTTTACAGGGCTCAGCAAATACATATCTGTTTGGTTTTTTTCCCCCCTTTTGCCCAATTTTACAACATATTGGGAAATGTATTTTTGCACCTGCTCATTTCTGTTCGGACCAAGTGGCCATGAGTTTGTGACTGAAAACATCTGCAAAATATGAAATTGTGAATCATACCAGTTGTTACCTAATACAGTGATTTTGTTCAGAACATTTTTTTGACTGTTTCTACTTTGAATGTCAAAATTGTGCAAAACTAAAGAGTTGTATGTAGTTAAGCCCTGCATAAGAAATAATACCCAAATGATACAATGCAAACTAAAAGAGAAGACAGAAAATGTTCAATATTTCGGCTGTCACGAGCCGCATGAGCTCTTTTTTCTGTTAGTCATGGGTTGGTTTATTTTGGGAGAATATGAAACGCGTTTAGCTATTAATCGAGCCACGGATTTCGTGATGAGGGCTGTGTGAGTGAAGTTTGTAAACATTAAGTTAACCCTTTGATTTTGGTGTGCGTGTGAGATTTTCTTGTTTACATAGTAGGATTGTAGAAGTTCGAGCGTAGGTTTTTGAGTTGTGGGCATATCCTTTTGAGAAAGCAGTTAGGGTTAATTGAAAGACAAACTTGTGTTTGTCGTGGCTAGGTCCTTGATCGTCCAATCGGGAGGGAGACCCTTAGTAACCATCGGGGGGTATAAAAGCTAACACACGTACTAAGATCAGTAGATTCATATTTCGAGCATTTGGCGAAAAGACGAGTCACGGGGGCCTCCTACCTGAGTGGAGATGACAGACAGAAAGATTCGCACTGTGAGAGACCTGGACAGTGACGAAGCCTCTGTGCACCAGGCTTAAGTGTGCACACCGCTTACATTGGACTCTCTCGTTCGCAAAACCATAGCGAGCGAGGAAATGGTGAGATCCCTCGTATGTGTTCGTGCCAGGAACTGTGACAGTTTTTCCGTCACCCCATTGTGACGAAGAGAAGGCCATTGACTATACTTTTACTAGATGTGTAATGAGCTGTTAGATTATGTTTGAGATTGAACTATGTTCATTTCCCAGCTGTATACTCCTTAGTGTGGAGCAGCATAGATATTTTGTAAAGTGTATAACTGAAAATTATTAGTGAGTGCTACTACGCTTTAGGAGTCAGTCAATTATCTGATTAGGTGCTATTACTGATTGTATGAAAGCGAGACCGACCAAACTGAATTTGTTTACACCGGTGTCCTTTAGGAACCGTAGTCCTGGATAGGCGCACTTAAAGAGTGCATAGTATAATACTTTCTTTCTATACCCTATTTTAGATAGACTTGCTGGACTTTCTGTAGTCGATGACTTTTATGTAATATCTATGATTGTGATTATCGTAAATTATGCAGTCTGTCGCGATGTGGGTTAGATGGGGAGAATTCGACTGACACTCTTTCGAGGTCCGCTCCCACAATCGACGAACACACAAAAAAAATACTTGCGCTCTAAAAACTAAATAAATCAATTGCTTTGATTTTTAGCAGAACTGTAGGGCAGTTTAATTACAGGAATTAATGTAACAAATATAATTATAAATATAAATATCAATTCAAAGGCAACTGAATCTAACTAATGAAACTACAGCTTTCTATAAAGACTAACTTATTCACTCTAACTACTTGCAGGTCATATGAGTTATATGCCAAATAGAATCCGCGCACGTGGCGACGGATATAACAGTTTAAATTCTATTAATTCAATGAGACATGTTATGATATGGACATTTCCTCTAGACACGCCATGGAGAATGCTTGTACAACCATGCGTTGTCTGGCGGTAGCTCTGAAACTGTCTTCAAAAGTAAGTAGAACGGTTCACTTTCATCATTACAAATTAGTATGAACTCTCACCATTAGGCCCTCACTGGGAGTGAGAGCGCTGGATGTAAACGCTGTGGGTTCATATCAAACCAAGTAGCTTAGGCTCTGGAGCTTTAAAATCATGCTCCTCACAATATGGACTGCTCAACTGCGTCTTAAATGTCTCTCATCTGGCTGAGGACTATCGCCGTCCACCTCGTAAATGGATTGTCTACATGTGGCCACTATCTAAGCTCTGCACGGGTTTAAATACTAAAGCTATGTCTCGACCTTCCGTCCAGATTCGTACATTTGATTGGTGCAGCCGCTGGGAGCTCAGCCTGCAATACTAATTTATGCTTGTCATGGCCTTGCGCCAAAATCAAGGTCAATTTTACGGTCTAGACAAAATTTAAAATGCGAAACATTAACTACTTCTTCTTCTTCTTTCGTTCACCAATCTAAAATCTTCAAACCCCGTGCTTTCTACTCTTATGCACGAATTTCCGAACGCCAACTAAGCGTCTAAATAAACTACCTTTACTCGCCCCTTATCTATGTTAATCAAAATCACGGGGTCGAGAACTGCTCTGTCATTCCTAGCTATACATTTATTCTGTCTCGCCCCTCCTTCTCTCCATCTATCAGAAAAAAGTTGTTTCAAAACAAACTGTTCACGAGAACAGCTCAAGGACAAATTACGCTGGTTATAATCAACAAGATCGTAAAAATTCACTCACTGACATCGTGACCTAGCACGGCATTTATGATCTTAATGTGATCATGACACAGTCGAATGTTGTATTAGGATTATATGGCCCGTCAGGCCTGAACATCAGTAATCCTGTGTTGCTTAGTTATTGAGGTATGAATGTTTCGGGTGTGAGTCAACGAGCTATGTTCACATCTACTATATCCACCAAATCCCACTTCTGACATCGGCTATCGCCTTTATCAAGAAAAAAAAGAAAAAAACAACAGAAAAAAAAGAAAAATGGAACAGATAAAACAATCGAACAATAAAAGATTTCAATAGGAAATATATAGAATCGAAACAGACTATGTGTACTTAACTGCGAGTTCTTGCATGCTACATACAACTTTTTCTTTTTTTTGCCCAATTTTGACATTGCTTATAGCCCTGCTGCGACCCCACAGTTTTTCTGTGGTTTTTATGATATTTCTACTTTGAATGTCTGTGTTTCTAGGCAAATGAGAGCCTCGATAAGTATGGTCGTCCTATGTCAATGCCCAAACCAAAGGTGAAGGTCAAATCAGGAGCAACAGCCTCGCAGCGTAGGATCCCAATTGATGAAGAAAAACCACTGTCATCAAGGGAGATCAAACAACGGAGGGATTATGCGCACTTTGTACTGCAGGAGAGAGTGGGAGAGATTGAGAACAGGAAGAAAGACAGTGTTATTAACCTATATTTGCCCTATATTAAGTCTTAAATATACCAGTATACTGTATTACTAAGAACTAGCAGGGATACCCCATATTGCTTGGGATAAGCTTGTTACTGATTATGAAATTACAAATTTACTTCAGATCTTCTGAACCCTGCCCAGTTGTATGGATACATTCTGGTATCTTTTAGACTGCATAAAACACAGTCACATTATTTACTCCCAACACTGGAATCTCTGCACTTCAGTAACTTTTAGACATGTTGTGTGCATTGGGCAGTTTGTTTAATGAACACGCAGTTTTGAACATCATATGCAGCAAAAACATGGACAGGAAAAGATGCGAATGTTAAATTGAAAAGTGAAGCGGAAAAGGTAGTGCTCAACCTTGAAAATTGTTCTCACTTAGCATATTATGTTGTACACTCTCAATTTTATTCATCCAAGTGCAAACTAACTGATTTTTAAGGGAGGTGAAAACTGCATGTTTGTAGGTTTTGTGGTTATCTCGGATTTCCCATGTAAGTTTTACGACTCATTTTTACATATATATAGATAATCCAAACTTTGCCTGGTTTGATTTGTAACTTTATATCATTAATTAAATGATAATGCGATCATGTTTTTGTAAAATGAAAGAATCTAGACTTTAGATAAGATGTTCTTACTTTTTACTGTCTCTTTTATGTACAAAAAAATTGGTCAAGTTGTTGGAGGTGCACATATATTGCCCTGTGTCCCAAACTGGACCAACACATTTATATAGGGCACAATGTAGAATTTGTATGAAATAAATTGTCCTGCATGTTTGTATAGATTCTTAATTACAGCTTGTCATGGTGAACATAAGTGTGAAGATTTATGGCCAATGTAATGCGCTCACGAAATGTTAATGATAATGTACATTGGTTTTACTTGCTGTGAAACTGCTTGTTTCAATCAATATTTATGCCAAAGAGTATTAATGATCGAATTTTCTGTGATATTGCTTTATGTGTAATTTAAGTTTTATATGGTACTGGACCTTGACTGCTCAATGATGACCTTTCTGGGCAGTGTTATTCATAATGAATCCAGAGATATGGTTAATTGTTGTTTTCTGTGATCAGGATGTGCAAATCTGTGATATTTACAATAAATCTGACATTAACGCTTGCAGCTGTGAACTGGTCTTCAACGCCACTGTATTTCTTCTAAAACTTGCCTCTCAGGCACAAATTTCATGGCTGTTCCTAAATTTTATTTTAATATTTACCAATTACCGATGAAAAAACCAGTGAATTCCACCGGTCAGTTTTGACACTATCCCTCCATCAATGGTGATCGAGTCTTAGCTCATGTCTCAGAACCTGATATGTCATTGCTGTAACTTCCGTTGATAACCAAATCTCTTCTTATCAGACCAGCAAATTCACTACAGGAATCAATAAATTTGCAAGCAAAAATGGTAATTTTCGGTTCACAAATTGTTCTCAGGTTTTATTTTCAGCCAAAACTGAATTTTGTCCACACTTGTTGAAATTGATTACTTTCTCACAGTGTTATTCTGAAACATTCCATGCCTTGGGTCAACACTTAAGTGACAAAAGTCCTCATTAGCATAGCTTTCACAAAGTCAACTGAAATAAAAAAGAACATGACAAAAACCATTGAAGATGCTGAAATATTTTAATTTCATGGTTAAATTTATCCATAATAATGAAGAATGCATGAAAGGGATGCATTGCAGGTATAACTAGCAGGTAAATTAATTTGAAAAAAAAAAACAACAAAAACTGGCATACACATATTACAATCATTCATTATTAACATTTACTCTCAAAATCAGGAAAAATGTCTATTTACTTGTTTAGACAGAAATGATGACAGTTGTTACATTCAAACATGTTATCATGGAATCATTTTATATGTAACAAATGAAAAGCATAGGGCAAAGACAGCCATAATTACAAAAAGTGATTTTAACCTTTATTCCCTCCGATGTACAAAGCTTGGTTCACCAGCCTCATCTCTACGAAAGTTAGAAAAAAAAAAGCAGTTGGAGACTGCACAAACTTTTTATTAGAAACCTACCCCTTCAGTTACAAGAGGGAGTAGAAAACTTTCAAAGTTTTAAGATCTATTTTCTCAGTTTCACATTTTTGTAAATATACAGTAGTTGTTTTACCCCTGTGGTCTTCACATGCCAACCACACTGTGGAATTGGCTTTTAAAAAAGTATGAAGTTTTCCTTCACATACTGTATATCTATGCATTGTATTTGTCTTAACTACAATGTATATCTCAGACCTGACTAATGATTTGCTGGTTTTTTAACAAACAGTGGATGCCAATAAAAGTATTTCAGAGACAGACTCTTTTTTAACAGTGTCATAGTACTGACATTTTGACCTTGTAATTGCACTTTATACAAAAAAACCTCACCCCAAAAACAATGGACTTTAACACTTGTAAAATGTTACAGTGCAAGAGTATTCTCATGTTAGGGGACTAGTGTTTATTCATTGGCTGGCTGGAGGCAGTAGGATTGCCAAACTTTGAAAACATTTGCTCACACAAATGTTACCTGATTTTTGATACATTACAAAAAAGAGCTTTTAATGTATGACTTGTCAATTGTTTTATTTTGAAAAATCTAACTGAAATGAAAAACAATATAATAAATTCATGGTTGACTACAGTCCTGATTTTACTGGCTTTCATCATGTTTTTTTTTTTTTTTTTTTACATATCTGTGGGCAGATCTGTGTATACAAAAATTTCACCCCCCAGGTTGTAACTTTGTGTGGGTTCCTGGTCGGGTATCTTATAATACTTGCTAATGCCAATCCTCACCTTGTTTGTGACGAGGATGATTATGAATTAACCAACTTTGACCCCCCCCCCCCCCCCCCCCCCCAAAAAAAAATTCCACAGTGGCAACAAACATCCAAAATCCTTCATTTTTAATTGCAGGTCCATGCTTGAAATCATTGGGCCATTGCAACTTTTAGAAGATTTTGCCAACTGAGTTAAATAAAATCTGCACGAGAAATACTTGAGAACAAAAAAATAATGAAGGGAGAAAATATTCTTCAACAGTTGCCTCCCTTGCTTGACTTTGTATACCTGGCAAATGGTATTGTGTGTTTGGCTGGTAATTTAGGAATATCTATCTCCAAATGGAGAACTGAGCCATGAGACAATTTCTTTTTTTAATCATCCATGTACATGTATTTGTTTTCAGGTTCTTTTAAAAAAAACAAAACAATTGTGACAGAAGTTTACACATTTATGTAGAGTAAAACCTGGTGATTTGAAACAGTTTGCAAAACCGGTATTATTTGAAATAGTTTTTCACTTACACAGTCTCTTTCTTACATACCGTATGCAAATTGACCCGACTCTGACACTTTAATACTTTTCTGAAGCAGATTTCACAACAGGCTCACATTTGCCGACCTAGTTTGTATCGGGTCTTTCAAAGTCTTCAAAATTATATCAACAAACAAAAAAAAAACACCAAAAAAACGACACATTCAGACATGAAAAAAACATCTCCATTTATACAAGCTGACAATAAAATTTGTCAGGTCACAAAACCAAACGGAAAATAAGTTTATTTCCTTCAAGTAGCGATGAATGAAAAAACACAAGAATATCACATAAACGGATCAAGCCTTTTCCTGGGTTATCCACTATACACAAATATGTTTTGCACTGAGCTGTACTGATGAATCAATACTTCAGTTTTCAAGAGCAAACACACAAATCTTTCTCAGGCTTCGTTAACTCTCACAGGGAAAGGAAAATTAATGGCACATCATTATGCCAAAATCATCCATTCTTTGCAAAGAAAGAATTAAAGATAGGCAAGTTAAAACTCAGCTTTTACTTACAAGTGCAAAAACACAGAAAGTTTACCATCAAGAGGAAATAACACTCAGCCTTTCCAACATTTTCATGTTTTGCAACAAAACCATACAGATGCGACAACTAACCCAGTAATTTTGATTTCTTGGTGTGCTATGTAAAGGTAAGCTAGGAAGGAACCTTTTTTTGGCAGGAAAGATAGTTTAGATTTCAACTGTCTGAAAGAAAAACCATACAAGAACACCTATACTCATAACCTGGGCGTGGCTTTGCCTCCCTTGAATACAAGAAAGACAAGGGCCAAAACACTTGTCTGCAAAGAGATCCCAACCAGGCATTTCCAGTTGTCTTGTTCTTCTATGAGTTTCAAACTTTTTTTTTGTTTGTTTGTTGACAGACACAGGTAAGACTGAAAATTTGGTCTGCATCATCCTTTGCATGTTATAATAGATTGTTTCCAAAACATTCAGAGATCGACAAGACACTTCATACCAATGACAGCAAGTTTGCTCTAGCAACATAAGATCCAATAAATCAGCAGTGAGGGGGCCTCCCTTGCATAAATCCAACTTTTTTGGCTGGTGTTGGTAAGAATAATTGATATCCTAAGTGAAACTTAATATACATCAATCTCACGAAAAAAGATTACTAAAATGAAATCCCCAGAAGAGATCTCATTAGCGTGCTGCTCTTACAACTCCATAGCAGGTGCATGATTACTAATTGAAAGAATTTGGGAGTCCATGGGGAGGCTTAGTAAACAGTTTCAAGCATCTGTTGAAAGTCAGCAAGATAAAATAGATGGGAATTGGAAAATCTTCATAGGACTGAAAATGAATACACGATGACACGTGTATACACAATATAGGTCGAGGGCAGACAAAAATCTCAATAGCGCTAAAGTCATTCTTGAAGAGGACAAGTCCCACCTCTGGATACAACCTGTGTCCACAAACATGAACAAACTCCGAAAGCAAATGGCATCCCCGCAAAAAATTCATGGCCACAATCTTTCCCTCCACAAAAGGACGAAACTCAATCCAGCGTTGCGAAACAAAGGGGTAAGATTCGAACATCCTTCCCTTTACGAAAAGCGATTCCTGCCCCTATCAGTCTCTGTTTTCAACCAATGCTCATAACTCTATAATGCTGCATATTCACAGCCATGAACTTATTATATGAATAAGAAAAATCAATGAACAAAGTTGTGATTGTAATACATGATCCTTATTTGTTCCCTTGCCTCGTAGGCATTTGATACATTATGTACAAGTTATTTACAAGTGTGGAAGGTGGGCACATTGGTGCCAACTTTCAGTCAGTCCTTTTAAAGTAAGCCTGAACGGAACCAATGAATTTTAGCAAAGCTTTCCCCTTTTCACCTGAAAACTAATAAAGTAAAGTAATTGACATTGGCAAAAAAAAAAAAAAAATGAAATAAATAAAAACAAAAAACAGAAAGCATTTTAAGACTGAGAAAATGTCCAAAATGGACATGACATGGTGGGGATTGTTACCTTTAGATTCTTTGGGGTGAACTCTTAACATATCAATTTAAAAGGCTTGTTTTCTCCTGTTTATTACTGTAACCATTGCCTGGAAAAGAGTATGGCTGACATTTGTGCCTTAAATTTTCGGTAGGCAGAGTGCTGGCATTAAATTCATTGCATCACCTTCCACTGTGATATATTTATTTCCTTTACACTGTTTCAAATCTGCACTATTCACAACAACTCGTGGTCTCGGATAATAAAGCAGGTCGTCTCCACCCCTCATATATTACTCTGTTACAGGTTTGTCCAGTTATATTTCTGTCATTTATTGTCATATTGTACAGATATCACAAAGGCAAACAATTTAATTCTATACATATTCACTCAGTCAGTAGCTCTGATTTACCAATCTTGAAAGAGAGCCCACAAACAGACATCAATTTCCAAAAAATTGATATTGCTGATGTTTACATGCTGGAAACATTCTGGAATTCATTTAACAGTTCTACCAGTGACTGTCTTTATTCTCTAGTCTAAATCATAAGAACAAAATCATAACTGTCATCTTATATATTTGCAGTGCTAGTACATATCCCTTAATAAGAAATGCACATATCCAGAACTCACTGTTTCACTGACTAAGACTTAGATATTGGCAGACACTCCTGAATTCTTTTTTTTTTTTCAGAGGTGTTGGGACTGAGTATTACCAGATAACCTAATTTTGAGAAGAAAATACGCCAAAGTAGTGTAATGCCTTATACCTTTTACCTAAGGCTTATTGTACATTCCACAATTGCATATCAACTATGAAAGTTGATCTCCTCAAATTGCACATAAAATGGTCAAATGTAAAGAAAATTAAAAAAAAAAAAAAAAAAAGTAATTCCATGCAACAGTTTTTATAAATCTAATCGACTCCCGCTTCTTACACCCTTATATGTATATAAATTTTTAACTCCCAGGGACACGGGCCGAGTTGATTTTTATTGCGCACTGGTGAGATACTCAAATCTGAGAAAACCAGTTTTAAGGAAGAAGAAGAAGAAGAAGCATGGGGATATCCAAAGATCTGTCCAATGGGACACGGGCCGAGTCGATTTTTATTGCGCACTGGTGAGATACTCAAACCTGAGAAAACCAGTTTTAAGGAAGAAGAAGAAGAAGAAGAACAGAAAATGAAAATACAACAGAACTGTATTTTGCATCCTAAACAAAAGAAAAACATAAGAGTGTCATTAAATAGGATTTAGTGGAATGAAATTTTTTGAGCGGTTAATGAAAGCAAATATAATTTGTTAGTTCTCACAAACACAGCCCTATGTCAGTATCTGTCCAGGATATGTCAAGTAAAAGATAATTGTAGTCACCGCAGAGACAAGAAATCCCTCATGAAGTAGAGAAAATTACACACTTCATGCACCCTTTACCAAAATGAAGTAGTGATACATTTTGTGCCAACCCCTTGAAGTTGTCACTGGAAGAGAACTTAATGACCAAATGAAATGATTATGAGATATAGAAAATGATTTGTGAGTATGAAATCTAGAAAAATTTTGACTGATATTGGGAAGAGAAAAAAAAAAGGGTAACATCTTCCCCCAACTCCCCTTTTGGTGTGTATGAGTGCATGTGAGTATATACGTGTGAGTGTACATGTGCATGGGAGCAAATGATAAGATAGAAAGATGAACCACTCTTCCTAGTTTCTTCTCTTCTCCTGCCAGTCTCATTTATCTCGTTTACAACCAAGAAAATATTTATATACAAC
Organism: Onchidella celtica; assembly: GCA_963931925.1. Lineage (NCBI taxonomy): Eukaryota > Metazoa > Mollusca > Gastropoda > Systellommatophora > Onchidiidae > Onchidella > Onchidella celtica. Next base: position 34,417,757 of record OZ007577.1, read on the forward strand.
ACTACGGCCCATCATCAGATCAGCTCAAACTTAAAACATCTTTCCAACACACAAAGATTCAATGTTTGCTAAGTTTTACGATAAAGAATGTAACTACCATGACAGCTATTCTTAGCCCACACCATTTTCCTTCAAACCCATCAAGACCCCAAAAAATGACTGATAAATAATTCATACACTTTTCATTTCTACAATAAACTGATATGCAGAACAGAGAGACTTAAATGTCTTTAAGTTCATTGCATTTGTCATAGTAGCATATGTCAAGTTAAACTAAAATGTAATAATTATACATTCAAAATACATCTTTTGAATTCACTGTTAAGGGTCATATCTGGTATCATAGTATAACAATGTTAACTTGAACTGTAGTAATATTACATTCAAATAAAACTTTGAAATTTACAGCATGAAGACTGACTTCATCATTTTATCATTCCATCTCACCGATAGAAATGAAATATCAAGAATTGTTATCACTTAGGATTCTTCATGCAAGTTTTGATAAAGGGACTGCAAGGTCTTGCAGGACTTGAAAGAAAAAAAAATGTCACCAACAAAATACAAAACATCAGTTTGAAATAAAATGTTGAAATGTATTATTACGTGATCTTCCAATGTTGAAAAATAGTGCTCTCATCATTTTCTTAAAAAAGTGGTCCCCTTTATATGCTATATTTTGACTGTTTCATTACAATCACCTGCATATGTGACTTTATGTGGTGCATTCTATTCAATATACCTTCCATTCTTTTCAAAAAATGATGGCAGAGATCTCACACATTATTAATTCTAATGCCCAATTCCAAATGAGATTTTTCATCTGACTGGGAAAAAAAAATTTGGAAATCATCATGGCTGTTTAACATAATTAAAGATTTACTTAAAAATTGCCTTCCAAATTGTCCTGCACCATTGATGGCAAAGAAATTGTGTCACTTTTTTTTTGGTTTTAAATTTTTTATTTTACACGCAAAAAAAAAACCTTTATCAGCCAGCCAGTATAATAACAACATAAATATGGAATCTCTGAGGTCTGCAGACTAGAGAAGAACAGAGACAGACTAATTAACTCCCAAAATTCTGTCCGTCGTGTTTTGTGCATACCAACAATGTAAACAATGCACGCTACATCTTTTCATTATGGAACGAAAGACACACGTACTAAGCATCACTGCAGTAAGCACCATGACTCACTCGGCAACTTTATATGCGCTCAGTTTACAGACAAATGAGAGAAGGAATGTTTCATCTCCATGTCAAAACCTCAGGGCAGACTAAAGCCACTTCTGCCCGGCTTGCAATAAAAAAAACAACAAGCCAAGCCAAACTCAGAAAGAATGACATGTGAAGAGACAAACTAACAGGACAAAACTGCTTGAACAACAACATTATACATCCTTTATTCTGCATTATATGGTTTTTTTTTTTCCTCTATCCACTTTCAAACCACAACATTTTTGAAACGTGACAAGCTCATTTTGTTCAGCTCTTGTTCTGTCACATCTTGTTAGAACACTAATGCACAATGTTTTAATGATTGCAGTAATAATAATATCAGACCTGCCAACTAAATGACAACTTCAGTAATGAACACCTCAAGGAAACATAAACCCATCCACTATAATTTAATGCCAACTGAACTGGCAATTAGTTATGTTTACCACAGAAAGGACACCACAAATATGAGACTCAAACACCCTTCACAGGGGACATGAAGTGCATACTGTCACCACGTCCTGCACTTTACTGGACCATATCGTCAAACCTAGCACTGATTTCTTTTCTTAAAGAAAATAATTTGTCTTGTCCTTCCCCACACCCTAAACACAGGGCAGTCCTGCTAAATAAGGGACAGTTGGTAGGTCAATAGTAATAAATAACAATTGAAATATCAACAATATGCCACTAGAATAACAGGAATAAACCTTACACTAGACAATCTGAACAGCCCCTTTACAAAATTTACATGGAAGAAAGTTTCTGTCTATGAGTGGCACTTGCTCTACCATATGTGAATGACCGAGCTCTGTCAAGAGGGTGAGAATCTTGTGTGCTGTTCGGTCTTCCTCTGGTGGCAGTTGGTAGCTTGGATGATGATCATTATGTTGGTGGTGATGATGATGATGGTGGTGACGATGAGTATGAAGCTGTTTCTCTTCATCCGCTCCATTTTCTTCTTGAGATAAATCTTCACTGTCATTATGACTATGCCCATTGTACAACTCTAGTCTGAAACGACAACAAATGAACAGTGATAAATAATAGTGAGATTGGCTTAACAGACTCTTGCAAGCTGATGTTTACTTTGCCAAATCAGACATCTCAATTTGAAAAAATTAAAAAGTTCCTAAAATATGTTAGTGGTTGAGGGGCATGGGAGGGGGGTGATGACAGACAGAAAAACGTATACACTTCACACAGAACATCTACAAAAAGGTACAGCTGAATTGCATTTTGCTTATGCTCAGCTTAATGCTTTCATCTACATGCTGGCTCTGTGCAAAGCATTCTGACATATTCTTAAACTGCTTATTCATAATTTGTTTGCAAAACAAAACAAAAAATAAAATAATAACAATAATAATTCATGATATAAATGACAAAATGCTTTGGATGCAACTAATGGATATGCAATGCCTGCTTCCGAGATAGCTTTCAAGCACAAATCAGTTCACAGTGCCATCACATCAGTTAAGAACTACAAGCCACATCAGTTAAGAACTACAAGCCTCGGTTCAGTCTTAAAACTTTAGCCCGTGACAAGATTTTTCATCAGCAGGCTACTGGTCTTGCTGTTCAATGAGTTAATTCATGAGCTCTCAATGCCTGCCACAAATAGTCTTGGTACATGTGACCAATGTTAAAAATTAGTTGACTTGTTTGTTACTTCAACAATCTGACAGATTTCCATCGACAAAATAACCAAAACAATAGAAAAAAGTCTCTACATAAAAATGAATTAAAATCCTCTTTCATGCACAATGTCCAAGATCAGGTCAAGTCTCCAAAATGTATATTATCACATGAACCACATAATACAAACCGATTCACAACAGCTAAATGCCCATTCTTGTGAATTTTTTCTTTTGAATACCGTTTCAACTGTACTATATTTTTATTAATTTTTTTGCATGGGAAGGTCTTTAATGACCGAAAGTCTGCATTTTTTCCCTTTTTGTTTCTTTTTGTGATTTATTGTTAGTTTCAAAAATGGGGCTTTACAATTGTGACATAAAATAATACCTGTGGGCTGGATGTGAATCATCTCTAGGGGAGGCAGGGGGTGATGACTGTGGAGTGCGTTCTGAGTCTGGGGTTGAAGGCACCTGTTGACCACCCACTATGGGCTCCACCTCACTGTCTGTGTCACTCTCAGAGCTGGTATAGTCGGGCCAATCTGGTAGAGCAAACAAGAAATTTGTTTCAGTTATTGAAACTAGGATGTCCCACAGAAGAAGCAACATTATGAAGCTTTTAAATCAGTGCATGAACTTGATGACAGCCAGAAAAAAAGACAACAAGAATAATGCTAACCAATCATTAGTAGGAGAAACCAAGGACAAAACCAAAAAGAAAGGAAGAAAAAGGAAGTGAATGAGCCAGTCAGCCATTAACCTTTTCACAAAGCATGACTCACGCTTTTCACCCTCTCTCTGAACACTGTTATTTCATAGTTAGTATTCCCTGTAGACCCATGACTTGAGGGTAAGTTTGAAAATCCCTAAAAAATCTCCTTATAAAACCTACAATATGGCAGTAGTATCAGCATGTAGATTATTAACCCTTTGGCTGCCGAGCGCACGAATTCGTGCGCCAAATCGCCGACTAGCGATCAGCTGCCAGTCGCACGAATTCGTGCGCCCAGACCGACCTTTTATAAACAGGAAATACACCCACTAGCAGCGTAATTCAGGCACCGGAAGTCGAAAAATCTTATTCCCGATTGGACAAGAAAGAATTTGGTGGGTCATTTATTATTTTTGTCCGAGCCGTTCGTTTTTTCTGTGCGATTTTCGATCGGGCTAACAACGAAGTTTGTTTACGGTTCCTCTAGTGATTCAGAAGTTGAGAACAACTCATTTCTGACATTTTTTCGGTCGATTGACGAAGAATATAGTGAGTTTGAGAGTTTTAAAGCCACAGGGGTGAATAATGGAAGATATGCATCGGTTTCGTTGAGGGATTTTGGTCCGCGGGCGACGCCAATCTAGATCTAGATCTAGATGCCGATCGAGAGCTAGGCTGGGTTACGGCACGAGAGCTACATAAGGATGCAATGACACGTCCCCCACCACCACCAAATAGTACAAACCACTGGACAGGGCACATAATTACCTTCAAATTGTCTTCTTGCAGGCATATAAAATTGTCATAAATGATCGGACTTACTTATGAATTTTTTTCTAAATTCCCACTTTTTTTCACAATGTTGTCGTTTTGACTCTTAAGTCATCAGGATGGTGCTGAGAGTTAGGCTGTGTGACCCGTTCTTTTAAAATGTATTTTTTTATTTCTCTGATGACTTACAATGATTTTTAATAGGATTTTAGAGCCATTATAGAGTTCAGAGCTAGATTTTATTACATAAAATGAAAAAAAAGTAAGATTTTCATGATGCTGCTGAAGCTGCAGTGAGTACCACCCTTACCGCCACCACCACCACCTTCATCAGTGCATAACTTCATACCTCGTCTATTTTTCTCCAACTTTCCTTTTTACAGACATATAAAATTCATTCAAACTTAATTTTCATGAATTTCTATCTGTAACACCCTAATTCTTGAGGTTTTCCCAAAAACCTGGAAAAATGGTCCGGCAGTCAAAGGGTTAAGAGTGGAAGACAGGAATATAATATGTTTTGTACAAAACATATGTTGCACTGTGTGCAATGCAAAGTTATGTGATTTCAGGGTTTCAGAAGCATGACGTGAAAGGTTGGGCGAAGAATCACTTAACTGTAGCCCAATGCGAAAAGGTTAAGCAACACATGAAAAGATGGCACATTTATGGAAACGTAAAACATTCTCTCACTAAATCCTATTTCCTAGGTTGACCTGGTATCTATATCCTCGCTATGCTGCAAGACTCCCGTAACTAACATTTTTGGCCAAAATCACTTTTTTGTTCTTGGGTCTGAAAGTCAATAGCGCACCTTGTGTCAAAGCTCGTGGCTCAATTAAATAATAATAATAATAATAATAAATTACATTTATATAGCGCATTTCCAATAAATGCTCAATGCGCTTTACAAGTAATAAAAACTCATTCCTCTCTCTCCCACACTCCCTCTCCCCACCCCCCTTCTCTCTCTCTTCCCATCACATTCTCACTCCTTCTATCACATGCTCTCTCCCCTCAGGTAAGTCAAGAAAAATAAGCCTGCTGGAACAAAAAATGCTTTAGCTGCCTTTTGAAACTTACTAATGATTTTGTTTGTCTCAGTTCCATAGGTAACTTGTTCCACATTAAGGGGCCAAGATATGTGAACGATCGTTCACCATAATAATGATATTGCAATAATCAAGTCATTTGTCTTTAGAATTTGCTGGCGGCAATAGCCAAAGAAAATCACTTTTTTGGCTCTCTTGTAAATTTTTCGGAATGTTAGTTGCGGGAGTCTTGCAGCATAGCGATGATATGTACCATATAAATACACACCATTTTCATGTGAGTTGAGTGGGCCATTGGTCATGCGTTGCTGAGGTTGGTGCTGGTGTTTCTGCTGTGGCATGGGACTCAGTCTGCTCTCCTCATTGTAACTGTGCAGCATGTTTCTCTCTCCCAACAGTTGCATTACTAGAGCCTGCAGCTCTCCTAACTTATCCTACAAAGAAAAAAATCACAAATGTTATTCTGAAATGCATAATTATACTTCCTTGTTTTGATAGCATCTATTGTTCCATATGCCATTCATTATTACCACTCATGTGTTGAGTTTTTTATTGTTATATTGAAGCACAACTCACCTCCAGTGCACTGTGTAAATTGATGTCACAAAACACCAGCATATAGAAAGAGTAACTTTACAGAAGGAAGAAAATACTGCTTAAAGGTAGAAAGTGTGAACTTAGATAGATCATCTGATCACAATGTTTGAACATGGCTAAAGCTGCGCAGTTTCTGGACAATTCTGGGAGCTACGAGGTGTTAAATCACCAAAGTCCCCTGCTAAAGAGAAACAGCAAAGGCAGATCTGTGTAAACTAAGAACCCGCCAGTAGCAGGCCGGAGCTACCAACCTGTAGCTGTTCCCGGTCTCTTGCTAATTGTGCTATGTAATCATTCTTCTGTTGCTCTCTCTGTTGAAGTAAGGCCCGTTGGTGATGGTAGAGTGAGATATACTCTCCTGTCATGGAAAAAAAAATATGCAAGGATACATAAGTTACTGATGTTTGCCTAAAGGCCTCTCACCTCTCACAAAAAAAGAAAGAACAATTTAAAATAACTTAAGCGTCAATACAAGTATATAGATATATTTAACATAGAAATCGAACTAAGTATTCAACAGGAATGATCATCATTTTCTTCACTGCAACAGCAATGACTTTGGGTGCCTGTATCTTGTTAAATGATTGTCCAAGTTAAGACTAGGGCCTTTGTTTTTCATTTAAAGCCCCATTAAATATTTTTTAAATACATGTCCAAATACATTTTCTCTAGTCATAAAAATAATGGAGCTTTTCTTTTCCATTTCGAGCTGATTTAAATACCATTTTTAGGTATTTATTCAAATAGATCTTCTTCTTCCCTCCTAGTACTCTGAAAACGCAGCCCCACCCACCTATAGTATCAGTCTCCCCCTGCAGTTGTAAGACCAGATGTTCTAGCTGGTCAGCCTTGTCTGATAGGTCAGCTTTGTCCTGCATCACGTGCATGTATTTTTGCTGGATCTTCTCCATGGTCAACCTCAGTTCATTATACTCTGCCCGGCTGATCTTATCTGTCTCTGTGTTCTCAGAGGCTGCACAAAAAAGCAATTAACATATTTCACAAAATGAATATTTTACTTTCTACAGCAGAGAAATTGTCATTATCCCCATAAGCATGAGAGGCTGAACATTTCAATCTCTATAATAAAAAAATTGCCATATCTCACACATAAATTGGATATTTCTACACTGAGCCAGAAAAAAATTGGTCAAATTGTCATATCTCACACATAAACTGGATACTTTTACACTGAGCAATAAGGAAATTTGTCAAATTGTCATATCTCACACATAAACTGGATACTTTTACACTGAGCAATAAAGAAATTTGCCAAATTGTCATATCTCACACATCAACTGGATATTTTTACGCCAAGCAATAAAGAAATTTGTCAATTTATCATATCTCACACATAAATTGGATGCTTTTACACTGAGCAATAAAGAAATTTGCCAAATTGTCATATCTCACACATAAATTGGATATTTTTACACCGAGCAATAAAGAAATTTGTCCTATGCCATAACCTGAACATTTCATCCTTTGACTGGGCCTAGGAACAAAGCTGTTTTAACATGTTTTTCAAATCAGGAAAAAACTGAATATTCACAATTTAAATCATTTACAGAATTAATTCTCAAAACAACAAATAATAATTACAAAATTTTTTTTTTGATTTCATCTATTTGAAGATCCATGAAGGATCAAGATTCCATAAAGCAGTGGAAACTCAAAAACAAGTTGGTAACCCCAACTCCATGTAAACAAACTAACCATCATAGTCAGTTAAATCTTAATGCAATGTGAAGTCAAATTTCAGCCATCACTGATTTAGCTTCCTTTATCTTCTCTAATACACGACAACACAAACTTACTTTTTCGGATCACTTCCTCACTCAAATCAGCTATTTTGATACCAAGATTGTCAGAGAGCTGTCTCTGCTCTTTCAGACTTTCGTACAATTGTGTCCTGTCATTCTCCAGCTGACGAATGGTGTCCTGCAGTGACTGAATCTGAAAATGCACCCATGATATTCACACTCTCAGTGCATAATTGTTATGATTTACTATCAAGTAATCAACTGGGCATTGAACACAAACTGCTCAAGTCTAAAAGGTCAATTTCACTGGGGGAAACAAACACTGATTAAACATTTAAAGAGTGAACTATGGTTGACAGTTTGATCTACTGTTCACTATGGTAAGACATTTCTTATATCCTTTGTCCGGCCAGCGTCTTCAAAAAAAGCCACATTCTTGTGGCCGTACCGTATAAAAGCGTAATGTACTACCACAGCCAGTGTTTACATTATGGAACGGGGTGTCGTTCGGCCGGCCGATTTGTCTGTTTTGCACTTTTTCTGAACGCTGTAACAGAACGATTGTTCCTTCAATCAGCCCGAAATTCACACGGGGCACTCATTAATACATGTTCTAAGTGCATGCTTAATTTTATGAATGTAAGTTTCATAGAAACTGATGTGCGAAGACTCAAAGTATCCGTGTTGAAGCTTTTCCTGCGTTCCACTGCATGTTGTGCAAATGGTAGGATTTGAAGACTATTTCTTGTTTCGTTCCTTTTCAATGAATTTGTTTATAATTCCGTGTATGCATTAAAAAGTGGTTGGTGACACCTGATTTTACCCTGAATGTGGATATTAACTTTTAAAGAGGGATAAAAAAAAATCCGCTTCGTTACGCTCTGGCCGTTTTTATCTCCGCCATTTTATGCATGTCTCATTTGGCCAGACCGTACTAAAGCCTATCGCCACCATAGCCTCCCCGCCCGTGAAGACTGTGCGAGTGCTCGGGCAGCCTGTAGGCTTAATGGTGACACATCGGGGTGTAACATTTCTTAAATCTTACCATACAGATTCTGTTTGGAGGAGAGATTTGTAAAGACACGAAGACTACAGGATTATACTTATAGATTCCACTCCAGACTAGTAGACGGAGCACTAAAAATATGTTTTATTGTTTAAAAGCGCCATACAAAGTACTATAGATAGCCGTCTGGGAGTGATAAAAATGTTTTAGACATGTTCCAGTAAGGCACTGTTAAGATCGCCAGCCTTTTCACACATAGAGTCTAGATATAGATGTACATAAAAACATATAAGACAAACATTCTTAAACAAATAATATTTAAAGGCTGTTTTTATTTTAAATGAATGTGTCCAGGTAACTCTTCGTAAAAAATTGATGCAGTACACCAAGTTTCATTTTTTATGTCGTAGTCGTGAAGTTTTAGCTGCTTACATGTTCAACCTCTAGCTCAATTATAGTATAAAATAACAGACAGCTAGATGCAATCAATCATTCCCACCCTGGGCATCCTTTCTCAACGTACTGCTGTTGGTAGGAATGAGTTTCCATAGTTTTTTCCTAAGCACGTGTGGGCTTATCACGGACAAGTAAGACTACCTGTCAAGTCTACAAGAAAGAAAAACTGCAGAGAATTACAAGTATTCAACTCTTATTACTCTTAAGATGATTTCTAAGAGACAACAGGGTCATTTTTTATTTTAGCCATAAAAATGACAAAAATACCCTTAAAATGCATGTGTACGACTTTTAAGGAAATCATAATCAGGTAGAAAGTTTGTCAAAGAAAAAACACTGTATAGGTGAATAACCAGTCGTAGTCAAACATCAATGGAAAGAACTGAGTGAAGAAAACAAAATCAACTTGATTTGACTGATTGTCTTCCAATATTAAAAAGCACAATCACTGTTCTATAGCCAGTGCTAGTACTGGGCATCGCGAGTGACTTTTAGCTTTCGAGGTGATCTGCATAAACGGGCCGATGTTGTCACAACAGGCTGGCGTGAAAATGGCGTGGAGGAACGTGCTGACTCTGCAATGGCATCGTCCGTTTGGGTGAAGCTAAGGCGTCACGTTTGGCAACAAGATTTGAAGAGGATGAGATCTTGCAAGCTTGTTCGTGGTACATGTACTGCCAGAAACAGTCCTCGTGCAAATGAATCTGGCACGCTTGTTCGTGGTACATGTACTGCCAGAAACAGTCCTTGTGCAAATGAATCTGGCACGCTTGTTCGTGGTACATGTACTGCCAGAAACAGTCCTCGTGCAAATGAATCTGGCACGCTTGTTCGTGGTACATGTACTGCCAGAAACAGTCCTCGTGCAAATGAATCTGGCACGCTTGTTCGTGGTACATGTACTGCCAGAAACAGTCCTCGTGCAAATGAATCTGGCACACTTGTTCGTGGTACATGTACTGCCAGAAACAGTCCTCGTGCAAATGAATCTGGCACGCTTGTTCGTGGTACATGTACTGCCAGAAACAGTCCTTGTGCAAATGAATCTGGCACGCTTGTTCGTGGTACATGTACTGCCAGAAACAGTCCTCGTGCAAATGAATCTGGCAAGCTTGTTCGTGGTACATGTACTGCCAGAAACAGTCCTCGTGCAAATGAATCTGGCACGCTTGTTCGTGGTACATGTACTGCCAGAAACAGTCCTTGTGCAAATGAATCTTGCAAGCTTGTTCGTGGTACATGTACTGCCAGAAACAGTCCTCGTGCAAATGAATCTGGCACGCTTGTTCGTGGTACATGTACTGCCAGAAACAGTCCTTGTGCAAATGAATCTGGCAAGCTTGTTCGTGGTACATGTACTGCCAGAAACAGTCCTTGTGCAAATGAATCTGGCACGCTTGTTCGTGGTACATGTACTGCCAGAAACAGTCCTTGTGCAAATGAATCTGGCAAGCTTGTTCGTGGTACATGTACTGCCAGAAACAGTCCTTGTGCAAATGAATCTGGCAAGCTTGTTCGTGGTACATGTACTGCCAGAAACAGTCCTCGTGCAAATGAATCTTGCAAGCTTGTTCGTGGTACATGTACTGCCAGAAACAGTCCTTGTGCAAATGAATCTGGCACGCTTGTTCGTGGTACTGTACTGCCAGAAACAGTCCTCGTGCAAATGAATCTGGCAAGCTTGTTCGTGGTACATGTACTGCCAGAAACATTCCTTGTGCAAATGAATCTGGCAAGCTTGTTTGTGGTACATGTACTGCCAGAAACATTCCTTGTGCAAATGAATCTGGCAAGCTTGTTCGTGGTACATGAACTGCCAGAAACAGTCCTTGTGCAAATGAATCTGGCACGCTTGTTCGTGGTACATGTACTGCCAGAAACAGTCCTCGTGCAAATGAATCTGGCAAGCTTGTTCGTGGTACATGAACTGCCAGAAACAGTCCTTGTGCAAATGAATCTGGTAAGCTTGTTCGTGGTACATGAACTGCCAGAAACAGTCCTTGTGCAAATGAATCTGGCAAGCTTGTTCGTGGTACATGTACTGCCAGAAACAGTCCTTGTGCAAATGAATCTGGCAAGCTTGTTCGTGGTACATGTACTGCCAGAAACAGTCCTTGTGCAAATGAATCTGGCAAGCTTGTTCGTGGTACATGTACTGCCAGAAACAGTCCTCGTGCAAATGAATCTTGCAAGCTTGTTCGTGGTACATGTACTGCCAGAAACAGTCCTTGTGCAAATGAATCTGGCACGCTTGTTCGTGGTACATGTACTGCCAGAAACAGTCCTTGTGCAAATGAATCTGGCACGCTTGTTCGTGGTACATGTACTGCCAGAAACAGTCCTTGTGCAAATGAATCTGGCAAGCTTGTTCGTGGTACATGTACTGCCAGAAACAGTCCTTGTGCAAATGAATCTGGCAAGCTTGTTCGTGGTACATGTACTGCCAGAAACATTCCTTGTGCAAATGAATCTGGCAAGCTTGTTCGTGGTACATGTACTGCCAGAAACATTCCTTGTGCAAATGAATCTGGCACGCTTGTTCGTGGTACATGTACTGCCAGAAACATTCCTTGTGCAAATGAATCTGGCACGCTTGTTCGTGGTACATGTACTGCCAGAAACAGTCCTTGTGCAAATGAATCTGGCACGCTTGTTCGTGGTACATGTACTGCCAGAAACAGTCCTCGTGCAAATGAATCTGGCAAGCTTGTTCGTGGTACATGTACTGCCAGAAACAGTCCTCGTGCAAATGAATCTGGCACGCTTGTTCGTGGTACATGTACTGCCAGAAACAGTCCTCGTGCAAATGAATCTGGCACGCTTGTTCGTGGTACATGTACTGCCAGAAACAGTCCTCGTGCAAATGAATCTTGCAAGCTTGTTCGTGGTACATGTACTGCCAGAAACAGTCCTCGTGCAAATGAATCTTGCAAGCTTGTTCGTGGTACATGTACTGCCAGAAACAGTCCTTGTGCAAATGAATCTGGCAAGCTTGTTCGTGGTACATGTACTGCCAGAAACAGTCCTTGTGCAAATGAATCTTGCAAGCTTGTTCGTGGTACATGTACTGCCAGAAACATTCCTTGTGCAAATGAATCTGGCACGCTTGTTCGTGGTACATGTACTGCCAGAAACAGTCCTGGTGCAAATGAATCTGGCACGCTTGTTCGTGGTACATGTACTGCCAGAAACAGTCCTCGTGCAAATGAATCTGGCAAGCTTGTTCGTGGTACATGTACTGCCAGAAACAGTCCTCGTGCAAATGAATCTGGCACGCTTGTTCGTGGTACATGTACTGCCAGAAACAGTCCTCGTGCAAATGAATCTTGCAAGCTTGTTCGTGGTACATGTACTGCCAGAAACAGTCCTCGTGCAAATGAATCTTGCAAGCTTGTTCGTGGTACATGTACTGCCAGAAACAGTCCTTGTGCAAATGAATCTGGCAAGCTTGTTCGTGGTACATGTACTGCCAGAAACAGTCCTTGTGCAAATGAATCTGGCAAGCTTGTTCGTGGTACATGTACTGCCAGAAACAGTCCTTGTGCAAATGAATCTGGCACGCTTGTTCGTGGTACATGTACTGCCAGAAACAGTCCTTGTGCAAATGAATCTTGCAAGCTTGTTCGTGGTACATGTACTGCCAGAAACAGTCCTTGTGCAAATGAATCTGGCAAGCTTGTTCGTGGTACATGTACTGCCAGAAACAGTCCTCGTGCAAATGAATCTTGCAAGCTTGTTCGTGGTACATGTACTGCCAGAAACAGTCCTTGTGCAAATGAATCTGGCACGCTTGTTCGTGGTACTGTACTGCCAGAAACAGTCCTTGTGCAAATGAATCTGGCAAGCTTGTTCGTGGTACATGTACTGCCAGAAACATTCCTTGTGCAAATGAATCTGGCACGCTTGTTCGTGGTACATGTACTGCCAGAAACATTCCTTGTGCAAATGAATCTGGCAAGCTTGTTCGTGGTACATGAACTGCCAGAAACAGTCCTTGTGCAAATGAATCTGGCACGCTTGTTCGTGGTACATGTACTGCCAGAAACAGTCCTCGTGCAAATGAATCTGGCAAGCTTGTTCGTGGTACATGAACTGCCAGAAACAGTCCTTGTGCAAATGAATCTGGCACGCTTGTTCGTGGTACATGAACTGCCAGAAACAGTCCTTGTGCAAATGAATCTGGCAAGCTTGTTCGTGGTACATGTACTGCCAGAAACAGTCCTTGTGCAAATGAATCTGGCAAGCTTGTTCGTGGTACATGTACTGCCAGAAACAGTCCTTGTGCAAATGAATCTGGCAAGCTTGTTCGTGGTACATGTACTGCCAGAAACAGTCCTCGTGCAAATGAATCTTGCAAGCTTGTTCGTGGTACATGTACTGCCAGAAACAGTCCTTGTGCAAATGAATCTGGCACGCTTGTTCGTGGTACATGTACTGCCAGAAACAGTCCTTGTGCAAATGAATCTGGCAAGCTTGTTCGTGGTACATGTACTGCCAGAAACAGTCCTTGTGCAAATGAATCTGGCAAGCTTGTTCGTGGTACATGTACTGCCAGAAACAGTCCTTGTGCAAATGAATCTGGCAAGCTTGTTCGTGGTACATGTACTGCCAGAAACATTCCTTGTGCAAATGAATCTGGCAAGCTTGTTCGTGGTACATGTACTGCCAGAAACATTCCTTGTGCAAATGAATCTGGCACGCTTGTTCGTGGTACATGTACTGCCAGAAACATTCCTTGTGCAAATGAATCTGGCACGCTTGTTCGTGGTACATGTACTGCCAGAAACAGTCCTTGTGCAAATGAATCTGGCAAGCTTGTTCGTGGTACATGTACTGCCAGAAACAGTCCTCGTGCAAATGAATCTGGCAAGCTTGTTCGTGGTACATGTACTGCCAGAAACAGTCCTTGTGCAAATGAATCTGGCAAGCTTGTTCGTGGTACATGTACTGCCAGAAACAGTCCTTGTGCAAATGAATCTGGCACGCTTGTTCGTGGTACATGTACTGCCAGAAACAGTCCTCGTGCAAATGAATCTGGCAAGCTTGTTCGTGGTACATGTACTGCCAGAAACAGTCCTTGTGCAAATGAATCTGGCAAGCTTGTTCGTGGTACATGTACTGCCAGAAACAGTCCTTGTGCAAATGAATCTGGCAAGCTTGTTCGTGGTACATGTACTGCCAGAAACAGTCCTCGTGCAAATGAATCTGGCAAGCTTGTTCGTGGTACATGTACTGCCAGAAACATTCCTCGTGCAAATGAATCTGGCACTGTAGACACCCATCCCTCGTTTCCTTTGCTTTGCCGCTTCTTGTCCTTATCTTGTGCTTCATGCAGAGGCGACATGCCCTTGGTCTGCCCGAAAAGACAGTTTTTTGGTGTCCACGTCATCATCAGTTTCCTAGGTGTAGGAGCAATCTGTGTGCATGTATCTAAATTTTTTTTCAGGGGGATATCATCATCTGTTTCCCAGGTGGAGGAAGGTATCCTGTTTTTAAATCAGTTTTCAGTCTCTTTAAAGGCACGAGGCAATCACCCCATTCATTGTCAACGACTGGCAAATGCACTGGTTCCAGAACTGTAAATGTCTTCTCAAATATTTCCTCGTCTGAATCCAAGGGCACGTCCCTTATTAATGGCACAAAGTGATTTGGTTCGAAGACACCTGCAAAATCTGTGCACAATCTGGACCACAAATCATAATACTTACAGCATCCAGATTTGAATTTTCTGAGAAGAGAGAGTTCTGTTGTACAGCAACTGCAGCGTTAAGCATAATCCTTTTGTGTTTGGGTAAACGGACGTAAGTCGACGCCCAATGACATTTGCAAGCGCAATGAAGTGCAGCAATCCGCTCCAGTAACCACTGCAAGCTGTTTTCAAAGCAAGTTGTTGTTGTGCTTTGATATAACCATGCTCATGCCAGCATTTTTCAATGTCATCATCGCTGATGATCGTAGCCATGTGAATGTCTCTGTGATGACCACATGCACAGTCAGTCATGGACAGATTGTCACTGATGACAGGATCTTTGAAGTAGTTGTAGTCTCTTCTTAGTTCTTCCTAATTCTATTGATGTGAGTATTTGAAGCGACTGAACGAGATAGTCAGAGCCAATCAGTGCAATGGAAACAGCATTGAAGAGGCAATTTCCATCTCCTACAGTTGCCAGGGGTCGACGTTCGGAAAAGGATGCTGGAATGATCTTCTGTTCTTCACTGTCAGTAGGCAATAGTTCGTATTGTGGTACATGTACTGCGCTTGTAAGTGTTGACTGGAGGAAGTGACTATAGTTTCTTCTGAGCTGCTCCGTCACATTTTCTTGTTTTGTTGACAGCGCTTCCCTCAGGGCGTCAAGATCGGTTGGTGTTATCTGGAGAAACAGTGCATACATTGTTATTACTCGTGATGGTAGCAGAAATGGAATTACGTAGGTCCTCTCTCTCCCACTTACTCACTCACTCATTCACTCACTCAATCATGCAGTCACTTGCACATTAAAGAAAACCATTAGCTAAAACACAAAGAAAAGTTGCTATGAGGCTCACAACTGAATGAAAGCAAACCTAACATGTTTGGGAATTTTGTTTGGTTACACAGTTGATAATGCATCAACACTGGTGTTTTTTTTTAAATTACTGAATAAAAAAGAAAAGAAAAAAAGCAAGTCTTACCTGATGATAACTTGGATCTATGATTCTTGCACAGGATACGCCTATCTTAAAAAAGAAGTCAAGTAGACTTGGAACGAAAGCCCAGTCAGGCCACACCGTATTTAAGCGGAAATCCACGACCACCCGCAAAACAGCCATACCGTAATAAATTGCAACACAACCTTGCGGAGGAGCAGCCAGACCGTATCATGGCGTGCATTTATATAGGAAATTACGCTTTCTTACGGTACGGCTATAAACAACCGGCAGAAAAGGATTACGTTTTATTCCGGTTTGGCTAAAGTATGATACTTGTGTTACCAAACACCGACCAATTAACGACCTATACGCTTTTTTCCGGTGCGGCTGGTCATAGAATATGTGATGCAGAATGAGATTCTCTACACGGGCTGAACAATATGATATTGCATCTAATCAAATTTCAGACTCAAGAAAACCTTAAAATGAAAAACGTGAGATTTATTCACCATGATCAAGGATGGACACCCCCCTTAAAATTTTAAATAATAACCAACTTCTCAGATACAGCCTTTGATAGGAGTTTTTTAATTCTGTTTTGACATAATTTTTCCAGTGACAGTCAAGAAATAAAAACAAAAATATCAAGTTTAACCTGAGCCAGTTCCATCCTTGCATGACATTATAACAGAAAGAAGAAAGGATATGAAATGATGCCAGCCAGATTAGCTGGTACTTACAATCTCATCTCTAGGATTTGCATCTTCCTCTCCATTTTCCAACTCCGTCTCAGCTTTGGAGACTGTCTTGACTTCTGTGGCTTTGATCAACATTGTTCTCAGTTCACTGTTCTGAGTTGTCAGGGCTTCCATCATGTCCTACATATGGATAGGTGGATAAAATCACAAAGTCACGAAGTAGAGACATAATATGTCATTCATTGAACTACAGAACAATTCATTATTTCAATCCTGAAACAGCAAAACAAGAAACAGTTTCATTCCTTTAGAATTAAAGTATTATATTTTAACTGTTGAATGGCAGTACTGAATCATCATACTACATTTCTTCAAAGTGCATAATAAAGAAAAGAAAAAACAAACACATAGGTAAGAAAGAAACTATGTCTGCCAGTACCTGAACTGTCTTTAAAAACAGAGGAACAAAGAGGAAGGACAAGCGTTATCAACCACCATGATGAAGCCAAGAAAGGACCTTTGCAACTGAATTCATTCTGGTGATTGTGTTCCACTTATTGTGCTGATGAAACTAGGTGATCACAACCAATGAGGGTGCCAATGTGTATGACACTAATGTGGCAGAAAAATGATATTTATGCTACCAAAGCCACTGGTGCTGGCTGCCTACCTGAGCTGATGTAAGTTCATTCTGCAACGTGTCGACCAGCTGTGCCTGGGCCTCATAGTGTCTCAGTCTGTCCTTCATCTGGTCTTGCTGGTACAATTCCTTCTCTGCTGACCTAGTCACTGTTGCCAACTGAGAGATCTCACCATCTTTCTCAGAAAGCTGCAAAGATGCAGAATCAAACAGCCTCTGCAATCATCACCAAATGCATTAACTTCTCATTTAAAGCACTCTTGCTTATCAGGGATCAGTAAGTATGTGCACTGATATGATGAGACTTTGAGGTCTTTATTTTAGGAGGTTCGCTGCCCTTGGCATTGACACCTCACTTTACTTGTTTTATTATTTCTTGTTGGGGGGGGGGGGGGGGTGATATGGATAAATTTTAATCTATTAATTTCAATTTTGCCCGGGCAGCGGCCTTTTGGCCTGCTCTTTACGATTTCCAACTGCCAAGGTATCTTTAACGTGCGCAACGTGCACACGGGCCCTCCGAATTTTTTCGTCCTTATCCGAGAAGACTAGGTACTCGATCCTACCCCCCAATAGGACCAGGGACTTGAAAATATGAGAAAAATCCAATTTCCAAGAACTACTCGATCCTACCCCCCAGTAGGACCAGGGACCTGAAAATATGAGAAAAATCCACTTTCCAACATGCCTGCACTGCCCGGGTTTAGAACCCGGGACCCTTGGCATGAGAGGCGAGCACCTTGCCTCTAGACCACCTTGTCATATGATGAGACTCAATTAAGATAATCAATTTAACACTCTCATAAAAGGATCCTTTTCACAGAGCATTTAAGAGCACATACACATGTTACTACAGACAAAACACATGAAGTAATAAGACATAGAACCTTAATAATATGTGGCACAGATCCATCTAGAATTCATCATTGAGGCGAAATTTAGATGATGAGAATAATCTTCATTATCTTCCTGTTTGCTTCAATGTGAATTATTCTATTGTTCCTAGATCATCTAGGAATTTGATGAAATAGACAATAGTTCCATGTGAAAGATGAGACAACAAACAGATATAGTGAAATAGGACAATATGACATCCCTACCAATAGCCCACTCAATCTCCCATTATGATTTGATTCATTGCCCATGCTAGACTACACATATGATAACAGGCCCACTAACACAGCTGACATCTTTTGCATGCTCCAGTCTGTTTGTGAGTGCTTTCACAATTTCGTTCTGCTTATCAATATCTAATTATCTACAACGAATGACTTTAGAATTTTATAAACGGTTAATTGTTGTTTCTATACTACAAGTTAATCTTGGGTAGCTTTGATCACAATGTGCAGGAAGGATTCTAAACCTAAATATAAAATCAAACATTGAGAACCCAATTTCTGCGGAGCAATCCACAAACAAAACAAATACCAAGACATGCACATTCTAGTATGATAGTGGATTTAATCAAATATGAGAAATGGTTTAGAAAAATAACTTACAATCTCTCTCAACTGTGTAAGTTCATCCTCTTGCTGTGCCAGTTTGGCTGACAATTCATTAGCTGAATGTTGCTCTGCCTGGAGCTTGGTGACTAGTTCCATGTTGTCCGTGCTCTGAAATTCGAAGGCAAGAAATTAAGATTCAGTCAAACTTGCTAATTTTATTGCCTGATCAGGGCCCAGGTGTTGCGCCCCCCCCCAAAAGACTTTGGGCGAGGAATGCTAAGAATCAGAAGAAAGAGAACCCAGTCAAACACGTGTTTTGGCCTGCGTTTTTTTCTTTCCACTCTAGAGGGAACAGGCCTCACCCAGATCACAAGTCTGGGTGTCTGATACAGCCCTGTCATAAGAAGGAAACTTGCTGTTGATTTTTGTCTTGTAGCATGAATTCTTCATAAGTCTTTATGCCAGTTGGAATATTTTCCTTACTGTTTATTTAGTTTGTGTATGCGAGAGGATTTCTCTGTATTAATATTACACACCTGAAGCAGTCCCCTTGAATGACCTTATAATAACTGGCTATAAAAGGAATAAAAATGAATGCAAAAAGGGACTTGACAACAACAACAATAACAAAAACAGAAAAAAGACCTTGCTCTACTTATTTCAGATAAAGGAACTCAAATTAACAAAAGCTGTGTGTATACCACAATTTTTTATGGCTTTCTGAAAGGGTTTTAGATTATAGGCTAGCCACACTGATAAAATTCTCAAATAGATTTCTCAAACACCCAGATACAAATGGCATCTTTCAGCCCAAAGACAAACTGTGTATTTGCCAAACCAGGGAAACAATTCAACTACAATACAAATGTTGATTATTCAGGACCAACGCACACTTCATTTTGCTCCCTTTGGGGAATAAAACCTACCATTTTAACAAAGCCCTGCTGAAGCTCAGCTAACTGAATCTTCAGTTCCTTATTTTGGGACAAAGCTCGACTCAGGGCAGTTTTATCACTCTGTATACTCTCCAGTAGCTGTGCTTTGTCTCCGGCCTGTTCTCCCATCTCCTCCACTGATCTCTCCAATGATAAGATCTTATCTTCCTTCTCCTCCAGTAACCTGATCAGATATACATGTCAACATTGACACAAGTTAGGGATATGTTTCTGTATGTTAACACTGGCCATTGAGTGACTATAATAAATATCACCATCCCAAATATATCAGTGATATTAACACTATTAGCCTCCCGCTCCAAATTCACAACACATCAAATTGTTACCTTTCCCTAAGACTGTAGTAACTAAAAAATTGGAAAAAAAAAGGCCCTGCTGGAGAAGCCCAGCATTTTACATAGAGAGCTATAGCTAATCTATAGGACCTCTTAAGGACTTCCAAAGGACTCACAGTAAACAAATTAAGGACCTGTGTGCCTGTGACCAAGAAATATTACAACTATACAAGTGGTGTGCAGCTCTCATCGAAACGGAATGTTTCTGTATCCAGAGTTCAAACAAAGTAAAGTCAGTCTAAAAAGTTCGGACATTTCAAAGTATCAATTATCCAGTGTGCAGCTCGAAGATTTGAATCTCAAATGTTTCAACTGAAAGACAAATTTTAAGGACTTTTTAAGGACTTTGGCATAATTTTCAGAATTTAAAGTCTTTTTGAGTACTTATTTGTTTTTTATGAAAATTAAGGACCTTAAGGACTTTTAAAGACCTGTGTGAACCCTGAACAAGACTTCTCTCTTCCTGGCTGAATGTAATAAAATACTGTCTGATAAATGCAGTGGGTAGCTCACCTGCTGAGCTGCATGTTGTCTCTGACCTGAGACTCCAATGCTATTGTTGCTTCTTTGATGTCAATCCTGAGTTTGTCCAACTCTTGTGTGATCTCTTGTGGCACTGATGTCTGGTCAGCTGGCTGGGGGGCTGGTACTGGTGGCATGCTGCCTATATCCTCTGTTTATACACAACAGAGAATTATGTGAAATGTGACTTTAAAAAAAAATGTTCAGAATGTGGGGGAAAAAAAAAAAACTTATAACAATTAGCTCCACTCCATACATTTTTCCCAAAGAAACAAAAACACAATTATTCAGTTCCCCTTCATATTAAGATTTTTTAATGTTGATAAAACACTGCTTTCCCTGTTCTACAAAGCTGCCATCGAAAGTATAATAACTTATTGTATTACAGCATGGGGAGGCAATGCAAGAGAAAGTGACAAGCATAAACTTAACAACACAATCATCAAGAAAGTATGCAACATGACAGACATGGCATTTTTCAGTTTTAATCATCTATACTCAAATGCTTGTGTGAAGAAATTCATGTCCATCTTAAATGACAGCCACCATCCCCTGTTTCATCAGGTTTCTAGATCATCCAAGAGCAACAGAATAATACACATGAAAGCAAACAGGGAAAGATACAGAAGATCATTCTTGCCTTCAGCAATTCGCCTCAGCAAGTCATCTTATAGACAGATGTGTGCCACATTTCATTAAGGTTCTTTCCATGTCACGCCATGTGTGTCTGTTATTGACTTATTGAGTTTGTTTATTTATAACGATACGTGAGATGTATGTACCACATGTGTGCTGTTAAACACTCTGTGAAAACGAATTTCCCATATGGGATAATAAAGTGATTCTTATCTTATCTTATCTTTTTTTTTTTTTTTTTAACCCAAGAAAGGTTCTAGTGACTGAAAACTTAATGTGTTGTGTGTTATGTTTTCAAGGTCAATTGTTATTTCTTTCGTCTTTGTTGCTAGCATAGGCCTTTACAGGATCGAATACTGCTTTTTTTGTGTTCCTTTTGCCCTCTTTTTTTGCCAGTCAGCCCATTTGCACAACAAATTTTTGTAGTTAAAGCAGAAATGAAACAGGACATCATTTTAAATGGCGCAATGTGACAAAATCAAAACCTATACTACACATTACCAAGGTACTTACCCAGTTTTCTTTGCAATTCCAAGACTGCACCTTCAAGATCATGTTGTCTATTCAGGAGTTGCTCTCTCTCTTCTGTCAGAACTGTGATCTAAAAGACAAACAAAAACAAGCCTCATCACAGAGATAAACTCAACAACGAGAATGCAGTATCAGCTGCTCTACCTGCTAACAACAATTGTATCATGAATGTCAAATGTATATGGTAGATAATTTTATGCAGGTTTTATCTTCCCTTTGTGAATTGGAAAGTTATGAAGGCTCTGCAAAAACGCATTCTTTTGTCGTCTTTTTAAAAAAAATTTGGCCACGCTCCAACAACTTTAATAATAATAATAATAAAGATCATTTATATAGCGCCTAATCCAAACGAGTTTGCTCTAGGTGCTTTACAGAAAGTCTTGTTCTCTCCATTTGCATCTCTCTCACTCTCTATTTCTTTCTCTCACCCTCTTTCTCTCACTCTCTCTCTCTCTTTCTATCTCAGAGCAAAATGTAACGCAGCCTGTTAGGCGCAGTTCACAACTCACAACTTGTATTCTAAAGTACTATAATATTATTTGAATATATATTGTATAATATTTATTTAATAATGAATTATAAATTTTTGGTGGTGATAGGGATACATTTTAATCTATTAATTTTAATTTCAATTTTGCCCGGGCAAACCAAGTTTACCTGTGGCTTTACAGCTAGTCCTTTTTTTTTTGTTTTGTTGTTGTTCTTTTAATTTCTTTCCACATTGTTTCAGCCCAAACACTGTGATCATCTTAGGATAACATTCTCAAAATCAAATGGTTTACAATCTGAAGTCCCATGCATCCAAAGGTTTACCTGTTGTGTCAGCTGTTGTGTTTGATGTCTCAACTGATCTGTGTATTGCTGGTACTGTTCTGTCACCTGGTCCCTCTCCAGCTGAAGTTTTTGTGACAACTCTTCATGCTGGGGAAATAAATAGAGTGCTTTAAAAGCTCAACTCTCTATGTCTGGCACGCTTGTTAGATTGGATGTGCTCAGTTTGACAGGACACCCTTTTAACATATCTGCAATTTTGTCCAAACCAACATTTTAAATGACTTACTGGAAGGAAGTGGGTTTCTTTTTATTCTCAGCTATTTTGTTCTCTGGTGCAAGTTTGCCTGTGAGAGCATCCGCAAGATATTCCCACATTGGAACGAGCCTGACTAGTTGGTCACTAGCGACCGTATTTTATTTGTCGATTTTTAACTTTATCATAATAAATAATATCTATTAATTTTTTTTTACTACTTCTGCCTGAGCTAAATATATAATAATCCCCCTGTAAATTAGTGACTTTCCCTACAGTCTCACACTTCCCTAGCAGCAGTCGGTACAACGCAGCCCATGTTGTGATGTTATAAAGGTATTCCTTGACCACTGTATTGGAAATTAACATCCCATGACTTTGAACCTGAAAAACAGAATTCTTGATGAAGCTTCCTTAGTCATAGCATGTCCAGCCAATATCACGTGAGCGATAAGTGTATAGTCTGGACAGCTGTTGTGTAGTAAGGCGATCTTTGTTTACAAATGCACTGTACAGTATGGTGTATAACCCCAGGAAGTGCTCTGTCCAGATGTGGAATGCTGGCCTGTAGGGAAAGAGTTCAAGCTTACCTGTCGCACACGTTCTAACAAACTGTCTCTTTCCTTTTGTAGATTATTCAGCACATCCACAGTTCCATGAGCACTTTCATTCTCACTAGACAACTGGGAGAAATATCAGAGAAAGTTATCATTATTCAAGTACAATGTATATACAACACAATATCGACTTTAGAAACGAATGACAATATTTTATTGTAACAGCAAATCTTGGAATCCTGACATCCAAATATCTACTAAATGCACATAATACAATCCCATTTGCTAATGGCGTACAAAACTTGGCAACAATCTTCAAAGAGTAACTATTTCGCATTGCAAAATTTGTAGTGATAAAGTCTATTTTAAGGAGGCACAAAATTCAGTGATGAAATACAACTGAACTTACTAACAGAATGATTTATAAACTCCATAAAACATTCTGACTGTACTACATGAACTGTTAATAACTAACCTGATGTGCATAGATTTCAGCCATTTCCAGTCTTTTCTGTAAATCTTCTACTGTACTTGACAGTGAGGTGTTCTCTGTTGCCTGGCAATATACAAAATAAGCTTGTTATATGGAAGCAAACACAAGACACAATTTTTAAGGATCCTTAAACAACAATTGTACAGTCATTCTGCATCAAATAACTATTGTACAGTCATTTTGCAAAGTCAAATGTCACGAGCCGCGTGAGCTCTTTTCTGTTAGTCATGGGTTGGTTTTATTTTGGGAGAATATGAAACGCGTTTAGCTATTAATCGAGCCACGGATTTCGTGATGAGGGATGTGTGAGTGAAGTTTGTAAACATTAAGTTAACCCTTTGATTTTGGTGTGCATGTGAGATTTTCTTGTTTACATAGTAGGATTGTAGAAGTTCTAGTGTAGGTTTTTGAGTTGTGTCCATATCCTTTTGAGAAAGCAGTTAGGGTTAACTGAAAGACAAACTTGTGTTTGTCGTGACTAGGCCCTTGATCGTCCAATCGGGAGGGAGACCCTTAGTAACCATCGGGGGATATAAAAGCTAATACACGTACTAAGATCAGTGGATTCATATTTCGAGCATTTGGCGAAAGGACGAGTCATGGGGGCCTCCTACCTGAGTGGAGATGACAGACAGAAAGATTCGCGCTGTGAGTGACCTAGACAGTGACGAAGCCTCTGTGCACCAGGCTTAAGTGTGCACACCGCTTCCATTGGACTCTCTCGCTCGCAAAACCATAGCGAGCGAGGAAATGGTGAGATCCCTCGTATGTGTTCGTGCCAGGAACTGTGACAGTTTTTCCGTCACCCCATTGTGACGAAGAGAAGGACATTAACTATACTTTTTTACTAGATGTGTAATGAGCTGTTAGATTGTGTTTGAGATTGAACTATGTTCATTTCCCAGCTGTATACTCCTTAGTGTGGAGCAGCCTAGAGATTTTGTAAAGTGTATTACTGTGAAAATTATTAGTGAGTGCTGCTACGCTTTATGAGCCAGTCAATTATCTGATTAGGTGCTATCTCTGATTGTATGAAAGCGAGACCGACCAAATTGAATTTGTTCACACCGGTATCCTGGATAGGCGCACTTAAAGAGTGCATAGTACTATACCTTTCTTTATACCCTATTTGAGATAGACTTGCCAAAATTTCAGTAGTGGATGACATTTATGTAATATCTATGATTGTGATTACCGTAAATTATGCAGTCGAATGTTGTATTCTGATTAGATGGCCCGTCAGGCCTGAACATCAGTAATCCTGTGTTGTTCAGTTATTGAGGTATGAATGTCTCGGGTGTGAGTCAACTATATCCACCAAAACCCACTTCTGACATCAAACAAAAGTATCTATAAACTTTTCACTGTTGCCAAAAAGGATACAGCCAAACATAAACTACAGAATTCAGAATTTGGCCAATACCCAAGAATTCTATCACGCCTCATAAAGAATAACACTATACAACATCATATGAACAAAAAATACATTTTTCTCCCCTCTCTCCCTGGCCAATCAATCATTTGATAAGAAGAGGTCCAATATTTTTAAGTTCAGCCCAACAATTCCAATCCAGGTTTCTTTTTCTCTCATGGATTGGGAAAAAAAAAGAGATTAACTTCTGTACCACTGAAATATATTATTCCCAAATCCAAAATAATCAATGGCTGGACCTATTTTAAATAACAAAATGTCCACCAATTTGCAAACGCACCACCAGACATTCTTCATCTTGCGATGTACAAAGAAATCAAATCTACCCAAATCAACCACACTTCACTGTTAACCCTTCACCAAAGTGGTTGCATGACATTTTTCCAAAAGAAATGAACAAAAAAAAAATTCTCTTCTCTTCATTTTCCCACCACGGTGGAAGAGTTTTCATATTGAGTGACAGGTATGGATAATGAACATCATGCATGATACTGTAGGACATTTAACATAAGGAGGTACAAATATGTGGCCTTTGAAATCTCATTTCAAACACTTTAACCTGTTGACGTATTACTTAATTAAAAAAGCATGGGTGCCAGCAACGGAGCTGTCTGAAACCTGAAAATCACTTTTACCAAATCAGCCAAACCTGAAATCGCGGGTACCGAGCAACGCAGTGATAAAACAAACAGACCTACCAACTAAATAGCACCTAAATCGCGTATACCAGTGCTATACAAGGCAATTTTCAAATATATATATTATTATATCAGAGAACAAAACACTTTACATGTCCCACTCACAATAATGTACTACGGTTACTAAGTATTTGTGCCCATCTATAACCTTCCTTGTTCATGTAAAAGGTGTGTGACTGCAGCAGTTTTTGTTCTATAGGATGAATATTATTTCCTACTTAATTTTGAATGTGGAAAAAATTTCTCCAATAAGTTTATAAAACCTATCACAAACACACAATGGACAATACATGTAACTACTGCTCTGTGCGCGTTTATTAATATTATTTACCTGTTGTCTCCCTTTCAATTCAACACCGCTAAGCTGAGTTTTCCTTTGCACGGAAATGGAAACAGCAACGGAAATGTCAAAAACCCGTCAGGTAGTGAAACATAAGCACATGTACTTAATGGAGGATTGACGTTTTCGTTTCCGTACACATGAAAACAAGGCTTTAGCAGTATGCCGCTGCTTGACTCGCACTGCTTACGGCCCCCGTGGTTATAATAGAAGCGTCAGACCTACCCCCACTCACGCTTGCTATAAGTACCGTTTATTGGACTGGATGAAGTGAAATCCGGCTATGCCGATGATATTGATGCCGGAAAACTGAAAAGGTAGAACAATCTGAGGCCTTTGTAAACTAGGCTAAAACCTCTGTCATCGGGTTGATCTGGTACAATGAGTATTAGTGGACTAGCCGTACAACGTGTATCGGTACAGATGTAGGGGGCATACTCGACCTTGATCTAGATTCTAGGTTTTTGCGTAACAGTAGTAACACGTCAAATCAGTCCGCACAACACATTCACAGACACGCGGAACCAAGCAACCGGGTATTCCAAACAAAGCATCCATCGTCAATAAACGTTTGTAGATCTACCGCTGAAGGCGTCTAATGCATTAATTCTGGCGTAGGCCTAACACACGGGACGAAGTCAGCGCAACACATGATAGAATACGACCACTCAAACGATACGCGGAACAAGCGCGTCTTGACCGGATACAATACGTGACCCTTTGACCCTTCGCTCACTTTCAAGTTCGCGTTGTTGTCAGCGCGATGAAGGGCTCCAGCTGCATGTGAAGTGTCTGATCTAAAACTGCGAATCAGCCAGAACATGACGGTAGCCCTGTGCTGACGATACGCCTTCGGACAATGTAGATGCTAAAAATAGGCCCAAATTAGGCCGATGTCTCGAACGCACGCTTGCGCTTTTTTTGTTTTAACCAGGTTTTGTCCTTTTTTAATTTTTCAGTTCTTCACATCGCCAAACCGGAAATTTTTTTGGGGACACCTAGCGAAACCGGAAATCCGGTATATACCAGAGGTCTGGCACCCATGAAAAAGGCTTTATGTAAACTGTGCAGTACTTACTTTGGACTGTAACTGTTCTGTTAATTCTGATGTTTGCTGTTTGAGTTCTTCATTTTGTTTACTGCAATAGAAAGAGATCCACACAAATTACATCATCAGAATATCACATCCCTTTTATATCCTGGCACCAATTACAAACATTTAATTAACTGTTTCAGGATTTTTAGACGGGAGAAATATTTATAAACTTATTCAAGTAAGAAATTATCAGTAATTTAGAGCTGATGCCGTTGACAAACAATAAATCAATCAAGACAAACATGTCTTATCCTAAGTGTGTCTTTCATAAAGTTTTGCCAACACCAAATACTTTGGGACAATAAGGTTTGGTCTGTAAATATGGGGCACTCTACTGGATAATCAATCAATAACCACAGTGACAAGTCAAGTTGCTTTTTATGGCCATCTGAACACCTCAAGTACACTGCATTATCAGAAGTTATGAATTTAAATTGCAAGGACTATTTATCTCTAAATCGGTTTTTAGTTCACACATTTGCCTAAAAAGTCATGATGAATACTCCTTCACCAAGTCTCATGAAATTGTTGACTTTCCCAATTTTTTTTATTCATTTGAGACACTCAGTAACAGCGCATCAGTGTCAATGTATTATTAATTTCAAACGATACTTTAGATCAGTTACAGCAATGAGAATAAATTGTGACAGCATGCAATAAAGTGTTGTTTTCACAAGATCCATTAAATTTATATCCAGTTTGCATATTGCACTGAAGATATGGTTGTCGATTTACATCAGTGAACAGAAATGAAAATGTAAAGCATTTATAACAAATTGTCTTCACACTTACTTGGCTTTGTACAGTTCTAACTTGACCTTATCTAGCTCTTTAGCATTATCTGCAGCAGTCTGAAAGGAGAAGAGAAGGAAGTATACAACATTACGGTCAACCGTGAAGGTCATAATGAAATGTCAGCAAGGAACAGTAAACCTGTCTGTGACACGTGTCCAACTGCAGCCTGAAAGAATATTAACTGTGCACAGCAAACCAGACTGTAACCTATCATTTGACAGTTTTGAGAAATATGAACCACTGCCAACTACACTGCATGTGAGTCCAAGGCTGGGCAGTGATTGCTGCCATTAAAGATCACACAGTCTCAACTCACAGGCTGAAACCCAAGACTTTTAGGGAGACAGTGTAATTATGAATTATTATAAATTTTGCATGCAACTTTATATATGTACTTAAAAACAAATGAAACTGAAACCAATGCCGCGTTTTAATGTACATGGCTCAAAAGACAGCTAATGTGGCATGATGTGGGGATGCCTTTACTCTTTGGTTCATTGAGGAAAGTGACTGACTGCCATACAAACAATAGCAATGGCATACACTGCTGCCAGTTGCTATTCAAGACAATGGGGCATATGTTTGATGTATGTGAGATTGTAAAGCCTTGTAAAATATAAAATGTTTATTGCTTAGAGATAAAACTTCATGTGTAAACTATTATGATTCGCCACTGACAAATTCTCCAGATGAGCTACACCAACAAGTTAATTGTTGTTAGGTCATGATAAATTTTCCATCTTGTTTACATTGCATTTATGTGACTACTGCCGTGTTTTTGGATGTTGCTTAAAGAATGATTAAAGCCCAATCGCTATTGAATCCACTGATTGCGTTGATTCAAGCTTCAGGTATTTTTATATACAAAGTTGTAAAAATGTAAAATTCAGTGATCTTTGACTGGCTCCCTGTAGTAAGCCCACCACACCAGAAGACGTATTAATACGCGTTCAATTCGGTGCGCGCAATTTCCCTACCAGAAATGAGTGCCTAGTGCTCTGGTGTGCATCAAATCTGTAATAAGACTGTAGAATATTAAATTTGGGAGCTTTCTAGACCAAAAAGAGAGAGATGAAACAGAGGGTTCACAGGTTTATCCTGGATAATGCCTGGAATCTCATCTAGTAATTAAAATAGTATAATTGGTTTCATGCTGAATAGGCTCTAGTATTTTCCATCTCTCTGACTGAAAGAGCAGAGAGCCACTCTGCCCAAGCAAAGGAAAGTAACCTAATTTACACACTACATCTGCTATAAGAATACATGGGATGTTACAAACATCTCACAGTAGTTCATATAAATTGTACTTCATACATCATCTGCTGAGACAGCTCTATAAAGTGTATGTACTGTGTAGGAGTTTCTGAAATCAATACACTGAAAATTTCTATCCAGCTATTTGTCCCCTGCACTTAAAACAGCAGTGTATGTATGCTCTCAGGCAATAGGCAAAACACATGTTCACAAACTGATTAGCATCACTGTGGTGACAGAAAAAAAGTTAATTTTTAAAAACTACTTGACCTCTCCCTGCATAAAATCTATCAAAGTGATAACTCAGTTTACTCAGCTTAAAGTGTATACATGTATTTGGAATGTTCTGTGATGAAATTATAAACTGAACAAAACAGTAGTATTTCTTAACTCATTTCTCCCCAGGTAAATTTGGCCAAGTTGCTCCAGCTGGCCCAAGTACATTTTGCAGTTTTCATGCTTTTATAGGGTGCATTAGAAAAAAATTCATTACTCGCTTATTTTTTTATAGTTTTCAATTCTATTTGATGGAAGTGTTTATAAATGAATGCTTTATGATATTCTGTGGTTGTTTTTATTATTGTGTGGGTATAAAGTGGTAATTTGTAAATTAGAATTGAAAAAAATATATATAAGGTCGGGGTCAAAAACGTGGATTCCCCATTTGCGGTACAGCTCGGCACGAAAGGCGAAAATGGGGATTCCCCATTCGCGGGGAGAAATGAGTTAAGAACTGTTTTTTTTGGTGTTTTTTTTAAAGGTAAAAATGAAAGAAATAACATCAAGAAATGCATTTTGTTTCACAATTCACAACTGTGAAGACCTCTTGTATTATAAATCCAAGGGTGGTGATAATCTTGAAAAAGATGTTAAATTATAGCTACATATGTCAAGCTGAAAGAGCACAGGTAAATCTTCTACTGTGTTTTCTGCTGACGATATACATCACGGTGATGCTTAATCACTCATCTACGTGTACATAAAGATAATATGTATGCTTTTTCTTCATGCTGAAAAACAAAAGAAAACACACTGTTATGTGGTTCCCAGTTGAAAACTATCAGAAATCTCTCAACAATGAATCAAAGTCAAGTAAACTGCAAATCTCTTCGATGCATACACAACTATATCCTTTCTATTGTATCCGGTCATGTCCTGTTGGCAAGTAGTCTCTGCATGTAGCCAATTTGAAACTAACAACACAATTTCCAAGCTAAGTATGCTCAAACTAACCTTCTACATACTTAAATTGATTTTTCCCCTTCCATAACACATTCACACACAGGCCTTGGATAAAAAAAAATCAATACAAAGTTAACTGACCCACACTGTGACAATGAGTCTTCAATGGTGAACTTCACAAATTTAGATCTTATTGCCTTTCTGTGTAACACTGGACATAGGCTTAATGCTCTTTAACTCTTTCCCTACCACTGTATTCTGGGCAGTATTCCACGGTTGGACCAAGCTATATTTGAGCCACCATTTTGTTCCCTCAATAGACAACCAAAAAATATGAAATTGTGTGATAATGAATGTAGATTCAAAATATTCAGGTTTGAATGTACAACAGTGAATTGTATTTACAAAAACTGTGTTTCGTAAACACTGAATTGAAATTGAACATGAATTTCATGAGCCGCATTTTGCTGCTCGCGGTAGGAATCGGGATTTCGCTTGAGTCGCAAAATGCGGCTCGCGGGAGGGAAAGAGTTAAAACTACCAATGACTAGTGTCTAAATAAAAATATTAATTATATTACAACATGTTTTAATACAAATGTTACATTTCCACAATAAACTCAAACAATCCAGTGTGAAATTCCACAGTGTCATTTTCTAATCTCAACAAAGTACTTGTAAACATCTTCGTAAAGAAGTAAAAATAAATACACTTTTTCTTGTACCTATTTTAGTCCTCCTTACTGTAAAAAATCTGCTGCTCATTCACTGCCATAACAATACACCATTTGCCCACAGACTGGTTAACAGTTTACAAGCAGCGATCTTGTCCTCTCAGTGAATCCACTACACTGCGTGTAGGGTCAAAAATTCACTTTAGTCTCACAGCATACACACTGAGACACAGTGATCTCTTATCTAATCACTTGAAAGATGCAACAGCTTACTTTATCTCTCCCTCAACCTTCACTACACACATCTTTAAGGAGATCTCTTAGTCTCGTGTTAAATGTAGATTTGGATCAGATGAAAATATAACTGAAAACTTTCTGAATTAATTATACAGTGTTTGGTTTGAATGATAATTATGCAGGATGTCTGGGACATTGAAAAAAACAACAAACAAAACAATGATGGTTACTGGCAACAGAAAAATGTGTGCATTTTATGCAAGCTCCTTTGATTTAAACGACTGGCATATCATCATAGCCAAATTGAAGCAGCTTTTTGAATAAGACCATTTTACAGCATCAAGACAGACAAGATAGACATAAATAAAAATATAAGAGATATGAAAAAGCAGAGGTCTCCACTATCTGTGCCACCATGCCATCAATGTGCTATGGGGTAAATGCTTTTGCTACTAGATATGAACCCTACACAAGGTGTTCCACAGTGAATAGGAACGACTGAACTAATTTGACAAGCAATACCCCTGGGTAGAAACATAAGATATGCACGTTTTAAAAATAAGTTCGGGCCCAAGAACCAAATTCTTCTAGGACTATCATAATGATAAAGCGGTCATACTGGAATTGCATGGCAACTTCAAAAGGTGTCATTACAGTATAGTATAAAGAAATACTTATATTCATCAACCCCCTGCTTTCCCTTGCAGCGAAGCAAGATTTTAAAGTTATTATGCATTGACAAAGACAGGAATAATAACCTGCACCTTTAAGGGCACGTGTGACCAAATTAACCAATTTCACTATTTCTTCAAATATTACATAATTACCCCACAGATCTGTTCATTGGGTTGCTAGGTCATGATAAATGGAAAGATTTTTTTGTTCATTTATTATGTAACAATAATGGTGGCCATCTTGGATTTTATCATACATTTCTATTTTCCCTATAACTTCTATATTTTTTTATCAGTTGTTCTGAAACTTGGCATGTGGTAACTTAGGACATACATAAATCTTTGTACAGAAGGGTTTTGAAATCCATTCTTTGTGCCTCTCTTAATTCACTTCTGATCCTTCATGATACATTTTTCATTAATTTTCCTTCATTCAAATAATAATAAAACAAATATGGATATGGATGTTGCAATTTTGCTTGATATAAGTGTGTGTTATACATTGACAACTGTGCAAATTTCAGCTCATTTGGACATAAAACAAATAAGTTATAGGACTTTTTCTGCTGAAAATATAGATTTTGAGAAAATCGCTGAAGAGTTCACAAAATTCCTATTACAGCAGTACAAAAAATGATAGATCGATACCAATTTGAATCCTAAAACCACAAAGTTCATGACTTTTGCACACTGTGCCAGATACAAAAAATGGATTAGGAGGCCAAAATCAACATTTTTCAAATTTTACCAAAAATTAAGAATTTGATATTATTATTTAGCAGCACATGCCCTTAAACAATGGTTAGTCTTGAACAATAGAGCAATGAAATGGGAATGGTGAAAAAGCACTAATGAAAGCAGAAATAGGTGATATATTATAAGGCAGGGTTAATGTGCACTAAGGATAATGTTGCAGATCACTGCACTGATCTCCAGCATCAAATACAATAAAAAAGAAATATGATAAAGAATACATGGACATGAATAAGCACCAAAATAAATAACACATATTCTTATATAGGAGGCAAAAGACTTAAAATTTTCATTTTTTTAAAAATGAGAATAAAGAAAGAATATTTAGTATTTTTTCCCAAGTGTCAGTTAAAAATATAAAAATGAACAAAATACACAACTTGAAAATCAAACCGTTTGAAATTTCCCAACTTTAGGCCTATTTATCAGCATGGTTAGTGGAAACTAGCATCCCAATATGGTCAGCATAGAATGCGAAATGAGACAATTCTGCAGAACACACACAAACGTTTGCCCAACCAAAACCCATTTTCCATAACCAGTTTGACAGGTAGCACTACCAGGTATTACGCCTACTGGCCTATGTTGCATTAACATCAGAAAGGTAAAGGGATCACATTAGCCTCTACATTTCTCACCTGTTCCTGCTGAAGGTGAAAAAAATAGCTTTTCTTTAGAAGTGGTCTTCATGTTTTTGGCACTGATACTAATGGATGTCTACTGTTCTCATGCTTTTGTTTGAAAGACCAATGTCAAAAATGTACAACACTAGTAATGTTATAGAAACATGTTCTAACAAACCTTGAACCTTGAACCTAGGCGTTGTCCCTCCACTGCAGGATGTAGCCCTCTGACAATGCCTTCCATTTGCTTCGATCTTGCGCACTCCTTGTCCAGGTCGCACCCTCTGTTCTTGTGATGTCGTCTCTCCATCGTCCTACTGGCCGTCCTCGTGATCTTCTCCCCGTCCTCGGTCTCCACTCTGTGCATCTTTTTGTCCATCTGTTATCTTGTGTCCTGGCTAGGTGTCCTGCCCATCTCCATTTTAATCTGAGAGCCATTTTCACCAAGTCCGTAACATTTGTTTGTTTTCGTATTTCCGTGTGTGGTACTTTGTCTTGTAGCTTTATGTTTAGCATTTTTCTTTCCATTGCTCTTTGGGTGGTTCTTAGTTTCGTGGTGATCTGTCTTGACATGGTCCATGTCTGGCATCCATATGTGATCGTGGGGATTACACATTGGTTGAACACTTTTCTCTTGAGGGATATTAGTATGTCTTTATTTTGGAAAATTTCTCTGTACCTTCCAAAGCAGCTCCATCCTGCTCTTACTCTTGCACTCACTTCACAGCTTGTTTGATTTTCCATTTGAATTGTTTGGCCAAGGTATTTGTATTGGTTTACTCTTTCAATTACTTTATTTTCCACTTTTATATCTTCATCTGTTTCATAATTTGTCATATATTTCGTTTTGTCTTTGTGTATCTTCAGTCCGATCTTTTTACTGTGTTTGTTTAGTATGTTCAGGTTCTTCTCCATTTGCTTTGTGTCTCCCGTGCACAGCGCCACATCGTCTGCGAACCTAAGGTCTTTCAGCTGTTCTCCATCAATATTTATTCCAAGTTCCAGACCTGATGATTTGAAGATTTCTTCTATTGCTGCTGTAAATAGTTTAGGTGATATTGGATCTCCCTGTCTCACTCCTCTTTCTACGTTGAATGTTTCTGACACGTGGTTGTCTATGTGTACTCTGGCTTTGGCGTCTTTGTATATGTTTTCCAGCAATTTCACATAAGTCTCTTGCATATTGATTTTTCTTAGAGCTTCAGTGATGGCAAAATGTTCAATAGAGTCGAAGGCTTTCTCATAATCGATGAAACCTACACACAGTTTTATGTTATATTCTTGACATTTCTCGATTTTTTGTCTGAGGGCCTGTAGGTGGTCTGTTGTTGAGTATCTTTTTCTGAACCCCGCCTGTTCTCTTGGTTGGTTCTCGTCCAGTTGTTTTTCCATTCTGTTTTGCAATGCTCTTGTAAATAGCTTGTATGTGTGGGCCAGCAAGCTTATTGGTCTGTAATTTTTTATGTCTCTTCTGTCCCCTTTTTTAAACAGTATTATTATTTTTGCCTCTTTCCAGACGTCTGGGATGGTGTGCGTCCTCAGGATTTCATTGAATGCTTGTGTGATGTATTTGATGGTAACTTTGCCTCCCGCCATGATTACATCACTGGTGATTCCATCGTTTCCTGGGGCCTTTCCGGTTTTCATCTTTTTCAGGGCATCCTCTATCTCATCCTCCAGGAAGGGTGGTACTTGTTCTGTGTCTTGACTTGTCCTTGTAATGGTCTCTAACAAACCACTTATGCTTAATTCACAGTTTCTGAGATAATTTATTATTTAGTAGAGGCACATAGTAGCTACACATGTTTGAAGCAATGTTTATTAAAGTACTGATATCAAATGTAAGCTTAAACTAAGATATTTTTATTAATATAGTTTCACGGAACATTATTTTCAGAGTAAGGTACAGCTTTTACTGACAATGTTTTAAAATGTAAAGCTTATACTAAGATACAGCGTATTCATACAGTTTCATTATTTTCAGAGTATGGCATACAAAAAAGTACAGCTTTTACTGATAATGTTTTAAATGATATTATTTCAAATGTAAACATATGGTGGACTTTTCTGACACACACTTGAAAACAATTTGAAAACAATTTATTTCGAAAGCAACCGTTCGGCCGGAACACATTGCTGTAGGCTTTTCTCTTCTTCAATATTTATAAACCAAAGTACCAGCATTTGAAACATCCTTTTTAGTTACGAATGTTACAAATGTTCTGTGATGCTTACAATGAAATAATGTTGAAAAAGTGAGCGCGCTAAGGACCTTAGCTGTCAAAACCACATTCATTTAAATGAACTTAGCAAATATGAGATCTAATGTTAGTCTACAAAACCCACTTGTACTAGATGTTTCTGAGGATCCTCATTTTTACATCTCTACATTTGCAAACACTGTCACAAGTCAGATATGTAAAATATCTTTCACTTACTTGTGTATACATTTTTTTTTTTTTTTTTACATTACTGCTAAACATTATGGGTGTGCAGGAAATGTTGTAAAATTTATGTGAATCATGTCACAAAATTCTGCCATAAAAAGGCCCTTGCCTAAGTTGTTTACATATGTCACAGTTGCATCAAGGCATATCTTGTGTTACTGCGTCCTTCTGTGATGCAGGCTTAATAGATTATCTACCACAAACTGGACAGTTCAAATATCTGACCAAAGAAATCACTAACAACAAGCCAGACAACTCAAAAAGGTTGCATTATGAAATTTGTCATGTCCTTGAAAATGGACAACATGGCATATGACAGTGTTTGTAAATGCCATTAATGACATATTCTTCAAAGCTGATTCCGACCAGACCTCAACAAAGCATATTAAAGGCCTACATAATAAATCAGAACTACTACAGGTTAATGAGATGAACAGCTGTTTCAGTGACAGAATTATAAACTTTCTTTCTTTTGTTTCTAGACGTCCAATAATGATGCTAGTCTCATATACCTCTAAGCAAACATTTGTCAGCCAGAGAATAACCTATCAAGATACTGCTCAACGAACTACAAAGACACTTCCTGTTCAAACTTTGCCTCTGATGTTTTGTCAAAATGAAAAATAAATCTGACCAAAAGTTCCCACTCTTCAAAGTATCTTGGTACCCATGCCATTATTTTAAATTCCCAAAGCAGCTAAAGGCCCTGAAGCGTCGCAGTCAGTAAAACCAAAGGATTTTAGTATAAATCTACTGTTCTCCAGTGTGTCATGATAAAAAAAAGTAATAAAAGATTGACTTCTAGATGAGGCTACCTAGTGATCAAGAAACTGATTTCTGCAGAGGGATACTGAAAGAAAGAAGCACTATCAAAACAGGAGCTGAAACTAAACATGACACAGCCACAGACACTGTAAATAAAATTTCACCTCACCTTTTCAAGCTGTTGACTGGACTGGGAAGACGTTGATAAACTACGTTCCAGGTCCGCTACACGCTGCCGGGATGCTTTCAGCCGGCCGCTCAGTTCTTCAATTTCCTCTGCATTTAAAACAATAACAGACACAAATATGAATTTAATGGAACATGAAATGTGAGCGGGCCCCACTAACCTCAACGGAAGTCACATTTTTTTCAGTTTTGAGTTATGCATATCACCAAAAAGTATGAAATCTCATCTTTAATTTGGTGTAAAAATTATTGTAAAATGTAATTCTCCTTTTTATCGCAAAGTTATGGCTTTTTAAAGACACCTACCCCCCGGTCAAAAATGGAAGTAACTTCCGAGAAAACGCCATTAAAGATGGAGGAACGATATTCGCTCTCAGCAAGATGGGTGGCTGTACCATCTCCCTGGCAGCGGGTATTTGTTATTAACCTACGGCTTTGAAATTTTACTTGTCTGTGCCAATATAATGATACACGCTCTGTAAACATCTTGTGACAATAGGTTAATGATTTTGATGATATCGGGAGTTCAATGAACATCACTATTGCTGTGATATTTGATGTCAAACGCAAAATTAAAGGCATTAAAAGCAATATTTATCATATTTACAGGCTGATTTGAGACCTAATATTTTCATACAATGTAGAAAAATGGTTGAACTTTAAGTATTGACCAAAATAAAAAAATTGTCAAAAAATCAGATATTTGTGTTTCATCGCGATAAAAAACCGATTTTCTCCATTTGGTCCAGTGTGACTTCCATTGAGGTTAGTGGGGCTCGCTCACATATATGGATCATATTTGTTTTAGTGAGGAATTTACATCCTTCTCAGCACTACGAGACAAGGTTTCAGTCTCCATAAGCTGCAAACAAAAGAATGTTTTTTAAAAAAAACATGGGAAATTAAGTAGGTTGGACTTTGCTATGGGTGATGATTCAAACCCAGTTTCTCTCTCACCCAGGTTAATAAATAATTGCTCAAACCACTGTGCCACCTATAGATTATTGACTTTTCTAAATAGAAGATTATATGCTAATTCATAAATGAAAAGCATCAATGAATGGCAGACCCCGTAAAGTGTAAATATATCCCTGCTCTTTGAAAGTATCCTCAATTTGTTTTGCAAGAAAATCTCCTTGTCCTATGTATGTCTGTCAGCACTGAGAGTGCATAAAAATGTTATTACTGTAACCCATCCAATTTTCCACTGCTGTACTTTAAATGCCGACAACAGCTTGGCATGGCTTCGTTACAATTGTGTCACATCACAGCTGGGCTGATATGCCTCATAACTTCTCAGTTACGGACATAGTAAAGCAGTGGAGTGTCAAATTACAATAGTACACCAATCACAAATGCCCATAATGGAGATATAAGCAGGGCTAAGATCTCAAAATACACTTGTAGGCTGAGCATGATGAAAATTTCCAATAAATATATGCTTTTTGCAGGTTAAAGATTTAACAGCAGTAATGCATAATTTGTTTCAGAGCACTTTATAAAATGTTCATTAACAGAAAAAACTCGAAAAACATTTACTGACAGTAAAATGTTTACTCACCAATTCTTTGATCTGCTATCCTCTGCGACTGGTTTACCTGAGATTGCAGTTCTGTTTTTTCAGCCACTAAAATACCAATGGTTTGTATATGTACCTGAGAAAATCAGACAGGATAATTAGAAACACCAATTTCACACTTTGTACTTAGAGAATGTCGCTAACACAAATATGTTTGCCATCATACATTTCTCTCACTTCTGAACAATTTGACTTTCGAAAATTTCCAACATACCGGGACAAATTATAATCCGCAGGATTCCAGGAAACTGAGAGAGCATCTTCAAGAAATTACAAGTGGTACCAATTTATCTTAAGATTTTGGACTCTACGACAAACTATATTCTACAGTAATCATAAGAACAGAAATCACAGCCGTTACAAAGAAATTTCCAGTATAATTCACTATTTCCTTCATTTCGGCATTTTATGCAATTATATGAAGGTGAAAACATGGTCAGGGTTGCACAAAGGAATGTGATATTTTGATAGATAATGAAAGCTTCACTAAAATTTACAAAAAGTGATCATCGCTGTCAAAAGCCACTAAAAACTGTTTCTTTCTGTTTACATTTGTCCATCACATTTAAGATACAGCTGCTATACATAAGATTCAAGGCTACAATAGAGAATGGAATGGATAAAACAGGCAATACACATTAACTGACCACAGAGACCTAGTACTGACCTGTAGCTGTTCTTTCAGAGATCCTATATCCTTTTTATGTTTCTCATGGAAAGAGTTTCTTTCTGTTTCCAGTTGCTGCTGCAGTTGTTTGGAATGTTCTCGCTGAAAATAAAAGAAAACATACTTATCACTGAAAAACCAACTTCACAGGCCTCACTTACAACTTCCTCAGTAATTCCTTCTAATCATACATCCATTTACATCATACAGCATGGTTCTTGAGTGTGCATTATACCATCCATGTTCTGCAATGCTTCCTCACAGACATGTACCTGTACTTGTACTGACAGTTTCAGTTTTGTACAAAATGGGTTTAAAATAAGCAGCATACAATTGTGAGATGCATGAAGTGAATTCTAATTTACACAATTCAATAAAATTATGTTAAGTTGGGTACTGTCTTATTTTTCTCACATTTTCGTAGGTCATTTTCACACTGTTTTAAGCTCAAGGTTAATTATATAACTTGGGTGCAATTAAATGGCACTTACAAGCTGTTGGTTCTGTGCATTCAACTGTTCATTTGCCTGAACATTTTTTTCCAACATGGCAGCGAGATCTCTGTTCCGTTCCTGTCACAAACCAAGGACATGTTACATTCATGATATATCATCACAAACAAGCACACCCATTCGTAAATTATTAGTCGGATCTATATTTTACAATCATTTCACATGATTTTAAGCAGAACTCATTAAGAAAGAAACAACTGGACTGTACTGCTCTTACACTGCCTGGGGTTACAGGACTGAAGAGGAACAATTAATTTCATGCATTTTCCCATGGTAATCAAATACAATTTTGAAGCCATCTGGTGTGTCATAATTTGCAAAATAAATTACTAAAAGAGAAACATTAATAGCCTAACAATCAGTCATTTAATACTGATGTAAAGATGAACATTTTTGGTAAAAAAGTTAGCAATCAGATAATGACTGATTAAAAGATTATATTTTTATATAGCAGCAGAATCTTCCTTGTAATTCATTTACCTGAAAGCAGTTCCAAATTATTACCTCAATTTAACATACATGCAGGTAAAATAGACATGAAAATATATAAAGGAAACATGGAAAGAGAGAAGCAAAGAAAGTTTGCGCGCCTTTTAACCAAAAAAAGGAGAATATCAGTTTGCGGATGATTATATTTTCTTACCATTTAAACAGTTACAGTTATATGCTTTATAAACCTGAAATTAACTGTCAAAGTTAAGCTGCTGAACCACAATGAAGAATTTTACAATTGCAGCTTGTCAAATTACCAATATTTATGAAATAAATGTTTCAAGACAATAAATGTTTTAGGTATATTCTTCTGATGAATTCATATTCAACATACAACAATCAGTAAACATGTCACCAGGTTAATATGTCAGGTGGCTTTTTATTGTGTGCGTTTTAGATTTTCATGACATCTAGACATAAAAGCCCCCAAAAAATGAATCATGACGAAGACATTTAAAAACCATAAGCACCTCAAGTTCTTGTACCCCATTGTTTGATGATTCATCCCCATTCAAATACGATGAAGACTGAAATAGGCAACAATTTTGTAAGCAAAACAAGACAAACATGTAGTAATCATAAGCATGGAATTTGTTTTTCTAAAGGCAATGAATCATCTTGATAGAAATTTTTGAAACATTCAACTGTTCACAGGACTTGAAAATTTCAGCCTCTGAGTGATATGTACAGAAATGTGAAGTTCAAACGAATCTAGGTAATTTTCAAATAAATCTGCCACTTTGCCTTCAACAATATGCTCCATTGGATGGAAACAAAACAACCAACTCTTCTTGAATAACTAATCTGATGATTGTAATATTTACACATACACTCATAATTTATTTGGAAAAGAAAAAACTCACAGGTTGCACATTGGGTAAGAAAAGAGAAAACATATGAGCCCCATTGCCTTTTGATGCATGGACAAGCTGTCCACTCGAGTGCCAAAAAGACATAGCACTGATAGTAATGGCAAAATTTAAACATCCATGAACACTTAACATTTTTCTTCTAACATGACTGTAACTAAGCTATCTGTTTCTTGAGATTACTTGAATAATTCTGCGTTTGACATACTAAAATTTTATAACAGCTCTTAATTGTTACCTTCTAAAAGTTTGACAACGGTAGAATCTTGTGCAATGTAACCGGCAAATTCTCAGTTTGGTTTCACTTTACTTGGGCAAGGTATAAATCTTTCCCGACATTCACAGTAACAAACAACTTCAATTTCTTTCATCTACTATGTACTTTCATTTAAACTATGTAGTTGGCCATTTTATCAGAAACTGAAAATAAAACTATGCTCTCCTAAAGTCCCAAGTCTATTTGTATACAATATGGAAATAGCAGCCAGACCTTTCATCTCAATCAAATAAAACAGTTTACTGAGAACCAAGCAAGATGTTAAGCAAAGCAAAATAAAAATTACCAAATCCGAAGTCTTTTTGTCTACCCATGCAAAAGTGAAAAATGTTTCAGTTTTTGCATTCTTCATTGGAAAGGAGATGGAAGACATCAAAGCAAAGATTCATTTAAATGAACATATGAAATCAGTATGTTTTACTTAAATTACAGAATAACAGAAGAATTACATAGCTGCCAACTTTCAAAAACCTAAAAACAGACTCCTGATATCGGACCAGACACCGACACCCCCCCCCCCCCCCCTAAAAAAAACATTGAAAAATCATCATTTCCTCACTTTGTCACATTATGGAATATTATTCTCTTTACATAGGCCTAATGTAATATACAGCATAAGATTTTAAGAAGCAGAAAACAAACATTTTGCCTCAAATGCTAATACATGTGTTGTTATCACCACTGTTTCTGTTTCTAAAGAAAGAACTAACAATTATGATATGGGATGTCCTCAGAATTGTATAACTCTTTCATACTAACTTGTTCTGGCAGTATTGAACAATGTCAGACTTGCCTCCATGTGACTTGTGAAACTGGTGAAATTGGAAGTCACGATAGCGTGACTTATGATTCACAATGCATTTATTGGACAAGTTTGATGTTGATGCAAAAGGAAATTCCTTTGAATATTTTGCACTAAATGTCTACTCACGGCTTCATGACTCATGAGTTGGATAGAAAAGACTTCCGATTAAAAATAAAATAAATCTATCCATTATCGCAAATCATGTTAGGCATGAAAGATGACAGGTGTAATAGATCTAGAACTGAAGCCACTTCACAGGCCATGTCCATATTGTTCTAGTTCTAGAACTATTTCTATTGTTTTACCAGCTCACGGGCTCTAGATTACGATTTCTTATGTCGCTGAAACACCCATACGCCTGAGCCTAGGCCTAGTTTATCCGTGATCGCCAATTACGTTCAAGATTCTAAAAGACTGCCGATCTAGATCTAGCTCCACTGGTAGTTACCACCGCCAAAGATGATTGTAAGCTATGTAAAACTGAAAAAAAAAACCCAAAAAAGACGTAACAGCGAAATAAAACGCAACCTCTTCACAAAATGTGTCCACTGTTCTTACTCACTGACCGCCATCGTTTACGATACAATACGCGTGACCTACACGACGTGCTTACGTACTCGAGCTCGATGAACGGCCGAAGCGCGCGGGCACGGGCGAAGGTGTATGCCGTGATAACTTATTATGCAAGGTGCTGCTAACGAAGCAAGAACTCGCAGCTAAGTAAACTGGTTCACTTCGTTCCTGTTGAAGTCTTTTATTGTTCGTTTTTTTCACTTGACAAAGGCGAAAGCCGAAAATTTGTGTATTTTTTGTCTTCTCTTTAGTTTGCTTTGTATTGTTTGGGTTTTATTTCTGACGCGGGGCTTCGCAACATACAACCTTTTCTTTTTGCCCAAGTTTGACTTTGCTTATAGCCCTGCTGCGACCCCACAGTTTTTCTGTGGTTTTTATGATGTTGTTTGGTTGAGCGGGGCCGTGGCGGGGATACAAAAGTTATCGCGAGTTCGGGCATACGTTGGGCCAACAGCATTATGCTGAGGCCCCCGAGAAACAAAAGATCTCAACCGGCATACGCTAGTACGGCCAGGACACTGTACGGTAGGGCTGTGTTTGCGGTTGCGCCAGTTGAATCGCTAGGTCCAGCGCTATCAGCGGTAGGCCTAGATACCAAAGTTACGGTTTTGTATTCCCCTCCAGAGTCTATATGATTTCTCCGTATAAATGGGGAAATTCTTCAAAAACGTAAATTTCACCACAAAAACGTATTAACGTACTGGAACCAAAAAAACGTAGTAAATACGTATTTTACGTACTGGTTGGCAGCTATGGAATTACTAACAAATCTTTTTATGACTCAAAATTATGACATTTTAAAATTAATCTTCACAATTGCAACAAATGACAAATTAACTTTTCTCAGTTTTATTCTCTTGATGTATATTTCATTTAATTGTTGCATGAAAGCATTCAAGAATATTTCTTTCCAAAGTACAATGTCTAAATTTAATGCTATCCTATACAGTCTTGAAATTTACCCTATTGTATTATTTCCAAATGAGAGCAGATTTACTCTTTCTTTAAGCACATGCTCCCAGGAAAAAGGAAAATAATGGGGGAAAAGCAAGTAATTTTACCTCTGATAGAAGTCCATTAATTTGTCTTGACAGCTGCTGCAGACTTTCTGTAGAAGCTGTTGTCCTGCAGAAC
Organism: Onchidella celtica; assembly: GCA_963931925.1. NCBI lineage: Eukaryota > Metazoa > Mollusca > Gastropoda > Systellommatophora > Onchidiidae > Onchidella > Onchidella celtica. The sequence continues at coordinate 34,461,505 of OZ007577.1, forward strand.
AAGTCATAATACAGACATTCAATGGTTAATGTACATGGTCAGAATCAATAGCTATTTAAAACAGTATTTATTAATATGCACTTATAAGCAAGTATTACTTTGCAAATGTATTCAGAACAACGTCAGTCACAAGTTTACAAGTGACTATTGTCAAGAACAGATTAAGTCCATAAATGCCGTGCTAGGTCACGAGTTCAGTGAGTAAATTTTCACGACTTGTTAATTCTAACCAGCGTAATTTGTCCTTGAGCTGTTCTCGTGAACAGTTTGTTTGAAACACTTTTGTTTTAGAGATGGAAAGAAAGTGGGGCGAGATAGAATAAATGTATAGCTAGGAGTGACAGAGCCGTTCTCGACCCCGTGATTTTGATGAACACTTAGAAGGGAAGAGAAGGGGCGAATAAGGATAGATAGTTTAAGACGCTTAGTCGCGTTCAGAAATTCGTGCATAAAATGTAGAAAGCACGAGGGTTTAAAGATTTCAGTAGTTGTTTTGGCATTTTAAATTGACCTTGTCTGTATTAGTGCAAGGCCGTAACCGACTCCATACAGAAAACTCCAATCTGTGCAGGCGTCGGCACGATTCTGCCTGAAGAATCATAAAAGCGTTGTACGACTCATGTCTAGTCCACTATAGACATTTGAGATGAATCCATATGCCTGAATGAGATATGCCCACCGCTATTGTCCATCGTTCCCTGGTGTCCACCAGGGACTAATCGTAAGTGTTTGTCTATTGATGACTCAACCATGAACGAGGAGCTGAACATAAGTTATCCAGTAGGACAGGATTGCCGCATATACTAGGAGTGTTACCCAAGAATGCAAGATAAAGATATATATAGACTTGCAACTAGTATAAATGTATGGCATACACATCTGTGAATTGTGATTGATTTGTCTGGATGAGGCTGGGCATTGCCAGCCCATCCTAGAGTAGACCTCTAGACTTAACTACGTCAGTTTGTATTGACGGGCTCGATTATTATAAGCGTTAGGCACAAATGGCTGAGATGACATTGTCGCCAGAGACCATATTAGTGTATTGATTGATATATAGTAGGCAGACCAGATCTGAGATATATATAATTAGTACTTAGATTGTTAGTGAGTCAGAAGTATAATAATATTATAGGAATCTAGAGTAGAATTCTAGTGAAGTATTGTTGAATTTGGATTTGATGCTGCTGATGTTGTCTTTACTATATAATAGATCTAGACAAAATTGTTAGGGTAATTAATGTAATTAAATTTGTGGCCCTGCAGGTCTGTTTATGAAACTTATTCAGATTGTTCTTAGTGTGTGGCATGGTACGAAAGTTTAGATATTAAATACCTCTCGATTTAAATGCAGTCGAAACCTTAAGTAGACGGATTCCCCCCAAATCCGTAACATTTAGGATAGCAACATCGTAACAACTATTTATCTTTAATGAAAATCGAACTTATGAAAATGGGATCCTACGAGATTCTTCTCCAGGCATGTAATACAAACACATCGACATGAAATATAAATTATATATGGGTCAGAATCTGATTTGCTGTACACTTTTTGTGACACCACGATGAATTTTAAAAATTGATATCCATCCTTAAAAACCAGTACATCTCATTCTGTAAACAATTGTCTTTCATACTCTGTAGCTGCCTTTTAGCATTCCCTTTGGGTTTCAACAATATCACTCATTCTTGATTGACAGGATGTATGTTACATAAACACCATCACAACACAAATACAACTCAAGCACTTGTAATTAGAAGGCCAGGAAACTAATTAAGCAAGTTTATTTCATACTGTCAGAAATACAATCTTGTGAGTCAATAATCATTTGTGACATTCAAAATGCCTCTCAGATTTGCGGTCTGTATGTTACATAAACACCAAAAACATAAAAATATGTTAAAAATAAAATGTACTTATCCAAATAAATGAATAAATGGTTCTGACTATTACTAATATCAAAGTCTAATGTGGCACAAAAATGCTCTTTCTGCATAACAATAGTAAGCTGGCAGACACCAAAAGTATGTACGTTACATAAACACCAAATTGTAAAAGTCCCAGAAATCATGCACTATTATACTGTGGTCAATTTAAAATTATTATTAACTTGAGCATTTGGTACAAGGCTCCAGGCCTACTGAGGGTATATGAGTTCAGCAGCTATGGGAGAGCTTCCAGTTAGCAAAAGACTGTATGTTACATAAACACCAAACAACTGAACCGCAATTTTCCTACACTGAAGTGAAAGGATCAGACTAAGGTGCATTTCAAGTTCAGCATCTGTTTAAAGATATCACAGACACAGAAGACAAAAGAGTTTAAGGGCCATAGTTAAATTATATGAACCAATACAATGTTTGTGACATAAACGCCAAAATAATTGAATTCTCATTTCCTTAGATGTAAATGCTGAAATGTAACTGAACTGTATTTTAATGCTAGCATCTACTGCAAAACTTAACACAGATGGACATCAGGATGCACTGGTCATTACTAAAGCTAGCCAGCAAAAATCTGTATCTATATAATAAAGCTACAACAAAACCCCTAATAGTCCTATGGACTCGGAAACTACACAACACACCGACCTGAAATTTGGCACAAAGAATTATGGGATAGCGAACATTGTTCCTATCGCTGTACACAAACAAAACCTTTTGTTATTTCTGAGTTAATCGGTAAATGCGGTTATAATTAAAGAGTAAATTCACGAGAGCGTTTGATCCGATATTTACGATCAAGAAGATAGTGATGTATGTTTCTAATAATAGCCCACTTCCGCCTACACATGACGTTATCACTTCCTGCGATGTGTTCGGCTCAAACTAACTAACCCGTGTGCAAATCATAGCCATTTGACGGATGCTGACAGGATGCGCAGGATGTCAACGCGCAAAGGGAGAGCAGTAAAACTTATCTGAAGACAAACAAACAAACAAAAATAAAATAAAGCTAAAGGAACAGGCAAAATGAAGCAGGTCCATAATAATCACCCAGATAAATTTTAATCTATTAATTTCAATTTTGCCCGGCGGCCTTTCGGCCTGCTCTTTACGATTTCCAACTGCCAAGGTATCTTTAACGTGCGCAACATGCACACGGGCCCTCCGAATTTTTCCGTCCTTATCCGAGAAGACTAGGTACTCGATGGGCCTTCATTTCATCTACCTGTTTTATTAGCCTACTTGGAAGACTAAGCCTAGCAGCTGCCAAACTCTCTCTCGGGATAAGGTAGTGGACAGCCATCATTTTAGGGCTGTCATCTTTCAGAAATTTCAGCACTACCTCATGTTATCCCATCCTTGTTAGTGAACCATCCACAATAGTGGGCACAGTGTTACTTATTGGACCATCTTGTCTGACAGGTCTTCCTTATTACATAGATATCTTGCACAGTGGCGGTGGTTTTTTGTACACTTTGAAGACAGGCTGTTTGTTTGATTATTTGAAAGCTTTCACAGATCTTTGTTTTGACAGCTGTGATTGGACCCAGAACTATTACTTTCAGTAAAAGTACTGTGGTTTGAAAACCAAAGTTGAAACATCATTGTGGCCTGTAAAAATCTCCTTTATCTCAGCTGTATATTCTGCAATCTCAACCTTTTCTCTGTGGCCTCTGACCAGCATGAACATCCTGCTACTTTAAACTCTTTAGAAAAGTCACTGAGGATTTGAGATTTTAAAAAATGGTATATTTAAAACACTTAAACATTCGCAAATCAAAGCATGAACTGATATTTTACCTGGGCTGAAGCTAAATTATCATTGGTGTGGTGTAATGAATGAAACTCATCAGCCAAAGCCATGTTTGCAGATCTGCTTATTAACTGTGATTCAATAACAATTCATTGCATTACTACTGCGGTAACATGTCTGAGATGAAATTATCATTTGATAATATCAAATATTTTACATAGATTGCATGCGTCTAAACAAAAATGTTTCCCGTCCTTGCAGATCTAGATGTCCCAGCAACATGGAATGCCAATACATTATTACAGACATGAGTTTCCATTATATGTAGCCTACTATTATAAAGCTTTGTTATAAATAATTCTTCCATGATTACTGAAAGTTTCTAAGAGCTGCAGAGTATAGGCTACACGGATGGACGCTTAAGCCTAGATAAACAATGAAGATCAGAAGAAGGAAACCAAATCAGTTTCAGTAACGAACTCCTACGCGAAGGTCAAAGTCTAAGTTGAAAAATGTAGACAACCTACTATTATTCCTTGTTATCAAGACACAATTTAAAGTTTTCATCATGTGAATTACTTGGAACCAACTGCTTATAAAAGTAAAGCCTTCTTTCAGACAAAGACCTTATGTGACTGCAACACTAAGCATTTTGAGTTTCAGTAACGAACTCTCCCACGTCACTCAAAATGTACGACTCTGGTCGTGCCATCTAAGTTTTAGGTCTTGGTGTTCAAATGTAATCAAAATTTTATTGCTTTCAATTTTACGAACATCAGTGCAACTGATATCAATGTGTGCTTTCAGATCCGGACTGCAACATTAATCATTTCGAGTTTCACTAACAAACGCCCACGCGAAGATCAAAGCCTACTGAAAGCTGTGATCGTACTTTTATTTCTTGCTACACAGCACCAAAACAAGTTTTAATAATGTGAATTAGTTGAAAGCCAATGACAACAAAAGAAAAGCCTTCTTTCAGATCGGCAACGGCCGTGTGTTACTGCAACACCAAACATTTGGAGTTTCAGTAACGAACTACCACGTGGAGTTCAAAGTCTATATTGAAAAAAAAATGTAAACGCACTTTTATTCCACACTACCAGGTCACAATTTATAGTATTCATAATATGAATTACCAGAAACCAGCTGATTATAAAACATAGGCCTTCTTTCAAATCGGCAAAGGCAGTATGTGGCTGCAACACTAAGCATTTCGAGTTTCAGTAACGAACTCTCCCGCGTGACACTCAAAATGTATGACTTTGATCGTGTCATCCAAGTTTTGGGTCGTCAAGTTCAAATGTAAAAATTGTATTGCATGCAAGTTTACTAACATCAGTGCAACTGATAAACATGTGTTGTTTCAGATCCGGGCTGCCGTACGTTAATGCAACACTGAGCATTTCGAGTTTCAATAACGAACGCCCACGTGAAGCTCAAAGCCTGTTGAAAATGTGGTCGTAGTTTTATTTCTTGCTACACGGCACCAAATCAGGTTCTGTAAATGTGAACTATTTAAACCAAATGACAACAAAAGAAAAACTTTCGTTGAGATCGGCGTATGCCATTGAAACACAAAACATTTCGGGTTTACGTTACGAACATCCATTGATGTTATCATCCAATTTAGACTTATGATCACATCATTGTAGGAAATTTGTATTTTCATTATGTGTGACGGTCACAAGTGACACATTACGAATTTAATGTACAACAGGGTACCGTTTATTGATTTTTTCCCCCGCAGTATGCAGTGCGTTATTAAACACCGTGCAATACGTGTTGCCGTAACGAACTCCAGATGTAGCTACCGGGAAATAATTCAGTCATGTTCAATATCAGGGCATTGGATAGGGTGATGGACACTAATGAGAAAGATATCCGCTGAGCGAAAGTCGCCTTTTAAATGCAAGAAATAAAAAAAATCTTTTTACATCGCGGCGTTCGTCAAGTAAACACAACACCTTGTAGGGTTCCAATAACGCACGCACTAGTGTAGCAATCTTCCCTGACTCGTCGCGCTGATCATTTGGCATGTTGCCAAGAAGTGTTTACACGGACTATACCCAAATGGGTTAAAGAGTTATACAAATACAAATACAAATACAAATACAAATTATGTTTAAGGCCAAGGCGCTTGATTTTTATTTGGCAAGTTTTACACACATTTGAGAGTCTGTTCGTTATTAAACACGAGGGCAATTATGAAAGAAACCGTTGTTTTGACCTTAAATAATGCGTACACCATGCATTTCTGGTTTTTTAGCGCACATCTGATTCTCGCTGGATCCCACAGTCCAATAAATTCATTCTAAATTGAAATTGCACATACTTCAGTAAGGAAGTGGGTGTACGTTATTTGAGTGATAATAAACACCAAACGTACCCATCGTCTTGTTGCCGTTCTGCTCCATATCCGTTGAAAGTGTTAAGTCACCTTTGAGATCACCTAATCAGCTCTTGAAAATTCACCCGCGGACCTATCGCGACCGCATGCTTCGAGCCGAACGGCCACTTACCAGCAGCGTACGTTACCGGTTATAAACACGATGACGGGTCTGCTGACTACCTGGCTCTGTAGGACAAAGACGGGCCACGTGCGTGATTCCGTTCTTTGTGTGAAGACAAAGGGGCTATTATGCAATAAAAATCACGCCGCGATTTAAGTCCAGCGGTCAGAAATTCACGTTTCCAGCAGAAAGCATCATGTTGACGAAAGTTAACACCAAAAGTAACGTACGAACGGCGATCTTTTGACCCCGCCATACACACTCCTTGCAGAGAGAAGAGGCTAGCGTGCCATACACACATTTAGACTGTTATATCAGGATTGCTGTAGCCTGTTTACATTAAGTGTCAAGGTCTCCAGTTTTATGGAATATAACTTTGATCATAACACCCCTAAAAATGTCACACTTTTTGTTAAAAAGTCTCGATCCATCCACCCACATTACATTTCAATAGAATAATTATACATAGCTTTTAGTAGACACAGAGGATGTGAATGGAAAGATACACCATTTGTGCATCATTTTTACCATTTTCTGTTGACAAACAAGTATTCTGTAGGAAAACAGACGAGGGACAAATAGATTGGTATGGTGAAAACACCAGTGTACAGCAAATCAGATTTTGACCCATATATATACAGATGAAAATAATCAACAAGTTTAGACGTGCCTATAAAATGAAAATATAATGGCTGTAACATTTGAGATTTCTGTAATTGAAAGAAGAAAGCAATCTAGATCAAGATGATGTTATGGGCCTCACAATTATAATCTTGTCTAGTGTGTGGAGATGGGATAAGAAAAGAACTAGAAAGAAAAACTGTACCAGAAAAAAAATCTGGTTTTGTTTCATATAACATTTAATATTATCACTTCCCCAGTCACCACATTTACGAATGTGGTTAAAGCAGCAATTAGTAAGAAAAGTAATGGAATTAAAAAATTCTCATCAATATAGATGAGTGAAGATGCAATAATTACCCATATCTGATTCAAGCTGCAAAAATTCTGACATAAAAATCTTATTTACCTGCCACTACGGTCTCCTTCCCTCCCTCTTTCATCAGTTTCATTTATGCTCAATGGAACTGCCAGTTCCTGTTCTTCGTTCTGGGAAAACCAAAAATTCAGATCAGAATTAACTACTCCATGAATAGAAGGGAAAAGAAAAAAAAACACACTATTCCAAACCATCACTGAGACATGGAGTGCTACTTGATGTCATAAGCTGAATCACACAATAGCTTCCTAAATATCACCAAATAAAATGAGTTTGCAAACTTGACAGATTGTGTCCTGGCATTAATTGAATCAACAATTATTCAGCAGCACAGCATCCATGAGTATTTTGTGTGTTTATTATGAGGAAGCTTGGGAACACTCCAGCCTGTTATTCAAGTTTTTGTGTGGGGTATGCTTTTATGCACATATGAATGGGCATGCCAGCAGGAAGACATGCTTCAGATTGTATGCATTTACTTTTACAAGATGGACATAATGACACTCGCAAAGTGCATGCTGTGTTCATGCACTGATATAACAATTTCATTCTTTATACATGAAAGATAGCAGAGAGATTTCAATATAAGAATTATGTTCTAATAAAATCTTTCCTCAAATCTATTTAAGTCACAATACCTGAGCTTGTTGCACATATATGGAGGACACATTAGAGTTTTTCAAGCAAGAGAATAAAGGATATCCTGTGAATAAGATATTGCACCTAATCTTGGCTCTATCTACAACAAAATTGTACATGTGTTAGAATTCTATTAGCAACACAGTATATATGTAACATAGACCTGTAATAACTTGAGAATGTAATTTAATTACAGAGTTCATGGCTGACTTTCATGTTTAAATTAAATTTTCCAAGATATTTTAAGGTTAAACTTACAGTTCTCAAGGTTATAAAAATGCCACAGCAATGTCAAAGTAATGTAAGTGAATTGCTATAATATCAGAAATGGGGAGTCCATACTGATACAGCCTTTACTTTCTGGTTTGTTGTTGTTTGTTACCGTTATTTGGTGGTACATTTTTCTTTTTGGTGGAGTTTTTGTTCTTGTTCTTCTTTACAAGGTTTTCAAGAACACTGGACTGCTTAAAATGAAGATTTTCAAGAGATTTTGAACATAAGATGGCTTCATCTTTTTTTTTCAGCCTTATTTAGTTATATATATAGTTATATATATTCCAAGTGAAAAATCCAAAATTCATAAATTTTCTAAAAGCCAATGTGATCTTGAAAACATGAGCTGCAGATTTACAAACTTTGATCAGCCAAGTTAATGAATTTGATACAAATTTTACAAGTGCATGAATAAGACATACTGATGGAGGATCTGGTGATACAGTTCGCCCCAGTTTCTCCACTGGCTCTTGCTCTCTGGGTATATCTCTCTCAGCAGACTCTCTAGTCCTGGATACACTCCGAGCTCTTCCTGATTTTTGAAACTGTTTCAACTGAGATGACAAGAAAGATACACTTGATCTTATCAAAGACCAACAGCAAAGCACAATGGAGAGTATTTCACTTTAAATCTGGAGAGTGTATGTGGGATTTTTAATGAAAATTTAATGAGTACAAATACTGAAACAAAAGTTAATGTCACGGATAAAAAGAATAGGCAGTCACTGAGAACCAAAACCTCATAACTATAATATCAGAAGAGACAAAAAAAAATTTGCCATAAGCACTTAGGTGGAAATAACAGGAACGTTCAAGGATACTGTCTGTTGCCTTCAGTTATATTAGTTATAATGCTGTTATGCCATGATGTAAACGCACCATAAATTTTTAACGATGCCTTACATGTTTTCCAAATTCAAAACTATAATACTGTCTCCCACTTGACCCACATGCTAAAATGAGCATTGTATATTATTAGTATACGCAATTTGAGGGTACTATAATTTGGTTTTAAAATAATTATTCAAAAGACTGAAAGAGTCCTAGAAACAACTCTGATTCTGAAAGTGCTGAAGGCATTTTGTGAAAATTTTCAGATCATAATGTGCAGATCCATCACACAGAATCAAACAGCTTATACAGAGTGAAGGAACACATGGCCATGTGTGCATGCAAAATGACTGTGAAGCCCAGCTACAAGAGTCCTAGAACTGAAGAAGCTATGGTTATTAACAATTAACCATCATGCTGCGCAACGCGCAGAAATACGGCATTGATTTCCCATGCCTTCACTCTGCATGTACTTATAGATAAGGCGAGGTCAAACTGACCACACAACACGGAAGCCGTATTTTCACGTATCGGGTCACTATCCTCTTTGAGATACAACTACCATCCTACTGCCCACTGTATCTCTTCTAAATCAAAGGCATTATGACAAGGGCATGTTAATCAGTGAACCACTGGACGAAATTACAAAGACTAAGCTTTCAAAGGCTCTTCCCACACTATCAAAAGGAGTAACAATGACATCAACATGCGAACTGTTGCTACACAATTTTGCAATATTATCTCATTTTCTCACAAGCTGGCCATCATTTAGAATTGCCTGTTTCTAAGAACCAATCAGAAACAAGCTCTGAAATGATCTTTGCCCCAAATGCCCACATTGGTTAATTAGTATATATATGTGCCAATCTGGATGAAACCATTTGCTTAAGGCTTGGGGGGCATGACTAGTTATCATGTTTTGTTCTCATGAAAATCACAGCTGTCAGTTTGGTATCATACGTCAGACCATTGATTAGAGACTTACAGACAAAGGATTCACTGGCTAATTCATTATCAAGAGTGACAAGGCATAGCAGCGAATGTTTTCATACTGATCAAATACAAACCAAACCACTTGGACAGTGGTAGTGTGGTCATCGCACACCGGCAAGGGTCAGTGTGACCCACATAAGATTCCCTGTGAGTAAGGTCACTGACTGGTCAACAGGCTTTACGAGTAGCGCGTGGCTTGTGGGTTAATTGCCTTGATAACAACAGACATAATCATCTGATCCCAACCACAACTGCTGCGCATTCAGTGTACTGGCCTGACTGGCCACAATTAAAAGGATTAGCAAAAGGATCTCAGTGAAAAATGATGATGGTTCTAACAGTTACAGATCTATGTAAAATGACATGCACTCAAGGAAGTGGTGTAAGTCTACAAATTTACAGAGTTTTATCTAACTTTGACATAAGCAAGAAAAAATACAGTTCTGGGATGTTTTGCCCTTTCATCAGTATGATGATAAGAGTTTATCAGTTACTAACCTGGCATATTCTGTAGGTTTAACCCTTTCGTGTTTAACCCAGCTGAACCCAGCCTTAAAATATGCCCCAAAATGGCCTGCGATTTGTTCAACCCGCCCACATCCAGCTTTGTCTATGACCCCCACCATGTGTTCAACCCGGCCCGCCAGTGTCCCCCAGTTTTGTATACAATGGATAGCTATAAATAGTAAATGTCATCGTCAGGTAATCTCATGGAGCTATTAATAACACTGGAGTCCGTATCAGCTGATTTCATGCGTGCGCATTAGAAGACAATAGTCGCCATCTTGTATAGGGCAAGCACGGACTGCGCCTCAGTGTTTACACATCCGTTGCACTACAGCTAACGAAAGCGGAGAGAGGGATTTTCAGCTTTGTTTCAACTGCTAGTAGACTACCGGTATACAAATCACGGTTCAGAACCAGACTAATAAAATACCCAGACTGGATGATCCCATTGTGTGACGTCACAAAACAGCGAAAGGTCATGAACCATCCGCCACATTAGGTTTACGTTTATGACCGATGCTTCAGCATAGCTACAATGTTGAATGACACCATTTTGACGCGCCTACTGAACGCGGAAGTTTTGGTTCCGCACCAAGAAATTAATACATGTACCACCAATCTTGACAAATAAAAAGAAATTTCTACTGCAGATAGAACTAGAATCGGAATTTCCCGAGCGGCGGCCATGTTGGTTATACGACCGCCGCTCCGGAAATTCCGTAAAAAACGACACAGCCGAAGCTCGTGTTTCCAGTCTGGTTAATTTGTTAGTATGTGGTTCAGAACTGCTGTGTTGTGAACTGCAACAACAGGTGCACCAAGGAAACTCCAGTTTCTCCACTTTTCTAATTCTTGTCTTCCCACTCTTTCTCGTTCTCATAATTACTTTGCCTTATTTTTGTGGGCTGCTCTTCATCACCACACCTCACACCCACTTCTTTCTACCTTCCCTTTCCTTTTCCTCTGCTCCTGTACCTTCTGTTTCTTCTCTGCCTTCTTTCTTTCCCTGCTTTAAAAGGAGGGAGAACTGTTCTCATACAATTTAAGTCACTGAATTTACTACAGTACTAGACCTATTCTTTGATCAAGTTGCAAAATGCCTTAAAATATAGCCTATGTATTTGGATTTTACCACACTATTATTCTTTTTTTCTCATTAAGTTCAGTTGTTTACTATTAGCTGGTGTGAAGTGGCTCTTTTGAACTCTTGTTTTGAATACATCATGTTATCATAATTCATATTAATAATAAATAATAATGGTGCTAGTGATCCCTGTTGATGCACACACAACACTGATGTCACAGTGCAGTTACCAGTGACCGCAACGCTACATCTAGGCCTATGATTTACATTATTATGCCTCTCTCTCTCTCTCACGCACACACACACACACACGCACCAGCTGCCTGGATCTTAATGGGTCTATGGCAAAACCGACTTTCCCGAGCAGTTCTTTAGCACGTTTTTTTGTGTTTTTTACAATTGTTATGTACACCCTCTTATTGTTGGTTATCTGAGAGAAACTGACTTGTAAAGTTTCCTCTGTCCACACGGTGATTTTTTTTTTAACATGACTCGTCATGAGCTAAAATAACATGCGATAAAAGGAGTACTACATAGTTCCCTTCCCTTTTGCTTCCAAACGTATGACCAATTAATAAAAATAACATAACATAAAAACAGCATAAATCATAAATTTATATTTATTATCAAACACTTTAAAAGAAAATAATATATGATAATCCGTAAATAAAATAAATGTTATTATTTCTGTTTGTTATCTTTTAATTTTTATCACCATCATGAAAAGAGAGAACAAACAGCGCTGACCAGGCCTTATCTATTAGTATTACATGTACAATACTGTACTGGGCGGGCCTTGCGCTGCCGTACTTTGCCCTACTTTTTCCACCATCTTGGGATTTCAACAGTGCGCGGCTCGCGGGGCAAGCGAAGAGGGCTGTGCGGACTCCAGTGTTATTAGTACCTCCATGGGTAATCTTCAGATGCCCACTGACCCAGTTTGAATGGTAAAGCATGAGTTAGGCCTACAAGTAATGTATTGTAAACACATCCAACAGGCCTATTCCTCCCTCTACGCCTACATCATGTAAGCCTACTGGACAGCACACTCTTGCAGTACACAGTAGGCCTACATGCATACATGAATATCTAGCGTGGTGCCTTTGTTGTGTGGGTAGTGTTATACTAATTACTACCTATACTTGGCCTATACTTGGATAAAATGGGATGGGATGCGATAGTGTGTAATGCGTGTATTGTCCGTCTGTCTCAGTGATAGTGTCACACATCCCAGTTCAGCATTTCACGTTCGCAAAACTAACAAGTGGATTTTGGAATTTCCTGATGTAGCCAAGGGTCTAGGCCTAAATAGATTCATCTTATAATTCATTCATTTCTCAAGTATGTCAAAATTCATTATATTATATATAGATGAGCCATGGGAGCGACAATTTCCATTTTTTTTAGTGAAGGTATGCAGCAGCGGCTGCCATAGCATAGGCCTGAAAAATGTAAACACTAAAACAGATCAGGGTGGCCACTTAGTCAGGAAGTCGGCCATTAAAGCCCTTTGCAAGTAGCCAGAATTGAAACACGAAAAGGTCAGGCTATGCCATGAGATGATGAGTGACTGGGTACACTCAAAATCTTTTGATCTAACTTTAGTTCTAGGCAGTAGCCTATAGTCTATAGATCTAGTCTATAGATTATATAGATCTAGATCTAGATCTAGATCTAGATTCTAGATCTAGATCTATCAAAAAGTATCATTCTATCGTCTATCTTGCAATGAATCATTTCATAGTAGCCTACCTCTACCAGTACATTTAACCAATTGCTGAGAACATGCTAGTTCTGCTGCTTCTATTCAAAACACTGCATGCATAATATGTACCTTAGATGAAAGGGATGCTGCGTGTCAGAAGACAAGTGAGTAACAACTAACATTACTCAACATTATGCCAGTGGGTACGCTTGTCCACCGGTTTCTCATGAAACTGTGTAAACAAATCCAATCAAGGTGGAAATAAACAAGATGAAATTGGTCAAGAAGCAATTATAAACCACCACTACTATTTCCTATGTAAGCAAATTCTACTAATCATTCGGGATGGCTGATATACAAAACAATGTGCAGTTTACAAACTTTTTTCTTCGCTGCTGCTATTTTTTCCTTCTTGTTGCTGTCCGCCATGTTGGAAATTGGGTGCGCACTATTGACACGCAAGCTGAACTTCCGGTGAAATATAAAAAGTTTTCCTGAGATTCAAACGAAAATATATCATATAACAGCCATGTTAAGGGACACGTCATCGGAAGAAAAACAATACTTAGCCTATTATTTTGTTTCATAATAATCATTATACCAAAGATAAAATATCAGTTTGGGGGATATTATGTCACTAGGCCACAGGCCTTGATTTTATATAACTAGGTCTCCGCGAAGTTGAAGTTATAGGCCTCCCGGTATTGCTGGCTGACTGAGGCAGAGAAATTGTAAACAAAAATAAAACGTGCAGAACTAAAAAAAAAAAAATAATAATAAATAAATGTTGAAGTCTGCAGATGACGTGATGCTCTGGCGTGTAATTAAGTGATGGCGCCAAGATGAAGATCCAAGCTTGAACGCTAACATGCGCTCTTACAATTAGGCCTACGGTACGTGGATATATTTATAGCCTGTAAACCGGTACACACAAACAAAGCGAAAATAACAACAACAAAAGAATTTATCAATGAAATGGACGAATAGATGAAAGTGATTGATGAATGAGCTTGTGGTTGCAACTTGGTACTAGGCCTACATGTAATGTGAGGACCACAGGGGGGGAAACAATTATACCGGTAGTCACAAAGATGGTGCTCTATTGTGGTTTGTTGTTGCTGCGTTTGTTTTTTTCTGAATTACATTTTATTTTATTTCATTTTATGTTGCGTTTGTTTTCAAAGAGGTTAGGCCTCAAGGTATGTGGTCAAATAATCTATTGTCAGTGAGCACATCTGTTTTTAATGTGTGATTCTTTCTCATACTGGCGTCTAGCCGACATTACTAAAGCTGATTTTTTTAGACTTATAAATCAGTTCCTTTTTGACCACCTTGTGAGCCATGCCCAGCCACCAACCTTACGGAGATCCGAAGCGAAGGACTGACGTCAAGTTTGCACAAAATAATGACGTAGTTCTTATGTAGATCTGCTAGTTACGACATCGCTCCGACGTCGGTTTGATGTAGGGACACTCGCCCCTACAAAAATCCTACCAACTCGACGGAAATCCTTCACGGGACTTACGCAGGCTGTATCGTACTGAATGTTTGAAAATAAGAGATGTATAGGGATCGTACCTCGGAGGGTACCGTAACTACAATGTAGCCAGTCTTTCCTAGGATCTTGGGATTTTGGGGGTTACCCTGGGATCATGGCATTTTTTTTTCTTTTCGGGCTATTGTGTATAAATTTGCTATTATTTCTTTATTACACATACAGAGACAAATACCCACTCACACACACACACGCACGCACGCACTCACACTTTATCACACACATACACACATACATACACCCAAACACACACACACATACATAACATACAAACACACACATACACACACACATACACACACCACAACACAGACACACACACACAATTGCCTTTCAATTCCACTCACAATACATTTTGCTTCTTTTTTTTTTAAAGGTGAATAGAGCCAAATAGGCTAAGGGGCAGTTTGACATTGCCCACATGAGATCTTTTGCGTGATCTGCGAGCTAATAACTGACATTGCATAGTTCAATTCAATGCATAAAGAAATTGTAAATTTTGAATGTGTGGTTTGTTGTTTTTTTGTTTTTTTTTTGTTTCTATGTTTGTTTGTTTTTTTTGCGTTGGCAAAAATCCCATAAGATTTTTTGTTGTTTTGGTTTTTGGGCACCTCATCTTGGGAGTTTTTACACAAGGTTCTTGGGGTCTTGGGATTTTAGAAAATCTTCACCGGCAAAGCAGCACGCCATTAAAGCTCTATGGTTGTCACTATCAGTTAGTGGCCACAGGTATAATTATCATGTACAAAAACAACCGTACGAAGAGTTCTTACATAACAAGTAACTGTCCCGTTTTATGAACAGTAGAAGCAAAAAGTGCCACTCCAGACGAAAGAATTCCGCATTAAATGAAAACTTAGAATCTGCTGTCTTAACACAGATCTTAAAATGTGAACCAACCTCCACGCATTCCTTTCTTGACAGAGAAATCACACCAACTTGGAGGTTTTGTTGTTTTTGTTTTTTTCTAGTGTCTTTTCAAATCTCGTTTGCATGATTCGTCTGTATATTTGAATTGTAACCAAAGAGTTTATAGTAAACCTAGATGCGTCGGTTACGTCACGTCCACAAATAGAAAGCCCGGCAGCCATCTTTTCTTACGGCAAGCGATTGCAAATACTGTGTCAAGGCCAGTGCTAACGAAAGTAGTTTTTGTCGGAAGGCCTCAGTATTTTATTCTTGTTCATTCCTCTTTAGAGATGGAGGTTCAAATTCATCCGTACATTTTGTATTTTGTCATAATTCATAATGTTTGTTGTTTTTTTCTTTTCGTGGGATTACATTTTTTACATTTTCGTGGTTCACCCAATCCATAAATTAAGTCTGCTCATTACTACTGTAATCCCCGTTCAAACAATCTGAAAGACCGTATTATCTTAGGCTTAGATTTGTTTACTTTAGCCGTACTGTCGAGGTCGAGGCAGGCTTGCCGTAAGTTGGCTTTACTTTAGCCGTTCTGTCTAGGTCGAGGCAGGCTTGTCGTAAGTTGGCCGCCATCTTTACTTCACCTACCGACGACGCCACGCGGAGGCTTGCGTAGCGCTAGTCTGACCTCTAGCTATATATAACCTCTTTGATTGTAACTTGAACTTGTCAAAACTACAGTCTTCCATGGGCATTTTTGCGCTGCACACTGAAAAATGCACGGAACTGGACACGTAAGCCCCTAAAACCGGTGTTTAGTACCGGTGTAGCAGGCCAGACTATACCCCCGCCAGACTATACCCGGGGTTAAACTGGCCTAGCCCAGAATATGTCCCGGGGTATATTCTGGGCTAGGCCAGTTTATACCCCGGGGTATACTTTGGGCTAGGCCATACTATATCCCCCCCCCCCCCGACCAGATTATACCCCCTACATTTTTTTGAAAACAAGTCAAGACCACAGTTTATTTCAACTTTAGTTTAAATTGTTCATTATCACTGTCATCACTTATCATATTGAAGCATACATTCTTGACTGTTGAAAATTATGATACATTTAAGAGAAAATAAACATGCAGTAAAAAGCATTGATATACAAAAGGTTTGAAAACCCATTCAAATTGATATGATTAGACTTTAACACTAATTCTACTTGTATCCGTTGGTATTATTATTGTTTTTTTTTTTTTTTTATAATTAGTTGTCCACGAGTTAAACATAATTAAATTGAATTTTTTTGTTTGGCGCCACTGGCATATACTTAGTGGCAAGGTGTGAAATAATTATAAGTCTCTTAAGTGTAAAGTCATCTGAATTTTATTTCTAATTTTTGAAAATCAGAATTGTGCTTGATATGTCAGAACAATTAGATCTACATATAAAGTTACAATAATGCAGAGAGAAAAGGCCGAGAAAGAACACACAGAGAAAACAACAACAACAATAATTTAATAACCCAACTGACAGATGGTGCAATTCCATCATCCAGCAGACATTAAATACTTCACACAAAACTAAATACATACTAAAATTTTTTCACATCATGAACTTAACCTGTCCTAATCCACTTGAGACGTTACAGGGTGCTAACCAGTAACATACAGTAATAAAAATAAGATCACGATATCATCTTATTTACTCCTGAAAATAAAGAGAATATAATCAACATCAGAATCATCATCACCATCATCTTGGAATATTATAAAGATGAGAGGGAATGTAAAAATGACCCACACATCATTCTAGAATCTATAAGCAGCAAAGTGTGTGTACCAATTACATGTATGTGTAAAAAATGTGTTCAGTAGTATACAGTAACAAAAAAAAAGAACACGAAATCATCTTATTTACTCTTGAAAATAAAGAGACTATAATCAATATCAGAATCATCATCATCACCTTAGAATATTACAAAGATAAGAGGGATTATAAAAATGACCTACACATCATTCTAGAATCTATAAGCAGCAAAGTGTGTGTACTAACTACATGTATTTATAATGTAAAAAAAATATGTTAAATCTTTTCAACTATTCAAGTAGAACTGGACAGAAAGCTTTCGTAAAGTAGCTTTGATAGTCGTGAAAACTGACAGATTAAATCCACTGAGACAACAGTGCCTTGTAGAAAGTAATTACAATATGTTACGGCAAAAATTCGATGGATCATGTTGCGTTAATATTTCTTGTAAGTAAATTCTTTGAAAGCTTATTTGTAGAAAGGTATACATTTCATGTAGCTGATGGTTTAAGGCACTGGATTAGTTTGCAGGGCATTTGAAGGATTGCAGTCATGTGTTATAGTGAACTTAATAAAGGCATGTCACTTGCGGGTGAAATAAAATTTTAAAAACTTAATGTTGTATCCTAGAATATTTTGCCTGAATATGTTAGTATAATCTGGACTGGGGGAATATAGTTTGGCCTAAACGCCACAGTTTATTTCAATCATAGTTAAATTCATTTTCTTATCACTGTCAACGGGCACCATAGTAATACATACATACATACATTCTTGACTTCCGTAAATCATAATACAATTCGAAGGAAAAGACATGCATTATTATGTATTAATATGCTATGGGGTGAATATCCATTCAAACTGATGTGATTCAACTTTAACCCCCATTTCACTCACGTTCGTTGTCATGTTGTAGTTGTTTTTGTAGTTGGTTGCCCGTGAGTAAAATTTGCACTGTATTGTTTGTTTGGCACTGACATACACTTAGTGGCAATGGATAAATAATTAGATAAAATTGAAGTCATTTTAGAGTATTTTTGTGTGCGAATACACAGTTGTTAAATCCTCTGGCAAGGGAAGTGTCAAGCTTAGGAAGGTAAAGACGGACAAGGTCTTTTTTTTTTAAATTTTATTTCACTCGCGAGTGACAAACCCTTATTCACTATAATGCGTAAGTTCAATCTTTCCAATGCTTTGCAAACTAATCCAGTGTCTAAAACCATTAAGGTACATGAAATGTATATCTTTCTACAAATAAGCTTTCAAAGAATAATATTCACTAACGAGAAATACTGTCAATGCAACATGATCCATCGAATTTTGTCTTAATATGCTATAGATCTAATTTACTTTTTACAATGCACTACTTTTGTCTCAGTAGACTTACTCTGTAGGTCTACACAACTGTCAAGGCTATTTCACTAAAGCTTTCTGTCCAGTTCTACTTGAATAGTTGGAAAGATTTAACACATTTTATATAACATTTAGTTGATTTGGTGTTCTTATGTTATTATTGTATATTTACTGGCTAGCATTCTGTAACCTTTCAAGTGGATCTGGACAGGTGAGGTTCATCAGGCGAAAAAATTTAGTGCCTATTTAGTTGTATGTGAAGTGGATGATGGAAATGCACTATCTGTAGTTGGGTTATTAATATGTTTTTTTGTTTTTTTTTATATGTGTTGTTTTCCGGCCTTTCCTCTCTGCATCATTGTAACAAAAAATACAATGTAGGCTATGTTTTACTCATGGCCAACCAATATCAAAATAATAATAAAATAATATATAGTATCAACAGACACGAGTGAAATTAATGCTGAAGTCTAATCGTATCAATTTGAATGGATACTCAACCCTTTTGTATATCAATGCATTTTTATGCATGTTTGTTTCCTATAAAATGTATCATGATTAACAGGAGTCAAGAATGTATGTATGTACAACAATTTAAACTAAGGCTGAAATAAACTGTTATTATTTTTTCCTCTAAATTGTATGATTTATAGGTGTCAAGAATGTGTTCATGTATGTATTAATACGATATCTGATGACAGTGATACAGAACAGGCTGAAATCTCTTGACTTGTTTTTAAAAATTCGTAGGGGGTATAATCTGGACTGGGGGGGGGGGGGGGAGTATAGTCTGGCCTACCCCAGAGTAACCCCGGGGTATAAACTGGCCTAGCCCAGAATATACCCGGGGTATATTCTGGGCTAGGCCAATTTAACCCCGGGTATAGTCTGGGCGGGGGGTATAGTTTGGCCTGTTACACCGGCTAATGGTCAAAAGCGGATGTGAAAGTGAACGCTCGACTTGAAAACTGCGAATTAATCAAAGTTAAGGGAAAAAAAATTACATTTACCACCATGTATTATCATTATATCGATGAACGGTCAAAATGCACCACTTTCTACTGGAAAGAACCCGCACAAAAAGCTTGGTTACTGTAGGCAAAGAGACAAATGATATTGGTGATGAGATGGGTGCATGCGCTCGGACAGGAAAATCAATGAATATATATGAATGATAACTCGGCCTATTGTGCCTGGTCATTTTAAAATTAAGTACTTTTCTACATTGTAATTGTTCCTCTGTGTGACTATGTCCAGTCATGGTAATTATAATTACTGCATTAACCCGTTTGTGAATTATCTTTAGATTGTGAGCATGCTTTTATGATACAACTATAATAATTATGATTATGTGTATGTTGGTATATTACATCAATTACGTGATTTCACATTGTCATTGACTGTTGTTATAAGTACGTACGCGCCCCAAGGGTTTTGTGCTAGGGGCACGTATGTAAGCGTACCTATCCCTAACCCCGTCCTCATCAACAACCGTAAACCTTATCGAACCCTGCCCCTGCCCCCTACCCCTTTCAATAAAAACAAAAAACAAGAGGCAGCCAAAAGGAAAATCTGAAAAAAATAATTCATTAGTCTGTTGTTAGGAGTATTTCGGAAGGAGCTCTCTAGTTCTGGAGTCACAAAAGGCTTTAAAATACGTACCCCTAGAGGAAGAAAATCTTTAATTTTAGATATAAAGTCATCTAAATTTCTTCAACCATTTTTAGAAGATAGTGTCCAGCAATTCCTTTTCATAAAAGAACCAATACTTTTTTCATCATCTAAATCTTTTATCCTGCAAGTAATTGGATTTGTATATAAAACTTAGTCTATCGTACGGTAAATATTTCTTTTGGCCATTTTGGTGTGTAACCTTTTTCCAAAAACGTTTTCTTCAAAGTAATTCTAACTCTGTCACCTATTTTAAATTTATTTTTCTCTTTTGTTGGTCCTGCAGGATATAAATTTCTATAAACGGTTATTTCATTTTCTTTTATGATTGCTTCAACAGGAGTCATTTTTATTGATGAAGGATATGCGTTATTATAATCATTTACCAAATCATTTAAAACATCTATATGTTTTGTAGTATCATTAGCCGTAAAATATTTAAACATTTTTACTTTCATTGTTCGGGTTCCATCTTTCGGCCACAAAACCTTTTTCTTCATTCTCCGCAGAGTAGAGTTCTTTAGAAAGACCCTTGACGTGTTTACTACAGAATTCATTTCCTTTATCAACCCATAGCTTTTCTGGATGTCTGTCTTTGCCGATCTTCTTAAAATCTTGAGCAAACAGTTACTCGGTCCGATTTTGTTTTTGAAAGGAATCATCCAACCACATTTACTAAAGATATCAATCACAGAGAGAATATATTTGAGTACTTTATTTTGCTTAGAATAAGAAGACATATCAACTGAGTAAAGGTCATTTAATTACACACAGTGAAAACAAGATTGTTTTAACAGACTTTACTGAAAAGAATGAATGGGATATCGATCTCAAACCAGTTAAAGGAAAAGATTCAATAACCTTTAAAAATGATGGTTTAATGGACTTTAGAATTGATTCCCTTAATACAGAACATGAAAGAGTTAACGGTAAAAATTACACCTGAAAAAGATTTTAGTATAATAGACATCATACCATTTAACTCTCAAGATTATGAAATTTTAAAGAATTCACTGGAAGGTTCAGTTCTTATTTTAGATGGATTAACAATTAAAAAACAAAATGAGTTAAAAGAAAATATTTAAAGGTTGCGTAGTAAAAGTGAATGAAGAAAATAAAGAATTTACGTTAATTGCGAAATTTGACAAAGATAAAACACGTCTTACTGACATACCAGAGGAAGCTCTTACAGTAAAGATACAACCAGATGATGTTGTTGAACCAATATTTACAAACGAACATTATCATATTAGTAGAATACGGTTTATCGTAGCACCCGTTACTTTTACACAACTTAAATAGTA
Source organism: Onchidella celtica (assembly GCA_963931925.1). Taxonomy (NCBI): domain Eukaryota; kingdom Metazoa; phylum Mollusca; class Gastropoda; order Systellommatophora; family Onchidiidae; genus Onchidella; species Onchidella celtica. Next base: position 34,483,296 of record OZ007577.1, read on the forward strand.
ATTAAAAATGGAAGATAATTATTTTGAAAATTGATGAAGAATTTAAGTAGATGAAAGTATAGAAAAATATGAATACCATAAATATACTCCTGTCACCGGTGCACATTTAAACAACGGAGGAGAAATTAGAATAGCTAATGAACTGCAAGATTATTTTTACTCATCCTAGTGAAACTTATATAATAGTTGAGGGTAACTTACAAAAAAACAGATGAAACAGAATATGCAGGCGATGATAACATAACTTTATGCTTTGTTTCAGTTTATAAGATACCAGTTATCCTGACAAGAAATTGAAAATGTAAATCATACAGCACAAGGAACAACAATGTTAGGTTTACTCAGATAACCTGACGATTTTTCAAAATCTCAAGGATTAAATCTCTTATATTGTAAAGATACTAAAAACATTGTTACCAGTAACGAAGGCTTTACCACAAGACAAGATATGTTATTAAAATATCCAAAATCCAAAAGGAAACTTTTCTTTTCAAATTCCTCTGACACACATTTTTGGCTTTGCAGAGAATTATGATATAAGATTCTTTATGGATTTAGTCAACAACTCACTCTGTATAAAAGAACAGATTCAAATATTGCAATTTATAGAGATGATAAAGCTGAAGCTGGAAAAGTTAGTCTTGACAAAGTTTCATGGTATGTTCCTCATATTTTACCCGCAGATGAATAGAAACTTAAACTGTAATAAGATAATTGAATCTAAAACAAAATTAAATGTTAGGTATAGAAGTGGACAGTATGATTCAATAACAGTTCCTATAGCAACTAAATTTTCATGGAGATTATCTGTGAAAGCTGCTCCTGAAAAACCTAGATGGTTAATAATAGCTTTTCAAACAAAAAATAGATCGAATCACACGGAAAATGCATCGATTTTCAACAATCTCGATGCGAAAAACATTTATGTTGAGTTAAATTCTAGAAGATATCCGGCAGTAGATTATGAAATATCATTTCCTAAATTTCAATTCTCTTATGGAGATGAAGCGTCATTTAGACCTAAATTTTATAATATTGATGAATTAGTGAGAAATGCCAAGTTTACTTCTATTGACTATCATACGCTTCATCCATGGTTTGTATTAGATGTAAGTAAACAAAGTGAAAGGTTAAAAAAATATCATAACTGATATAACTGTTAAAGCATTATTCAATAAATTAATGTTCCCGCAGACGCTTCAGCTTATGCGGTTGTTATTTCTGATAAAATTATTTCGTTTCAGTCTGATGGAAGGAAAATGAATGTTATTCAATCGCAGTTTTGTTTTTAAAAAAGTACCTGTTCGAGCATTCTCTATCAAATGGTATTGATCTCATCCGAATAAGGAAGTGTATCAATTCCATCATCGAGTTTAATTATAATCTTTTATCATCGTAAGGACTTCGTGCCTTTTTTTTTGTTGTTGTTTATTTCTTGATATATACATTTCATGTTTATCAGAATTTAATAGCCTACATTCATCTTTCTGTAATTACATTCACTATTAATTCTTTCGAGAAGTATCCCCGATTTATCGGTGCCAGTGAAAAAGGAGTGTGGACGTATCGCCGATTTATATTGTATTCTACATTCAATTCTCTTTTATTTGATGTATGACTATAAGACTTTTATTTTACTATCAATACTTTTTTTTTTCTTTCTGTAAGCGTTTTCCTCAACCATGCTGTTCTTTTTTCCCAAAGTCGGAAAAAAATTAATTACGTCCAGGCTTGACCGAAGCCCTTAACACTGACGTCCTGAAAAAGTTAAATAAACAAATTTATGTTCGTCAAATGTAATATTTTTATTAATTGTTTTTTTAGAAATACCTTTTAAATTTTTAATAGATTTTTCGTCGCATAAGTAGGCCTATAAGCTTCACTTCTCCAGAAAGACTATTTCGCTCATAACTTTACCATTCAGTTCATCTTTAAATTTACTGATAACGTTTTTATTTGTTTGGGAATGAAGAAGATGATCTTTTTGGTAATCGCTAGTATCTAAATCATCGATTATCTATTTCATATTTTCGTAAACATCTTCTGTTCTAATGTTTAGGAAGCAGCTGTCGGTAGTATGGACATTTAAAGGAAAACCTCAGTTAAAGTCATGGGTGTCGGTATTTAAATCATAAACAATTCTTTTTGGTTTTCCTAAACTTTCTATTTTTTTTTATTTTTTTTTTTGCACATGAGCATCTTGTTGTTGTATTATAATACATTATTCAAATACATTTTATCTTTTCTTGTATATATGTTGGAATTGTATCCTAAGGAAGAAACAAGATAATGTACAAAGGAAATAGATATTTCAGATTTCTGGGAGAAACGAACGGACGGTAATGAGTATTTCCGTCATCTTCTAAATACAAAAGATCAACGTAGTTGCAGCCTTGTTAAATGAAGTATAAATTGATTATAACGAAAATTCATCTTCTGGTGTTTCTAAAGCAAAAACATTTAATGAAAGATTATTTGCTCTTCAACTTTAGGAATATCTTTTTTTTTTCCACAGGATATTCAATATTTTTCATACTAAGACAACTTTCATATTGTAAATAATTAGAAAGTCTATCAACATGATCGTTGGCAGGATACAATTTAGATAATACAAACCACAGAAAACATTTATTCCCTTCATTTTTAACATTAATAATATTTTTACTTTTAAAAGGAGTAGGAATATATGAAGGAGCTCTAAACTTTTTGTTTTATAAAGTTTTTCAATTATTTAATAATTATTTTGATTAAAAATTCAGGGTTGGAGAAACTGAGACATGCCCATGTGGAAACTGCCCAGAGAATGCAGAATATGTCCTCCAACAATGCCCCCTATACAGAGAACAGAGGGAAAACAGCTGGCCCCGAGGTGCGGCACTACACACCAAGCTATATGGGACAGCAGAGGAACTCAGGAGCATGGCATCCTTCATAAAGGCTACCGGCCTCCTGATATAAATAATCTGACACGAAGAACGCAGAAGAAGAAGAAATAATTACTTTGATTGAATGTGTGTCCGGATACCCTGTCCTGAAATCCATCAACCCAAGCATTAAACTGTTCATCAATCGAATCATAAAATATATTGAATTCATTCATAGAATTAATATCGCCAAAATCTGAGTGGTAATGCGCTCCTATGATATCAAAAGCTAAAGGAGTTTAAATTCAGAAGTAATTATTAATCTAACTTTTACAGATTTATTATATTACCTTTGAAATCTTCAATAATATCTCAAACTTTTCTTTTAATTATTTCAAAATATCCAGAAGATCTGCTTGCGTGTAAATCATCAATAATGACGTCTTTGATAATATTTTTGAAATTCTTATCGACCATTTTTACAGGATATATTTTTATAAACAATATTTTTTTTTAAAGCGGTTTTTATTGTTTTTTATAATTTTTCCGATAATCAGGATTTCATTCAATAAACCCTTGATATGCCTGTTTATACTTTTCTTCATTTTTTAAAATAGTGTTGTTGTTTTATTGGTTTCAGACATTCTTTAAATTTTGCTTTATGACCATCGAAAACTTTACTTTCTTTATAAAATAGATAAAGTGGCTTTTGAACAAACAAGCATTGCAAGTTTTAAAACCTTCCATTTTCATTAGAAACAAATATAGTGATAAGCGAGCGAAAGAAAAAAAAATGCCGAGATGGTTCTGAAACGTCCTTTTTATATAGGTCTACGACTGTTATTTGGTAAAATCATTGGATATTGTAGCCTAGCTGAGGTCCCCGGCCCTGCCCGGGATAAATCGGTTTGAATATTAGTTTCAGGTCTGGGGGGTTATTATGGACCTGCTTCGTCTTGCCTGTTCCTATTTGTTTATATTTTATTTTTGTTTGTTTGTTTTTAAATAAGTCTTACTGCTCTGCCTCTGTGAGTTGACACCCTGCGCATCCCGTAGAATAGCATGATTTGCGCACGGGTTAGTGTGTTTGATAGTGAACACATCGCAGGAAGTGATAACGAAACCTTAAAAGGGCGAACCATGACTCGGAATAGATCTAAATGATGGCGCAACAATGAAAAATGAAACGTAGAAGCCTGAACATTTCATAATTTCTAATATAGCCCATGTTAATTTCGCACTGATAATATGCTGTTGTGCAAAGTTTGAAGCCTGAGTGTAATGCGGTTCCTGAGCCTTAGGTGACCAAAGTTTCGAGTTACCAAAACAAATATATAGATTATGCTACATATGCTTTGCATGTTGAGACTTTTATGACTTTAGTTCTTGTTGGTTCTAGCTCCATTTTCTGCGAAAACTGGAGATCTTCAAGTATGTAGAAGAGATATAACAAATGCACACTTTTATCACTTGTTTAAAATGCATTGTGGCATTTATCAAGCTGTTTCACAGTTCCGACTTATTCTAAAGGTCAATTTACACGTTCAAATTTGTCTTCAAACAATGCTTACGCATACCAATTGGAGCGTCTATGGGCGTGCTTGAGTTAATTTCAACTGCTTGCGCAAACATCGGCTTCAGCAAGCACCACCTCTTTCACCCCTTTTGCCTATGCTGAAATTGTTGTATATATATTCAAGCGCTCACTGAAAGTGGTGCGAATGGACTCGTTCTAAATCTAACAGCGGTCACGTGATGCAGGAAGCACTTCCGTTGTTTACATCGCTCAACGCATTGTTCTGTAAACTAAACAGACAGCTTGGGTCGCTATTGTGCGGCTAATGGGTGTAATAACTGTTGTCAATGCCATGCGCATAATTTAATAATGTTGTATATTCTAATATTCTAGTAAAGGCGAAATCTTTTAACAACAACGGCTCAGTTTGTATTGAAACATACGCCGGCTCCGCCATTGCTTAGAATGTTATTCCTTGATCACGTGACTAAGCCTTGCGCGAAAGAAAGATTTAGAACGAGTCCATTGGTGTGTGAATGAAATCCCACTGCAAAGTCCAGGCGAATGCAGTGAAATGTACACAAAATTACAACAAATCTGTATTTGTTTAACAGAGCAAATGTCAAAACTGGGTGTGTATCGTGTATTTGTGTTATGTACCCACTATTGAATATCATCTCTTTATATTGGGATGTTATGATTTTCTTTTGAGACCGAAAGAGTATGAATGTGTGAAAGGAGCAAATGGTGGACACGGAAATGCAAAGGTCAGTAAAAGGTTTAAGAAAACAAAAGTGCACGAAACGAAGAACGGTGCCGACGTTTACCCAGCATTTTATTTGTTGTCTAACACAAACGCCAGCTCTTTCACCACCTTTGCTTACGTTCATTTCAACTGCTTGTATTACCTCTTGTAGAAAAATCGTGAATGCACAGCCGCAAATGTTGGACGTCGAATTTCTCAGCGGTGCAAAAAGTGGACTTGAACAAACAGGACCTGAGATTTTGAAGTGTAAGGCCCCCGCAAACAAATTCCTTTTTTGCCTTTTCGGTGTCTCCGTAATCTTAGTTAGTATGGCAAGTTAAACCCTATTATTACGCCTCCTTCTTGTTACTGTAATGTTATCTGGTGCAGGAACCGGATCTCCCGTTATCTTAATGTCGCCCACGAGAATTGTTAATACAGTAATATTTAATTTATTATTCCCATATAAAATTCTTCGCCCAGTCACGTTTTCGCTGCGACGTTTAAACATGAATACTTTTTTTTGTGTCGAGCAGTGATAATCATAGCATCGTGCGCCTGGGCATGTGGTTACACCTGAGATAAGAAAAAAAATGTTTCAATATAACCCCAATAAAAAGCTCCTTTCATTCCTGATTAAGGGCGTTGAAAAAAAAACAGCGCATTGGCCTCTGTTCTTGTTACTGCCACATTTCAACTTTATATCCTACTGCGGCCCAATGGCCTCGCACTGTGTGGGTGTGTATGTATGTATGTATGTATGTATGTATGTATGTATGTATGTATGTATGTATGTATGTATGTATATATGTATGTATGTATGTATGTATGTATGTATGTATGTATGTATGTATGTATGTATAATGTATGTATGTATGACTGATGAAACGACTTTCGCGGGGTATAAAACAAATGAAAAAGGTATAATCACGAAAGAGTCTAAAGTAAATTGGACGAAATCAACATGGGTACATTTGAACGAAATATGTGCCACAATAAACTTAAAGCTACATGACAGAAACAACAAATATGCCTTCGAACTTCACATAGATGAAGAGATATCAACTGTCATCGAAGATGCCACACGATTTTATGCGGCGTACAAAAAACTTCAGCTAAACGAAATCACTGAAAATTGGAAAGCCAAGAAATCTCAGGGACGTATTGTACGGGAATCCCCCAATATCGATCACTCTCTCTCCAACTCATTCTGGACAAACCACAACATTCCGGACAAAATAAGAACTTTTACCACCAAGGGACGATTACAATTACTTCCATGAGAAAGCTTAATGAGTCTTTACTATCCTGATGTGTATTCAAAAAAATGTAAACTTTGTAACCATCCTACAGAAACTGCCTCACATATTTTAAATGGATGCACAAAATTCAAGACCATATATCAGAAGCGACACAACAGAATTGTTAACTTTATAACAAACAAAATTAAAGGAAACAGCATCAACAATAAAATTGTCCTTATGGATACGCCCCTCACGCCAGCAATTTTTCAGTCTAGTAATACATCCTTCAACCACTCACAAAACAGACCGGATATCACAGTCATAGACCCAGATAATAAAGCAGTAAAGCTTGTTGAAATATCTATCCCATGCGATGCCTTCATTGACAGATGCTATCAGTCGAAATTTGATAAATACTATCCCTTGTGTCTGGAAATTAATTCACCAGGATATCATTCTGAAATAATTCTTTTGATCTTTGGTTCATTAGGTCACGTCCACAAGAGAGTAAAAAGTGGACTATGTAAACTTGGCCTCAGTAAAATTTAAGCAAAATTTATAGCAAAATACTGCAGTGTTAGCAGTGGCATAGGCTCTTTTAACGTATGGAAGCTGAGAGCAAGAAAGTACGACAGAGGTAGTTTAGCATAAAGTGAAATAATATTGTATCAACTCTAATATTTTACCAGAGAAGAAGATTTGGAGAGCAAGAATGTACGACAGAGGTAGTTTAGCATAAAGTGAAATAATATTGTATCAACTCTAATATTTTACCAGAGAAGAAGATTTAGAGAGCAAGAATGTACGACAGAGGTAGTTTAGCATAAAGTGAAATAATATTGTATTAACTCTAATATTTTACCAGAGAAGAAGATTTGGAGAGCAAGAATGTACGACAGAGGTAGTTTAGCATAAAGTGAAATAATATTGTATCAACTCTAATATTTTACCAGAGAAGAAGATTTGGAGAGCAAGAATGTACGACAGAGGTAGTTTAGCATAAAGTGAAATAATATTGTATTAACTCTAATATTTTACTAGAGAAGAAGATTTGGAGAGCAAGAATGAAAGGGACCATAGCATGTATTTCCGCTTCTGTACAATGTGAAGTATTGTTTTTCCAATAAGATATTGTACGGGTACATTTGACATGTATTTAATGGAAATAAACAAATTTGATATGTATGTATGTATGTATGTATGTATGTATGTATATACTGAAAAAGGAAAGCAAAGTTAACTGGGGGGCTTCCGACTTTGTCGAAATGAATAGATTGTGTACAAAATTGAAATCTTCTTTAAATTTTGATGCAGAGAATGATCTTTTCACTTTGTCTATGTACGATAGCAACAATACTTTAATGTCCACCACCAATGTACACACGCTATCAAAATATTTCAAACAACAAAGAATGAAAGAAGATATTGATTATTGGCGTAACTTGGAACAACAGGGTCAAATTTTTAACAGTGTCATGAAATGCATGCATTCATCATCCAGTGCTGTTCTGAAAAACTCAAGTGTGAATGACAATATCATAAAATTTACAATGAAGGGGAGATTACAACTTCTTGAAACAAATGTTAACATGAATAAATATTACCCCGAGGCATTCCCTCGATCATGTTCCCTTTGCAACCATCCATATGACACAAACTCACATATTCTCAATGGATGTCAACAATTTAAAGGAATGTACTCAGAAAGGCATGACAGAATTGTAAATTATTTGTATGAACACATCTCCAATAAATTAGCCAGTGATATTTGTGTAGTGACAACCAACAAATGTGTTCAGGTGGACGAAAACATCCCCAACAAGCCTGACATACTCATATTAGATGAAAAGAACAAAGATGCTTTTATTGTAGAAATTGCTGTTCCATTTGACAAATTCATCGATTTATGTTTTCATGAAAAGTTTTTGAAATATCTATCACTGCATAATAATATGAATGACAAGGGCTATCACTGTAGAATCATTGTTATTATCGTGGGAGCATTGGGGACTGTTCATAACAAAGCCGCATCAGGGTTAAAAATGCTAGGTTTCAGCAATAGGCAGTCAACTAGCATGTGCAAGTTTATCAGCATTAGCGCAATTATAGGTTCGCAAAGAGTATGGAAAAGAAGGTATAATTTAATCTGATTGAAATAACGTACAAAATGTAATGTCTATTGTACGGAATATATTGGTGTGTTGTACAGCTGAAGATGGTTGAATATGTGATTATGTAAATGGATGTATTCATTGCATGTAAAAATCAAATAGTCAATAAAGTTCTTGAAATATGTATGTATGTATGTATGTATGTATGTGTGTATGTAATGTATGTATGTATGTATGTATGTATGTATGTATGTATGTATGTATGTATGTATGTATGTATGTATGTATGTATGTATGTATATATGTAGATATGTATGTATGTATGTATGTGTGTATGTATGTATGTATGTATGTATGTATGTGTGTGTGTATGTGTAGGTGTGTGTGTGTGTGTGTGTGTGTGCGGGCACGCGCAGGTGTTTTAATTTATTCAACGTTACTGTGACTATTGTCTTCATATATGTAATCAATGTCATGTTGTGCAAAAGGAAACAAAAAAACAAAAAAAATCCCAAACCTATGTCCTCTACAGCTAACGTTGACACTTTGAAATCTTAAATTAATTCGAAATAAATAACAGTGACAACAACAAAAAAGCCATTCAAATCTTTTGTAAATTCAACTTTCAAAACATTTTGAATAAAACCCAATGTTTAAAACTCCAAATTTCCTGCTTTCTAATCAAAAGTAATTAACACATTAAATATTTTTGCAAATTTAAATTCGTCACTTTTGACCAACTGTACTCAGAGACCCATGCAACATTTCTCCCCTAATAATCCCAGCTTTTCTCAATTCCTAATATTAATTGTTCATCGCTATATAGGTCCTATTTACATCATTACAGCATTTACAGTATTACTGAAACAGTTTATGAAACTAAATGTCTTTATTAATCGCTCATTATAGTTTTTATACTGTACCAAAGTGTCCATTCTTTCAAGAGAGTGGAGTGCCTCTGACTGAAATCCCTCCCTGGCTCCTCCCCGTGCTAAAGTTCCTCCTCATCGAAATGAAAAACATTTCCTCCCTTGAAACCAAATGCCTTCCGTTTGAGAATCACTGGTTTAGGGCATTGCGTCTCTGCAGCATCGACATTATGAAAAAAACTAGAGGGATTTTTAACAAGCCCTGCCACTCTTCATGCAGCCCGGATTTTCCTGAACTTTAAAGGCGCCTTCTGTTTGACCTACAAAAGGTTCCTTTTCACATGTACGTGAGATTTGGAGGTTTGAAATGGTGGGGACTCGCCCACATATTGATGCCATTTCATGACAATCTATCGTCTTGAATGCTGACGGAATGCATATATAGAATAACCGCACAAATGGAGTGCGAAATGACGTTTTTAAAGATGACAAAGAAACAAAACAACAACAACACTAAAACACCTCGGTTCGCCGGGTACTTCAGCTAGGAATATGATACATGGACAGGTTTTGCAAGATGAAACTTGTTTTCGCAAATTCAGATTTATCAATATATCCATTGTATGTCTGCAACATCGCGTAATATTATTATTTACAGAGAAAAAACAATTAAAATTTTTTTTTAAATCTGTAGTGTCTCAGTGTAACTTGGCACAAAGTCATACACGCACACACATACACACACACAAATGCATACACGCACAGAGAGGGGTGGTGTAAGCGAGGAAAGAGGAGAGACGGGGTCTGGATAAGGAAACAGAGGAGGGAGGGAGAAAGAGCGGGGAGAAGGGAGTGAAGGATAAAGAGACACACAGACAATACAGACACAATGAGAGAGAGGCAGAGATTAGAGAGAGTCAGAGCGGGAATAGGAAGAGGCAGGGACAGAGAGAAAGAGAGATGAGAGGCAGAGAGAGAGGGTAAGACAGAGAGACGGAGAAAAAGAGAGACACCCAGAAAGACGACAGAAAAATACACACACACACAAATAACGCATACAGCCTACTACTTTAAGCTTTTCACCCAAGTCCAACAAGCTAGGCGGAAAATTTGGGCAAGTCTGACCCAGAAGTACGAAAGAGATGGCCGAAAAAGTCTGACAATTCTGACGCACAAGTCTGACAAGTTGGCCAAAATATTTGGACAAGTCTGACACAAAAATCCAAAAGGTTGGCTGAAAAAAGTCAGACAGGTCTGACGCACAAGTTCTAAAAGTTGGCCCAAAAATTTTGATCAGTTTGACGCACAAGTCCAACATATTAGTTGAAAACATTCCGTCAAGTCGAACGCACAAGTCCAATAAGTTGGCCCAAAAATCCGACAAGCCCGAGATACAAATTCAACAAGTTGACCCAAAAAATCCGACAAGTCTGATGCACAAGTCCAAGAAGTTGACCGAAACAATTTGACAAGTCTTATGCACAAGCCCAACAAATTGGCCGAAAAAAGTCTGACGCACAAATCCGACAAGTTGGCCAAAAAATTTTGACAAGTCTGACGCACTAATCCAACAAGTTGGCCAAAAATCTCCAACAAGTCTGACGCACATGTCCAATAAGTTGGCCAAAAAAGTTTGACAAGTATGATGCACAAGTCCAACAAGTCAGACGGGCAAATCAAACAGGTTGGTCTAAAAATTCCGACAAGTCGAACACATAAGTCCGGTCAAAAGTTTGGGCCAAAAATCTGACAAGACCGATGAGCAAGTCCAGTAAGTTGGCCAAAAAATTTGACAAGTCTGATGTCAAAGTTCAAGAAGTTGGTCGGAAAAATTAGACAAGGCTGACGCACAAGTCCAACAAGTTGGCCACAAAAATCCGACAAGTTTGACGTGCAAATCCAACAAGTTGGCCGGAAGAAGTCTGACAATTCAAACACACAAGTTTTACAAGTTGGCTGAACAAAATCTGACAAGTCCGACACACAAGTCCAACAAGCTGGCAGAAAAAAAATGAGACAAATCCGATTGACAAGTCCAAGAAGTTTTGCCCAAAAAATCCGACAAGTCTGACGCACATGTCCAACAAGTTGGCCAAAAGAATTTGAAAAGCCTGATGCACAAGTTCAACAAGTTGTCCAATAAATTCCGACAAGTCCGATACAACACAGTCCAACAAGTTGGCCGAAAAAGTCTGATGAGCCCGGGGCACAAGTCTGACAAGTCCAACAAAATCGTCACATAAGTCCAACAAGTCCGTCCCACAAAATCGACGCACGAATTCGACAAGTCTGACAAGTCCACTGCACAAGTCTGACAAGTTTGTCAAGTCCGACAATTCTGTCGAACAGGATTGACAAGTCTGACAAGTACGACAAATCCAACAAGTCATCCACACAAGTCTGACAAGTCCATTGCACAGGTTTGACGTCCAACATGTCCACTGCACAAACCCCACAACTTTGACATGTCTGACATGTCGACTGCACAATAATTATGACAAATCTGATAAATCCGCTGCACAAATCCAACAAAGTTCGCTGAACAAGACTGCCAAGTCCAACATATCTGATAAGTCCGCCACAGATGTCTGACAAATCCGTAGCACTAGTCCAACAGGTCTGCCGCATAAGTCTGACAAACCAAGGGCACACGTCTGACGAGGGTGACAAGTCAGCCGCACAAGTCTCACAAGTCCGCAGAACAAGTAAGACAAGTTTGCCGCAGAAGTCCGACAAGTCCAAGAAGTCCGGATCACAGGTTCGTCAAGTACGACAAGTCCGCTGTTTTTCCCTTCTATTGTAAAATTTTGTTGTCATGAGATAGGCGGTTTGCCCACGACACCGACGACGTATATCATAATTTAGATTAAGGATGGTGAGGTTATCTCTTTGGTAATGAATGTGTCTATTTGGTATCGAATTTGGAGTCCTAAATAGGGACTTTCTTATAATGTCGGACATAAAAATATTATGAAATCATTTTAATGTTTTGTTAGACCAATTTTATTTTTATTCAAACTTGTAAACCAGAGAAAGAAAAACCCTCATATAAATGCAATTGAAAAGTTTCACATTTTCAAGAAAGTCATAGAAAGTATTCAATCTGTTGTGACATTCACTTTCAGGAAAATATATAATGGTATCGATTCCTATTCCTGCTTCCGGTTTGTAGATAAAAGTTAAGAAGACGCCAAGGGCGAAGGAAGGTAATCATGTGTGTAGTCTACACTTTCTGTAAAAAAAATATTTATTGCCCTATTTCCAATTCAAGGCTTGTATCTTTGGTTTGTAATGTTCATCGAATGTGTTTGAGTGAAAACCGTATAATTTAAGTGAGGTGTGAAGAGAAATGGATTTGATATGTGAATTTATGCATGTTTGGCTACACTCCGAGAAGGTGGTGTCTTTGTGTGATATAAGAAAAACCCGCCATATTTATAGTACAGAACAGCCATCTCGGGGAAACTTGGGTGGTTACTGGCTTTTGTCCCATGTAGCTATAAGGTCGGCGGTCGATCAAGGTTCTCTCACGGCTAGTCATGCAAAACAAGTCTGAAAAGCTTAGGGTCTGGCGAGATTCCCCGTTTGAGACGCGTACTGAGGGACTGACAGTTGGGGTGGAGTTTGGTCCGGTGTAGCAGGCCAGATTATACCCCCGCCAGACTATACCCGGGGTTAAACTGGCCTAGCCCAGAATATCCCCCGGGGTATATTCTGGGCTAGGCCAGTTTATACCCCGGGGTTTACTTTGGGCTAGGCCAGACTATACCCCCCCAGTCCAGATTATACCCCCTACTTTTTTTTAAAAACAAGTCAAGACCGTAGTTTATTTCAACTTTAGTTTGAATTGTTCATTATCACTGTCATCAGATATCATATTGAAGCATACATTTTTGACTCTTGTAAATTATGATACATTTAAAAGGACATAAACATGCTTAAAAAGCATTGATTTACAAAAGGATTGAAAATCCATTGAAACTGATATGATTAAACTTTAACACTAATTTTACTTGTGTCAGTTGGTATTATTATTGTTCTGGTTTTTTTATAATTAGTTGACCATGAGTTAAACATGTATAGTCCAACGAAAATATACCCCGGGGTATATGGGCTATGCCAGTTTAACCCCGGGTATAGTCTGGCTGGGGTATAATCTGGCCTGCTACACCGGGGTAAGGCAGATATTGCGCCCTCTGAATTGTGGACTGTTTTCACAACAGTCAAATATTGAACCTCCCCCACCCTCCGGCGCCCACGCCCCCGCCCCCCCCCCCTTCCCCAAGCACATGTACTGTATTTTAAGAAAAATGCAATTAAAATAAAATGCATTTAATCCTAGGATACTCAAATAGATTTAAAATCGCCTGGTTTTAATTTGTGCAAAATTATTGAAATCTCTCTCAACAGACAGTATTGTTAGGTTACACAGTCTTTCTAGGTTGATTGTAGATCTCTGATACATTTTGATTCATTTAAGTTTTGAGAAACTTCTTTCGCAAGCAATTGGCAGTTGAAACAGTGATAGTTTCAAAATGTCTGAACAAAGTTAGCCAAACTCTCTTGCAGCTTCCACTTGTACACCCACCGAAGCAAATGTAAAAGAATATCATAACAGTCGACAGTTGCAAAAATGTAACTCGACAGGGATTAGAAAATACTTTTCAAAAATACTTCGGAAGCATAAATCATTAAATGCTTTTGAGACAATATTTAGAAATGGTTTAAGATGCCACTTATAACAAGAACTCAGTTTTGACTCAATGTCATTTTGTTACTGTTTTTGTCCTTTATCTTGAAGCTTGACCCTTGAAGGTCGATAACTGCCCTATTTTCACATTCTATACACATGGCTACCACATTAGCAAGACAATAAATTATCATAGCAAAAAAAAAAAACAACTGAACGCAAAGTGACATGTTGTCGCCCCAGAACAAACAAATTCAACAAACGATCGAACTAACGATAAACGCACACACTTGCAAGACAAGTCCAACAAGTCCTTCCGACAAGTCCGGACCACATACTCAAATCTACTCAAATATATATTTATCCCACACAAACATAGTCATACACACACACATATTTGGCAAAGGTTAGGTACATGTACATATGCACGACATTTTCAAAAGAATTAAAAAATGGAAGAAAATGGGCAAAAATTGAATTTTGTCAGGCCAATGTTGTCTTTTTGGTCTTTTTTTTTTTGTCCCCGCATTTTAAGACTACAAATTTTTAATAATCTGATGCAATGTGTGGAAATTCCAAAGATCTTAAAATAGTATTAACCGGTTAATACTATTTTAAGATCTTTGGGAAATTCAAATTCATTTCAAGACAACATTTTTTTTTCTTTTTTTGGTTCCCAGTTGAATCTTTAAGATATATTTTTTTTTTTAAGTCGTGCATTAGAAGACAGGATGTAGCATGCGTAGGCGACCCTTCAGAGACGCTTGTTTGCCTTGTTGCCAAGGCGGCTGTGCTGCCATACGCGGATAAACTTGTCTGGCAGAGGACGGTGGGTATTACATGTACTTACCGTACATTGTAGTGGGAGTGCACTATACATTGATTTTACCATGTATTAGCAGTCAGGAACCATTGTAAATATGCCGACAGATAGACATTATTTTAGTGCACCGTAATTGGTTTGCTCCATACAAACTACATACAGTGTAGTTATTGTGTAAGGTGTGAAACAGACAAAGGCTGGTGCCCGGTGAGGGTAGTGCCTATGATTTTTACCAAGACACAGTGAACTGTGTCTCGGGTATTAGGATAGCGCATAATTAATGGGCGGCGAGCCACCAGTCTGGCGCTTATATCAGCCTTGGTTTGTTTCACCCCTCATATAGATCAGTTGTCAAAACAAAGAAGTGGAGATGCACATGTATGAGATAAGACAGGCTATGGCAATTTATACTGAGAGCATTAAAACCACTGCTTTTTTTTTTTTCATTTATTATATGTGCATGTCTGTTGTATCATAATTGTCACATCACTTCATTTTGTTTTGATTTTGCTTTGTTACATTTCATTTCTCTTGTCGTTAGCCTATTTAAATTTTAGCCTTATGCAGTTTAATCGGACTCCATGGTACTTGTGACCGTCACGTGGTCTTGTGGTAGGGCTTGATCATGTTTATTTTTACATGTATTACAGTCAGAATCACTGAAATGACACTGTGCAGCAAACTGTGTATTCGCAATAGAGTGTTGATTGTGCATGTGTAGCATGCAAATTGCCACTATCAATAAAACAGTCTTTTAACGGAATTGTGTGGACTTATGCATTATGCGAAGAAGGCATTTTGCTTGCAGATCCATGAAAGAATTATTTTCTGACGTGGATCTGCAACGCATCCTGTCCTTTCTGAGAGAGGCTAAGATCTACAACCTGTTTGATAACTTTTATACTCGTTTACAAACCTTTTTACAGATCTATTCAAAAGAATTTTTATTTTTACCAATGTGTTAAAACTATGATATGAATGTATTTGGTTCTGTGTTGGACTTGACAGTTCTGAAGGCGAAATAATTTAAATAAAGGCGGTGTACCCAAATAGACCGTGAAAGGCGCAAAGTGGCCGTTGTCATGCCGACGCGCCATAAAACCCAACTCAGACTCAAACTCATTTCAGTGTACTATAATCGCGACCTAAGTTCTTGTTTTGTTCTATCCCCGTTTCCTGAAAAACTGGGGATCTATTAGTATGTGGAAGAGATAAACAGATGCATCATTTTGACACTTCTTTAAAATCCATTGTGGCACTGATCAAGCCGTTTCACAGTTTCGATTCATTCTCACACCTTATCATAATAAGTTAAACGCGAACGTTTAACGACGAATTTCTCAATTGTGCAAAACGTGGAGTTTGAACAAACAAGAACTAAGGTCGCGGTGTGTAGATCTTGCTGAGACATCTCCAGTCTTATTTACTCTCAATTTCTTAAATTTCTCTTTATCAACCAGATCAAGGATTTGGACACCACACTGGACACGGGCATGAGAAAGCAAGAAGGAAATACTATGGTTATGAAAATTAACATGTATTGACTTCTTTATGTAAACAATAAAATGATTGGCCAATCTAACTTCATTACTTCATAGTTCTTTCTGTTCCATAACAAAATTACTGGTATTCGTCACTTCATTCTTTCTCGCATTTCTCTTGAAAGTGTTATGAGCAACCCACTGTCTTTCCACTAATGTAAGTACTGAACACCAAACGCACACCTCTTTGCCAACCAAGTGACTACTTCTAAAGGACACCTCAGGGGGTATAATAATGAGATTGACCCCATGCCCTATAAATGCAAAAACTGAAGCTATCAGCTGTTATCATGTCCGCAGAAAAGAGAACATAAATTACATATATATATATGAAATATTGTAATACACTGCACAGAGACAGGTCACATAATATACTTTATGCTTGCAGCTTGGCCATTAATGGGAGGGAGAACTACACTTAAATGCTGTGTACTACTGTTATCTATATAATTAGTATAATGTGCATACTATCAACATTGTCTCACACTGTACACGTAGTACTACTCGGCTGGCTTTTACCCTCAAACAACAACAACAACCAAAAATTCCTTCGATGACAACAGAACAATCCTACAGTTGGCAAACATGCAAATGTGGGAAATTAAAAACTTGACTTTCTAGTTTAATTTTTTTTCTCTCCAACTGGCCAATATTGAATGATCTGTGGAAACTGAATAAAATGAGCAGAAAATACACGAATCCCCATTTAGTCTAGATACATTATATATGAAAATTCTCTTACTGTCGCGGACATGACATAATTTATGATATGACCCACAAAGCTATGACCAAATAACAACAATACATGTACATATAGTAATATAAAGCAGCAAATGAAACAGAAAGTGACTACAGAGACAGCAAAATCAATAGGAAAAGAGACAAGCTATATAATTTAAAACTACAGTAATGTATAAAACTATAAAGCTAAAGCTGAAAATACATTATGAGATGTTGAGTTCTTAATTTCCAATACGTACATTTCTTCCAATCTTTTTTTGTCTAAATCTAATGGGATAAGGAGACACCCCACCCCCCTCCCTCTTCCCAGCTAGTGGTTGGTGAGCCGGGCGCTTTTGGTAGGATCTCCTCCCGTCCTGTCATTCTGTCTATCATCTTACTTCTTCCTCAAAATATACGTGACCATCACCGTGTCAATACTTTCTCCAAACTCAAACCCCCTCCCCTCTTCATGAAATATAGTGTACTAGACGACGTACGGGGCATTGCCCGGAATAAACAATCATGTACTCTCTCTCTCTCTCACTCTCTCTCTCTCTCTCTCTCTTACAATAAAAGTAGTAATCTGCAGTCCTGCTTCAGAACTCATGCACGCCAGGACACTGCGCACCAAGCTTGATATGGTTACTTTCTATGACATGCACGGTACTATAACAGAACGGAGCCAAGATGGAGGATGAAAATGACAGCACGATGAAACAATGCATTTTCTATAAATTCAAGAACCAAACTAAGCAAAATAATGAAAACTTCCGTGCACCCTCCGCAGTATTTGAAATGAACATGTAAAATTTGGTTACTGTAGATGGCCTAACAAAAAAGCCTTTTGCGTTCAAAGGTGGAGAAAGTGCGTAATATATAATTAGATCTAAAAAGAAACAAACATGCAAAAATACAGATGTTACATAGCAATGAACATTGTTATTTTTTAAAAATACATGCTTGAAGTAAACAACTTTTTAATTATAGCCATCATCTTCCTTATCTCAATTGCCATTTTCCTGCCAAATTTAAGGCCTGAAGAGTGTATAGTTTAGTCAGTGACTCACGCCAAACGCTGGCACATCTCAAGAGGCCCACTGTGAGTGCAAATTGATACCAGTACCAAGCGATAGATCTTGGTTAGTAGAAGACGGATATAATATTATTATTATATGATGGCAGTTTCAGATGGGTAGCTTTTAAAAGTTATCAACAGTCAAATTTGGTAAAAATTGTATATTATACCTTTTGGCCAGTTCGGTCTACCGTACTCCTCTAACTTTACGAAAAGGTGCGGTGCTGTCGGGAAGTGCCGATCATACAATTACGTGTCACTGTCACGAGTAGGTGAGCTGGGATCAGTAGTTACGGGGGAAGGGGGTCGAGTAAAGTTAACCCACGGCCCACGGGTAATGAAAAGCGTGCATGTTGTGAGTGGGGGGGTCTGCATGAGGCGAGAGCGCTGTACTACTATCACTGCAAGTTAGAAGGTCCTAGGGGACGGACGTGAGTGAGAACAGTCGGGAGATTGTGACAGTGTTTTCCAGTGATGACTGGTAGGTGGAACGATGATTGATAATTATGATTGATGTATCATATTCGTCTACGACCATGATGTAAATAAGTATATGTGAGGAATGTGGAAGTCCTTGATACTGTATATAGCAATGTGCGCCATGAGCGATAGATGGAAGTTAGCTTCATGGATTTGTAGCGAGAGTGAGTAGGGCGTAATAGGGGACAAGGTGGTCTAGAGGCAAGGTGCTCGCCTCTCATGCCAAGGGTCCCGGGTTCTAAACCCGGGCAGTGCAGGCATGTTGGAAATTGGATTTTTCTCATATTTTCAAGTCCCTGGTCCTATTGGGGGGTAGGATCGAGTACCTAGTCTTCTCGGATAAGGACGAAAAAATTCGGAGGGCCCGTGTGCACGTTGCGCACGTTAAAGATACCTTGGTAGTTGGAAATCGTAAAGAGCAGGCCGAAAGGCCGCTGCCCGGGCAAAATTGAAATTGAAATTAATAGATTAAGATTTATCCATATCATCCCCCCTCCCCCACCAGCAACAACAAAAATTTATTATTATTCATTATTAAAATATAATTATATTGTTATTAATAAATTTTCAAATATTATTTGAGTTGTGAGTTGTGAACTGATGTGAGTTGTGAACTGCTGTGAGTTGTGAACTGTTGTGAGTTGTGATCTGCGCCGAACAGGCTTCGTTACAATTTGCTCCGAGATAGAGAGAAAGAGTGAGTGAGACAGCGAGAGGGAAAGAAGCAGTGCAGTGTGTTTAGCGCCTCGCAGGCAGCTCCATTCTGCTCTGTGGTTGACATGAGATTGTGTGCATATTATGTACAATTAGAATGTGGGAGTGAATGCGTTTGTAAAGTAGTAAATAAGTTCTGTAAAGCGCTTAGAGCCTGTGGAACAGGGTTAAGCGCTATATAAATGCCATTTATTATTATAATTATTATTATTAATACGGTGGAGGTGTTACCGTAAGATGTTTGGTGAGTGAAATGTGAACTATTGTGTGTACGCTTCATGAGTTGTAATGAGAGGTGAAGTGATTAGAAATGGTATGGTATTATACCAATGTAATGTTATTTTTGTAGGTGCCGGGGTCGGGCCGAAGCGCCGCCTACGGTGAGCACAGGGGATAGGCCAGCATAGGGCCGAAGGCCACACATAGGCCAGGAGTGACGCTGTCGTGTAGGACAGTCGCAGCACATGAGTCGTGGCAGTCTGGCCACAGACAGGGATGTATATATGCTTGTAATGTGCTATTAAGATGTACTACTGTGACATGGATGTATTACTGTGCGAATGAGATATTCATGTGAATTGAAGTATTAACGTGCTATGGCCACGTGAGGTGTTATAGGAGGCTAAGGTGTATTGCCATAGGGGGGGCGCTGTTGAGTGACTGTGGGGTGAAAGAATACTAGGGTGTCATTAAGACCCTGAGTGGAGAGGCTGAGGCCGAAGTATCTTTGGAAGTAATTACCGGGTTGTGGACCCGAGGAAGTGTGCTTGCGGGAGAAGGCCGTGGACGGCAGTTTAATTAAGTACTATAATGTATGTCACGTCATTGCAATTCTATCTTTATCTTATGTTTAATAAATGTGTGAGTCTGATGGGTTGTTTTGTTAAGTGTTATACTTGTTCGTCCGTGGTTGTTGTCTTGTTATAATTATTACATCTCCCAGTCTGGGATTTGTGACAGTCACCAAGACAAATAAATTACATGGGCGGCACCTAGAGGTGACTTTCATAATTCTTGACCGCAGCTGATTTTAACCAGTGCTACTGAATTTAGCATGTTTAAATTAGCAGATAACAAGTGAAAAAAAAAAAAAAATGAAGATTCAATAAAGCCGTTTCGTTGCCACATTGACGCCGCCATCTTGAATTTTATTGAGCTAAATCGATCAAAGTTCTAATGGCAAGGGCACCCCCCCTACAATGTTCTCCATTAGGCCTATCTCCATATAATTATATAACACATATGGTTTCAAATAGTAGATGTACGAGAATTTTCTCTCATTATCATTATTTTAATATTACTTTTTTTTTTTTAATGTAGGCTATCCATCCTAACTTCGTATTGTTCTTTTTAATTCTACTCGAAGAAAATTCGTTTCTTTTTCCGGCTCAAAATGTCGGAACACTTTCTTCTGTTCCACTCAGCGGAGGCTAAAAATCAGGGAAAATATTATTATAGCGAACTTCAAGACCTTTTAAAACATGCCCACGTACATCTCTACTTCTTTCTATGCTTAGTGTGATATTTGTAGAATTTACGGATCAACTGTTAAAAAAAAACTTTCGTGATTACATGGAAGGCTTTACTTTCTTTATAAATATGATGACGATTTGTTCACTGTGTTATACTTGTTCATGGCTTTGTTAAATTCACAGGCCTACAAAATGGCAGATTCATTCTGTAGCTTGTGCAGATTTCAAATTGTACGTCCCATCCCAGAAAATAAACTCATGTTAAAGAGTAAGATTGGGCAAAACATATGTACAGGTACTATAACATTCATACCACTTGCTCAATCACTCATAACACAATAAAAACACAAACACAGGTAAAGACACTTAGTGTCCACATATATGAAATTTATTCAACTTAATTTTTAGAAATATTTGCAAAAAATAAACAAGAAGCATGAAGGAATTGTGAAAACAATTTTGATGTTTAAACTGAATATTTAAACAAGGGATTTTACGTCCAAGCAATACAATCGCTCTTGTTCACTATCACTACCAGGAGAGAAATACTGTCCAGCCAAAGACTTAAAACAGTCTCAAGTGGAGTCTTAAATCTAGTATAGTGGAGTTTTCATTGACTTCCAAACTCAAACTAGGTATATATAATATACATTTTCTGGAAAGTTACTTTCACTATGCAGTTTTGACAGCACAGAATTGAAAAGTTACCAATTTTTAAGTATAACTGAGCTTTCACTGACTTTACAATTCATAGTTCTGTAAACAAGGTTCACTGTACTATACAGTCTTGACAGTTCAGAATAGAAAATTTTACCAATTTAATTAGTTAAAGGCAAATGGCAGGGTTGAAACAGCAGAATATCTTAACCATAGAGGTTCTTCGTCAACATAATATAATATATACATATATATATATGTATCTTATTTTCAATCTTAAATTACAAACATTGCAAATGACACCATGGATATATAACAAATTTAGAAGAAAAAAAAGTTCCATAATATAGAGAAAATAATTCAAGATATTATGTCAACGTAGTACAGAAACCTGATACATGCAAATTTGGCACGGCCAACCCCTTTTGATCCCACTCCTCACATTTTTTAAGCTTGCAACGAGTCCGATGTCAATGTAGAACAAAGGAGGCAGACAACAAAAAAGAAATCATCCACTCATAAAGGGCATAATGGTTTAACAATAGGAAAGAATACACATTTTCCTATTAAATTGTTGAAAATAGTATTTCAATTACTCAGTTGCATTATGTACTAAATAAATTGGAAATAACATTTCAACAAAACAAGAGATAATATAACAATATATCACCATACAGTGTATATATAATATATGATTGCTGTGTGTAATAATCTTTCACATTAGTTGTACTGAGTACAAAATTTTGAGAGCTAAGAAGGTTAAAAAATTATCTGTTAATTATAATTATGTTCTCCCCCCCCGCCCCCCCCCCCCACTAAAAAACATTTAAAAATTCAGACATTAGAAATTCTCTATCTAATTTTGTTAACTATTTCATGATTTTATCCCCTTCCCCCCTAACTTTGATCACGCAGCAAAGTTCAGACTGTATGGAGCAAAGGGCCATGGGGTAATAGTTATTCATATTTTGTTTTTCGGGAGAATGAGGGTGGTGCTTCTGTTTCAACACGAAGGATGAACTGGGGTGAGATATCTCGTTCTGAGACCTATGCTGCATGCTTTACTATTGTAACAGGACGGGACCGAGCGGTCTCCCTAAATAGCTATCTAATCTGACACCAAATATGTAACAGGACGGGGAACACGAGCGGTCTCTCTATAGCTATCTCACACAGTCAAACATACAAACAAAACTATCAGGTTTTGAGAGGACACCAAATTTTATTAAAAAAGAAAAGGAAAAAAAACACAAATCAAATACATGTAATAAACACAATACAAGAAACACAAGACAATAAACGGTACAATAAACAAGACCATAAACCACACAATTATACAATAAACCCAAGACAATAAACCCAATAAACCACAATAAACCAACAATTTTAACAGTACAATAACAATTAATAACCACACATTACAATAAACCCAACCGATAGGTGCGCTGAAGAAGAACCAAAAAAACAGGAAATTAACAGCACGCCTCATCAGTTAATCATTACATCATGCTAAAACTAGAGAATGCATCAAAAGAAAACATAAAAGTTAATAATAACTATTTCACATTGTAAACTAAATATGGGGAAGGTCTAGTATGTCTATCAAACACTGAACCAGTAATTTATTACTTTGTGAGCACTCCAGGGAGCCAACTCGAGTATAAGATGCAAGCCTACCAAGTAACATGTTTACTTCCCTTGGCTTAACTACAGGCTGACATAGGGCTATCCCATACGTTATAATTCTTATATTATAACAACGGCTATTATTCTAGATCAGGAAGAAAACTTAATTTGATTCCAGACAAGATAACATTAAGCCTTACATTGTCACGAGTGGAGTGAGTGCAATTAAGGGGATTGCTACAGAGCGGGTGTAGAGTAAGAAGGGCTCACAGTAGACAGCAAGTTAAGCGTGCTGTTGTGAGTAGTGGGGGGGGGGGGTCTGAATGAGGCGAAAGCGCGGTATTACTATCACTGCAAGTTAGAAGGTCCTACGGAGCGGACCTGTGAATAAGAGCCCATCGGGCGGACATAAAGGGAGCAGTCGAGAAGACTAGTGAGAGAGTCTTTCCAGTAATGACTGGTACGTAGAACGTTGATTGATTATTATGATTGATGTATTATATTATATTCGTCTATTACCATGATGTAAATAAGTATATGTGAGGAATGTGGAAGTCCTTGATATTGGATATAGCAATGTGCGCCATGAGCGATAGATGAAAGTGAGTTCATGGATTTGTAGCGCGAGTGAGTAGTGTGTACTCCGATGGAGGTGTGTTACCGTAAGATGTGTGGTGAGTGAAAGGTGAACTAGTGTGTGTACGCTTCATGGATTGTAAGGAGAGGTGGAGTGAATAGAAATGGCAGGGTATTATACCAATGTAATGTTATTCTTGTAGGTGTCGAGGACGGGCCGCAGAGCCACCTCGATGAGCACAGGGGATAGGCCAGCATAGGGCCGGAGGCCACACATAGGCCAGAAGTGAGGCTGTCAGTGCAGGACAGTAGAAGCACATAAAGTCGTGGCAGTCAGGCCACGGACAGGGACGTAAATATGAGAGTGAATGAGATACTATATTATTGCCATGATGATGGGCAAGTGAACTGATAAGTTGTATGACAATAGGAAGGTGATATTGAGAGACTGCGGTGCCAGTAAATTATTAATGTGCTATTAAGACCCTGAGGGGAGAGGCTGAGGCCGAAGTGCCTTTAGGAGTAACTACCGGATTGTGGATCCGAGGGAGAGTGTGTGTGAGAATAAGGCCGTTGTACGGCAGTTGATTTCAATAATATAATGTATGTAATTGCGCTATTATTTGTATAATTATGGTTAATAAATGTGTGAGTCTGATGGATTGTTCTGTTAAGTGTTAACTTGGTTGTTCGTGATTGTTGTCCTGTCATAACTTATTACATCTCCCAGTCTGGGATTTGTGACATACATGTGTATACGCGCACCCTGTACGCCGCGCACCCTGTACGCCGCGCACCCTGTACGCCGCGCACCCTGTACGCATCAAATCTATCCTAGTTATGGAATGAGCTAGAGTTAATCTAACTACAATAAAATACAGTCTGCTGAGTCTACACACTCATACCACAGAACTGCCCGTGCTAGGTGACTCAATAAAAGACTATCCCGTCTACTTACTTAGCCCACCCACGCACAACGTAGTATCCCTTAATTAACAATTACCATCATAATTAGCAGAGGATAGCAATAGCCAACTGGATCTACTCATTAAGTCAAAATTAATTAACTTAGGCCCCATTAGCTAACCCAGCTCAATTCCCCACATGATAGATTATTAATATTACACAAAACCCCAGTCCATACTGCCACAGGCTTATCTCAACTCAGAGCCAAACTTATCCCTTTCCTATCCTCTGGATATAATACCAAACTCCTTACTCATAAAGTCACAGGAGTATCTCTAGGTGGACCAACCCACATGATAAGTCAACACCTAAGTCTCAACCAACAATAGCAAGTTATAGTCTCCCACTACAGGGAGTACAAGTGATAATCATGGCATAAAGCCAAACCCAACGACATGGTACAACTACAAGACTGAACAGTCAAGTCAACCCACTTCGGCACTTGTATTACCTCCAACAATACTGATACACCTAAAACATTCCCATATATATATATATTCAGTGAACATAATTATATAATGTAACAAGATAATATCATAATAAGGACATACATATCATAGGTCTACTGGGCAAGCAACACCCATAACCCCTATGATTGAGTTAAGTCAATGCATCTGATCTCTTCATTACAACAGAGTCCAATTACATCTGTCAGTGTGTCAAAAGAACAGACAATGAGCACCTACAAAGGATGCCATAAAAATATGACACCTGATGCATAGACAATGCATCCATACACCTAGCATAGGCCTTTCCCTTCATGATTCATCCTATCAACAACCAAAGTTCAAGGTTCGACCCTCAAAAGTTTCTAAGTCCGACCTAACCAGTACAAATTGAAGAAAATCAACCACCTATGTAGAGAACATATTAATTCAAAGAGGCATTATAATAAACATATAATAAATTAAGAAATTAAAGTAAATAATCATCATCCTTTAGTATAATTCCGATATCTGAGATCCCAAATGCTGTTTAAGTGTTGTAGCTACTGTAAATAGTCAGCCAGGTTTGTTATTGTTGTTTGGGTCAAGCTTCAATTAGCTAAACAATCCCGGTCTTGATTTGACCCGCTTGACCAGAAGTCATGTGATCACGCCTGCTAGCGTCTGCTTTGACCTACTCACGCACTTTGCAAAACCCGCACCTCTCTCTCTCCATCTTAACTCGCTCATTATCATAAAGTTCACAATGAATACGGTATCAATAAAATGTAACGAAAAGGGACACAAGACAAATCTACACATGATACATCAGAGTCACTATGCTGAATTAAAGGAACCTAGAAATAATCATCATCCAACAATAACATTACAAACCCACAAAAGAACAAGTTAAAGTAAAGAGATAACTTGGTTAAAATTCTTGCCCGTTACTCTCTCTCTCCCTCTGTCCCTGAGAAGGACACGTTGAGCCTGAATGGCACCAACTGCAGATTAAGAATAACGATCTAGATCTGGCTATCTCTGATCCGAGTAGCGGGACTTAGACAACACCCTCCAGTAGTACTATTTGTTAGCACTTCACATAAAATCAGTCTGTCATAAATTACAGTTAAATGTTTCCATTTAATTACATGAACTAATCATGCGCGCTAGCGTTGATAGCATTTTAGAACCTTACACTCTTTCTCTGCAGGATACTGATAGATACTAAGATAGAAACTTAGTAAGATAAACTTTACCATAGATTGTTAGCTGCTAGCCTGATTGCCTAACCAAGCTGAACAAAGTTCGTCAAACTTCCAAGTATAATCCAATCATTATTATTTCACATCATCTAAATATTATTAAATACCAGAACTAAATTAATGGGTACAACTTACGTGAATTAACCAAATGAATTCACACTTGATCTACATCATCAGAGCTGGCTCTTCACAAATCTTGAAATATAAATACAACTTCTTTTACTTTTATGTTAGTCTGGACAGAATGACACGTCCTGCTGTCTTGAAGACTTGGGTGGAACTGACTGACCCACGCTTTCATCTATGCGTCACCCAAAAACGCGCAACCCATTTACTGCCTAACAGTCCACTAAGTGCAAATTCTAATAAAACATTAAAACAAATAAAAACATTTTTAGAAACTACCCTCTCGCTCGTGTATGTTGTAAATACACTATCTTGATAAAATATTATCTAACAAGATAAATACTAAACAAACTTATAACGTAGTGATACATAACAAGATTCTACTTCTGGCACCAGTTAAATTGACCATTCCTGGACAATACAGACAACGCTAAGATCATGGTTTAAAAATTGGCGCAGTGAGTACATCAGCTGGCAATGTTACTCAACACTGCATGACTCATGTCAAGTGCACGATCAAACAATAAGGGGAGATTATCTATAGTTTCTTTGTGGTTACTTCCCCTTGACCACAGCGAGCAACAACTAAGCCCTGTAATGGTTCACCCCATTACACTATACTTACCTATGGCCCCCAAACTGCTAGCACAACTTCTCCCAAACTGGTCTTTGGGTGGATTCAATGCCACGAAGTCTGAATATTGATATATTGTGCAACTAGCAGCAAGTGCCCTTATACTGATACAGTATACTTTCCTGTCATCCAAAACCGACAGCACAACTTTTCTCAGATTGGTCAATGAGAGGTTTTTCAATGGCACACAGCCTGGAGGATTTATATATTATGCAACCTTCGGCACTGCTTGTCCCGTATCAGCAGATATATTTGAGGGGTACTGAGCTCTGGTAGTGAAACATCTGGGTAGGCAGGTCTCAGAATGAAATAGTAGGACAGGGGGCTTTAATAATGAAACAACTGGGTTTGGGACCTTAGATTAAATATTGAAACTGGGTTTGGGGCTTTAGTACAGGAACAAAACAGCTGGGATTGGGGCTTAAATACCGAAACGTGGAACTTAATTAGATATAGGAGTCCCATAAATTGAAACCATGGATCATTTACATTGTATAGTTTTTAAATTTTTAACAAATGGAGAAACTTTTCTGACAACAGTTGAATTCAGTCTGAGTCTGCATCTGGGCTTTGCTTCGCAATCATCTTAATACATTAACGTATAACTTTTAGCGTTACTAACATATTGCACTGTGCACTATATTCCTTTTCCTCCATCCTTCTCTTCTGCTTCTGCCTCTTACCAGTATGTCCACCATCTGCCCCCCTCCCCCCCATATAATATTTTACCTACCAAAACAAGAATTTAAACCAACCCAGGAAAGACCATCCCCCCCCCCTCCCACCTCTCAAAGCCCAACAATTACACTAACTCTTTAGTGACCATTAGCATTCAGAAATCATAGTAAACATGGTAGTTTTCCTGTTTGGCTAAGAAATATAATCTGTTTTTGGTAGCCGAATTTTTCAGCACAAGACAGTGTTTGGAAATGTCTGGAACCAGTGGATTGGAACCTGTCAAGAAAGTCATCTTTATCAGTTGAGACGTGGTAAATTGGATGCATTGGTAAACAAAATGAGACAAAAACTGAGTATTTATTTAACACTAGTAATTAAATTTTAATATCTTCTTCTGAAATTTTAACATTGTCAGGGTCTTCAAAACTATTTGTATTTTTAATTCATTTTTTATTCATATGAATGAACGGATTGTTATATGTGGTTGATGTAATTTGATTTTGTTGGAGTTCTTTATATATAATGTATGTATTTTTCTTACTCTTTATATCTCTGTGTTGGATTGAAAAATGACAATAATAATACATGTATATAAAGTAGACAAATTGCCTGTTCTCACAACAGCAACAGATGCTAAAGTCCAGTATCACTACCAGTGTTTATATCATCATTTGTGCTCGCATTTGCATGTTATGTGTGTTTTATATGGGTTTTGATTGTTATTTGTAGGTCCAGGCTATAATTTGCTGTAGTTTATAGCCATGACTGACCACGAGATTGAGAACAGTGGACACTCCACCATCTTGATCACGTTGTCGGTCCAACGCAACCACACAGGGTTGACATTTGACTGGGAACTTCACACTTGTGCAATGTAGAGTACTTTTTACCCGTAGGATAAATGAGCAACAACAAGCCGTGAATGGCTGCAGTGAGTAACATAACTGCTTTCTTCTTCTTTATTTTGTGTGCGTGTGTTGTTGTTGTTTTTTTTGCTTTATTTTTGTTTTTGTTTGTTTACTTCCTCCTCCTTCACATCATCATCACTTTTAATTTTATGGGAACAGCTCATGATCCCTGCCATGAGAGGAAATTGTATAGAAACTCTCTCTCTCTCTCACTCACTAACTAATTCTGTGTGTATGTGTGTGTGTGTGTCTCAGTCACTCTATCTATCTATCTATATTCTATCTATATGTCTGTCTGTCTGTCTGTCTATCTATCTATCTCACACATACACACACTCACTCTCTCTCCCTTCCCTCTCTTTCTTTTTGTCTTTCTCTCTCTCTGAAAGCATCATTGGCCACGTCTTTTGGCTCCACGAGCTTCTTTTTCTGTCTGTCTCTTTCTTTCTTTCTTTCTTTCTGTTGTCTTTCTTCCACAGTCTTCATTCTTTCTTTCTTTATTTTATGCATTTATTTAGCATCAGAACTTTAATTTGGACCATATGCTGCACCCACATTTTTGGTGTTTCTACTCCCGGTGAAACTGTATTTTGGTTTTAGTCACAATAGATTTTCTGTTACAATAAGGGTACTACATAAGTAAACGTTAGTTTCCTTCCCTCTCTTGTGTTTGTTAAAATAAATGTTAACTTCCACGTAATAATCTCGCGCACATTTGATCCATTCGTGGGCGGCTTGTAGACGTTTCACTGATAGCTGGTGTGTGACAATTGTTCCGATTTACTCACTGTTTGTTATCATTTTTACTGGCGGTGTTATATGCGCGTAGATGATATTTTGAAAAACAAATCTACATATCGCGAGCTTAGTTCTTGTCCGTTCTATCTCCATTTTCTGAAAAATTAGAGAGATCTTTTTAATGTGTAGAAGAAGTATAAGAATTAATGTAGGCCCACACTTTGACACTTGTTTAAAATGCCTTGTGGCACTCATCAAGCTGTTTCGCAGCTCCGATTTATCCTAACTCCTTGTCATAATGCTAAAGCCGCAAATGTTTAACATCGAATTCCTCAGTTTTGCAGAAAGTGGAGTTGGAACAAACAAGAACTGGGGTCGCGATATATCTTTGATAAAAAACAAGATGCTTTTAGTAATTCAGAGATTTAATTTTCAGATATATTATGCAATTACCGAATTTCATGTGCTAACTAGGACATTGATATTTCTTTTCCAGAGACTACTATACACTGATCAGAGACTACACTGATATCAAGTCCAGTTTTTGACAACGTCATCACTACTTAACGCACGGTACGATCGTTATCATCATGGTGTGCGCGATTATTGCAGAGGTATCGACCTCTCACTCAAACGATTCTTTATCACTAACAGATCTATTCACCGTTATTGCCAATCTTTTGGCATTTGGCCTCACCTCGGTCCTGATTTTTATCTTAGGGTTTTTAATGGCATTTTTGACGTGGATTAAATCCAGCACATTTATCTGGCAACCGAAGAAAAAAATCCCGCCTTTCCCGGTGTAACAGACCAAAATATACCCCCCGCCCAGAATATACCCGGGGTTAAACTGGCCTAGCCCAGAATATACCCCGGGGTATATTCTGGGCTAGGCCAGTTTATACCCCGGGGTTACTTTGGGCTAGGCCAGACTATACCCCCCTAGTCCAGATTATACCCCCGACTGTTTTTTAAAAAACAAGTCAAGACCACAGTTTATTTCAGCCTGTTCTTCATCACTGTTATCAGATATCATATTAATACAAACATGAACATATTCCTGACACCAACAAGTCATAATGCAATTTAGAGAAAATGATAATAACAGTTTATTTCAGCCTTAGTTTACTTTTCTGTACATACATACATTCTCGACTCCTGTAAATCATGATACATATTAGAAGGAACAAACATGCATTAAAATGCATTGATACACAAAAGAGTTGAGTATCCATTCAAACTGACATGATTAGACTTCAGCATTAATTTCACTCATGTATGTTGATGATATTATTATCATTATTATTATTATTTTGATAGTTGGTTGGCCATGAGTAAAACATGCATTGTATTTTTTGTTACAATGATGTAGAGAGAAAAGGCCAGAAAAGAAAACACAGGAAAAAAAAAAAAAAACATAATGATAATCCAACTGACAGATAGTGCAATTCCATCATCCAGCAGACATAAAACTAAATAGGCACTAAATGTTTGCGACTGATGAACTCCACCTGTCCAGATCCACTTGAAACGTTACAGAATGCTAACCAGTAATAATGATAACAATAAGAACACGAAATCATGTTATTTGCTCTTGAAAATATAGAGAAATATCAATATCAGAATCATCATCATCTTGGAAATTGCAAAGATATGAGAGGGAGTGTAAAAATGGCAGCGTAGGCCTACAAATCATTCTAGAATTTATAAACAGCAATGTATGTGTATCAACTATATATAAAAAACGTGTTAAATCTTTTCAAATATTCAAGTAAAACTGGACAGAAAGCTTTAGTGAAATAGTCTTGACAGTTGTGTAGGCCGACAGAGTAAGTCCACTGAGACAAAAGTAGTGCATTATAAAAGGTAATTAAATCTATAGCATGTTGAGGCAAAATTCAATGGATCATGTTACATTAACAGTATTTCTTGTTAGTGAGTATCATTCTTTGATAGGTTATTTGTAGAAAGATATACATTTCATGTACATTACGGTTTAAGACACTGGATTAGTTTGCAAGGCTTTTGAAAGATTGAACCTATGTGTTATAGTGAATAAGGGTATGTCACTTGCGAGTGAAATAATAATAATTTTAAAAAAAGACCTTGTCCGTCTTTACCTTCCTAAGCTTAACACGTCCCTTGCCAAGGGATTTAACAATTGTGTATTTGTACACAAAAAAAATATTTAAAATGACTTCATTTTTATGAGTCCGTTAATTATTTCATCCATTGGGACTAAGTGTACGTC
Source organism: Onchidella celtica (assembly GCA_963931925.1). Lineage (NCBI taxonomy): Eukaryota > Metazoa > Mollusca > Gastropoda > Systellommatophora > Onchidiidae > Onchidella > Onchidella celtica. Next base: position 34,515,013 of record OZ007577.1, read on the forward strand.
AGTGCCAAACAAACAGTACCGTGCAAATTTTACTCAATGGCAACCAACTACAAAAACAACTACAACATGCCAACGAACGTGAGTAAAACTAATCCAGTGCCTTAAACCATGAGCTACATAAAATGTATACATTTCTACAAATACGCTATCAAAGAATTTACTAACAAGACATGTTCATGCAATATGATCCATCAAATTTTTGCCATAACATACTGTAATTACTTTCTGCAATGCACTGTTGTCTCAGTGGATTTAATCTGTCATTTTACATGACTATGACAGCTACTTCGCTAAAGCTTTCTGCCCAGTTCTACTTCAATAGTTGAAAAGATTTAACACATTTTTTTTTACATGTACTTGGTACATACACACATATATTATTGCTGCTTATAGATTCTAGAATGATGGGTAGGCCATTTTTATATTCCCTCTTATCTTTGTATTATTCCAAGATGATGGTGATTCTGATATTGATTATATTCTCTTTATTTTCAAGAGTAAATAAGATGATTTGGTGTTCTTATTGTTATTATTGTATATTACTGGTTAGCTTTCTGCAACGTTTCAAGTGGATCTGGACAGGTTAAATTCATTATGTGAAACAATTTTAGCATGTATTTAGTTTTGTGTGAAGTATTTAATGTCTGCTGGATGATGGAATTGCACCATCTGCCAGTTCAGTTGTTAAAATGTTCGTGTTGTTTTTTCTCTATGTATTCTTTCCTGGCCTTTCTCTCTGCATCAGTGTAACTTTGTATGTAGATCTAATTGTTCCGACATATCAAGCACATTTCTGATTTTCAAAAATTAAAATAAGATTCAGATAACTTTACACTTATGAGTCTTATAATTAGTTCATACCTTGCCACTAAGTATATGTTAGTGGTGCCAAACAAAAAAATTACAATACATGTTTAACTCATGGACAACTAATTATAAAATAAACCAAAAACAATAATTATACCAACGGACACAAGTAAAATTAGTGTTAAAGTTTAATCATATCAGTTTCAATGGATTTTCAATCCTTTTGTATATCAATGCTTTTTAAGCATGTTTATTTCCTTTTAAATGAATCATAATTTACAAGAGTCAAAAATGTATGCTTCAATATGATATCTGATGACAGTGATAATGGACAATTCAAACTAAAGGTTGAAATAAACTGCGGTCTTGACTTGTTTTTTTTAAAAAGTAGGGGGTATAATCTGGACTGGGGGGGTATAGTCTGGCCTAGCCCAAAGTAAACCCCGAGGTATAAACTGGCCTAGCCCAGAATATACCCCGGGGTATATTCTGGGCTAGGCCAGTTTAACCCCGGGTATAGTCTGGCGGGGGTATAATCTGGCCTGCTACACCGGTAACACCTCTTCCACTCATTGGACATTTACTGGTGCTACTGAAAAATCCCAGGACCAAGTTGTTGACATGGCGCTACAAATATGGAGACATTTTTAGTTTGAGGTTATGGAAAAAGAACATTGTCATACTGAATGGATATGACATCATCAATGAGATGCTAGTGCAAAATGACGTGGAGATTGTCAGACCTCATACAAACATAAATCCATTGATAAATGAAAACAGCACTGGGATATTACATGCATCTGGTTCTCCGTGGAAAGAGCAGCGAGCGGTGGCTCAGAATATTATGAAAATGTTCGAAAAGAACGTCATCGAGACTAAGATTGAACAAGAGATTTCCACATTTATGAACAAACTGGCAAAGACCAGTGGCAGCCCCGTTGACGTTCAACCTTTAACCTCCACGACCTCATCGAATGTGATCAGTTCGATAGTCCTGGGAAGGCGATTCGAGCATGACGATCCATTTTTCCGACACGTGGTCAAAACAGTGTGCGCTACCGTCCCTCAAGTGGGTAGTACGGATTGGTTAAACTACGTCCCACTCCTAAGGAATTTGCGCAGGGAAGCTTTTCAGACCTGGAGTTTGTTCGCAAATTTACGAGATATCAACCAAACTCTCCTGACACCCATCATAAACCAACGCCAAAAACGACTAGATGTTGACAGTCAACCATGTGACTTTGTTGACGCTTATCTGACGGAAATGACACTCAGAAAAGATTCCCGCTTGCCTACGGCGCTTAGTGTGCAGAATCTTTCGGCTGTGATCAAAGACTTTTTCTCTTTGGGATCGGAAACCACGAGCAGTACTATTATGTGGTGTTTTCTATATATGATTCATCACCCAGTTGAACAAGAAAACGTTTACCAAGAAATACTCTGTTGTCGGTTCTGAACGGAGGCCAACTATTGAAGATAGACCCGAATTGCACTATCTTAACGCGGTTGTCATGGAAACAGAACGACTGGCCAGTATATGCCCCCTTGGCTTTCAGCGCCAAATCAAACGTGATGTTGAAATAAAAGGATTCACAATTCCTGCCGGCAGCATTTTAGTTCCGAACCTCGATTCTGTTTTGTTGGACAGGGATCTTTGGGAAGATCCTAACGTTTTTCCGACAATCTAGATTTCTGGATGAAAACGGCTACATAAAGGTTCCGCGGTATTTCATTCCGTTTTCATAGGTAACAGGGCATGTTTAGGGGAAGCTTTGGCTAAAACGGAACTTTTTCTTGTCATCTCTGCAGTCCTTCAGAGATTTAGTATCGCTCCGCTGGGGTTAGAGCTTCCGTCGTGTAATCCGCCTAATTTTGGTACCACATGTGGACCAAGCGACTTCAAACTTCGATTCTTAGAAAGAAAGAAAATACTATAACAATGTGGCTCCAGGCTGTTGAACGTAACCTTTTATATCCTGGCACAGTGATAATAGTTGTGTTATAAATGGCAAGCAGCACATTGCTAAATTGGTTCTGAAATTGCCCGTCTCTCTTTTTCAATTGTTAACTAACCTACTGGTACTGGTAAAATTATTAAATTTAGATTGACGATTTACATGAATATAATTATTGTTTAAGTAGAAGTGAAAGTCATGATTAAATAGATGCCTCTGCTGTTGATGTTTGTTATGAAATTTCAAATTGAGACTGATGAATGTTCATTGAAAGTTGTGAATGGTATGATGAAACATCAATATAGAATCAGACATGCAAAAGGACGCACAGACATACACACAGACAAAATTCATCTTCAGCAAGCCACCAAAAACAAAGCTTTTAAGGACCGTGTTTTGGTACAATGGTTTCTGCCAATGAAATCAAAATCATATTTTCACAGTTTATTGCAGAGATATTCAGGAATACATGTTTTCATTATATAATCCAATTATGGTTTTATACATGCATCATTAGAGCAAGAGTGTGTGAAATCAAATGCCAAAATTATAAACAGTGTGGACGGATTCTCAATTTTTAAAAAAATGGTTAGAAACACTTAATTTTTTTCATTCGCATTAGTTGCACCTCATCTATGTACACTGACATACTAAGACATGCATGAGCATCTTGAATTTTAACATAATTATGAAACTGACAGAATTTATTCAGATGAAATGAAGAATAATTTGATTTCACCGATGGAGAAAATGGGCGTGAAATAAATATAGTTAAAGTGTGCTTCAATTAAAAAAAAAATGGTAGTGACAGCTTATAAATTTAGAATGAAAAAACCAGCTCATAAATTTTATTTTTCTTTAATTACCTTAAATATATCAGATGACATACCAGGCAATAGCCCGGGGTAAGCCTGTGGTCCCACCCTTCTCTCTCCTTTTCCATGATCTAGAAACTTCCCCATTCTAAACTAGTCTTGCCGCAAATCCAGATGGGCTGCCTATCTGTTTTGACTGGTGATTCAAAAACATTAACCTGCGAAGAACAGGGAAAACAAAAATAATACCAGATTCCCCCTCGCGCCCTCACATTTCATGTGCTGCCAGAACAGATTTGTTCAGGCAAAAGCAAATAATACATTTAACTTTATACGAGATTTGCCCGTTACCTCTTTGTTCTGGCAGCGGTGCAGCTTCCTGTTACTTAACGTCACACGTACTCGTGATATATACATTTGATACGCACAATGCACATAAGTGTATTATGTATTATGATTCATCCGTGCAATATATCTTCAAACATCGCCAAACATACACATGATATTTCCATGTGATGCGTACATAATTATCACACAATTTTGCAATACATACGTCGCCATACACACATGTAAGATAAACATTGTGACATATTCACTTCAAACATACGAGTAAATCGTACGTATAATTTCCAAATTCCAAATTATGATAACCACTCATGCAGTGAAGGACCAAAATGATGTATGTGATACAAATACACGCCCATTCCAGGACTTAGGGCACACTGGTACTTAGGGCACACTGGTCCTATATACGTGCGAGTCAATGACCCGCGAACGAACTCGAACACTGACTCTAATGATGGAAAAGCGCGCGAGCAAGTATAACAAGCTTCACTGGATTCAGTGATGTAGGTCTTTCGCGCGTCATCAGTTCCCATGTTTATACGACCAGTATGCCATTGCTTTAGCGCTCCGCTCATCATTAAAGTTAAAGACGCGTTATTCCAAAGTGGTCATCACTCAGTTTAAAAACACAGTCTTAAACTGTATGTACCTTCCTAATTACGAAGATGGTTCACAAATACAGTGCCATTTACCAAACTGACAGCCATCAAGTTTTCAAATACTTCTGAATATAATAAATAAGGTTATGGAAGAAATTTAATGTGAAATTATCCAAAGCCACCTTATATTACTATGAGTAAACCAGGTTTTCAAGCAAATATTACATTCTGTAAAAGACACTGTAAAATATATCATCTTTATACATTAATTTATCACAAAGTATAATTTAGATTCTTGGTTATATCACAGTCAGAAGTTCTTGTTTCCCAGGGAAATGCTCACATCATTGCATAAATGACATTAAAGGGATTACAAACTTATAATACACCAACACCGTTCTCTTATTCATATATCACAGTGAGTAAACTTTTCAGACATAATTATGTTGAATGAACAAGCAATGGCAGTTTTAACCTCCAGCAGTGTACACTCATTATTAAAAGAAAAACAAAGATTTAAATCAAAAACAAGAAAAGAAAGGAAACTAGCACCTCTTTGTCAGCCCCGTGAATGGCTGATTTACCTCGAATTCCATTAATATATTGTTTGTGCATATTTCTAATTCCACGAAGTGCGGAATTTTTCTCAAAGTTTGGGATGTTCCAATTTAATCCAGTAGAATCTGCCAAATCTGGGGTCAACGCAGTGAATCATTTATCAGATCAAACAGTTATACTCTTGTAATGAATTTTTGCTGAAGGCAAAGAATATCCACGAATTTCTAGTAGATTTTACACTTTCAGGCTGCAAATTTTCAAGAGCATAATGCAAAAATGTTGAAATTTCAATAGATTTTGAAACCTACTTGTATTAAATCTGTGTTGACTACTGGATATATTCAGCACCAGGAATGACCATCATAAATTATGACACCTTATTCAATGTACGTTTACGATATCTATTAGGTAAAAATCTTCATATAAGTAACTTTTCCGCCCAGTCCATACATCAACAATTCGTGCATAACGGCACCCCACTGCTTTCATCCTTTCGTGAGAGAGTAACATGGCACCGTGGGAATTCTTAAAAACGACCAGTCATAACATACCTTCTCGATCACAGGCGAAATTAGAATGTTAAATATCATATTTGCTTCATTTTTCTTGAGATAGAAAGGAACATCAAGTCTGATTCATATTTGTGGGTTTTAGATTGTTCCGATATACAAGCCGACCAAATCCGGTCACCGTCCTCAATGAATTTCACAGAAAGTACCTAATTTTTAAGGTAGAGTATAATTATTATCTGGGTTCAACTAGCCAAAATATTCAAATAGGATTTTTGTTACCAGTTTGTAGCTAATTTCATAACACATTAATAAGGTCATGTCGCCAACGGAAACATCGTCGTGGCCAGTCAGCTCAGCCCGACCCTACCCCTCACACTAACCCTAAAATTTTCTCCCCAAAAATTCACCGGTCATACGAAATCCAAACTGACCACATGGCACCAACTGCCACATCGACGTTTTCCATGTAAACCTACATCAAAGATGCACTATCAGTTGCCTAATAAAATTTTGTAAGCGGCCATCTTTGATTCCTCTTGGATTTTGGATCTGCGTGCGTCTGGAATGGCGCTATCTGTGGACGACTGGGCGGACAAGCTGGCAGTATTGGCAGCGGTTCCTCTCCTGTCTTTTCTCCTGATGACGACTTTGTTGCCAGGTCGAGGTTGGTATTCCATATTCTGCATGTAAAAATAACTTTTAAAAAACACAGTGATAATGCCTATCTAGTTCAGTTTGAAAAAACATCGAAAACTTTTCTCTACTAATACTATCCAGCAGTGTAGAAGTGTCTTTTTCGAGGGGAGGAGGAAAGCTTTTTAAGAAAAAAGAGGGTATGTCAGAGACAAGACTTGGGTACCGACAGGCCGCCCATAAGTGCGAACAAAGAATGCAAGAAGTTAATTAGATTGTCACTGCTCCTTATGGAGGATTTGAATTTGATATCTCTTGGCCCCAACTCGGGCGCTCTAACCATTGTAACCACTGGACTTTTGCATTTTGATATTTTCAAACAGTTTTTCTTTCAAATTATGCAATGCATTTGTCTTCTTCTGCATTTTCCGTTCTTTTTCCTAATGCTCCTTTCTACTATTTTTCCCTTTGCTTTTAATGTTTTCATTCGCCCTTTCACAGTCCTTGACAATCTCCTCTTTCCATCACTATTTTTCTTTTACTTCTCATGTTTTCAATCGTCCTCATGTTATTCCCTTCACAACCCCTTTTTTCCCAGATAATTTCATTTCTTTATTTAGACGTCAGATCTGGTATAAATGCCCAAATAACTTCACTCAGTGCCTGACTACATCACCAGATCAACACATACGAATGTCCACGATAAAATCTCCCACGACAACGAACTTTACTTCAACATGTCTTTCTGTTCCGCTATAATGAATACTTTTATGTTCTACAAACCATTGTTAATTCACAGCTAAAGCTACCATCATCACATTATCATATTTACTATCTCCACACCTTTAGATGTCAACGAAAGACACACAGCAGTGATCATTAGTGAATTAAGCAAACGGTCCAAGATCTCCATAAACATAACGACTTCATAAATCCCATTGTCAAAAGTAATTTGTCTATGATTAAGTATGATTTAACACTCATGGCTCCTTCCACAAACTGCAAATTAATTTGCCATACATTAAGTGTTGGATGGGAATAAAAGCACCCATCCCCAGCCCGTGGCTCCAACAGTGTGTGTGTGTGTGTGGGTGTGTGCGGAAAGCAGGTGTGTGTACGTGAGTATGTGTGTGCGTGTGTATGTGCATCTGTTTTACGTGTTTGTGTGCCTGCCCCTCAACCCAACAGCTAAGTTGAATAGTGACACACCCCCCACCCCTTTTTCCCACCCCCCCCCCCCAAAAAAAAACGACGAAGAAGAAAAGTTGTACTTTGCAAAGCCACACGTTCACTTCAAATAACAAAAAGCTTATAAAAATAATGAATTTTAATTGAACATGAAATAAAAGTTTCAGTTTTCCGAAACTTGGATCCTCATCAAGCGAAAAACAACAACAACTTCAAAACCCCTCACCTCAATAGCCAGCCGTCTCAGCTGTGTTACTTGCGGTTTTCCCCGAGGATTATCCACCGCTAACCACTGTCTCAATCTGTTCTCCAGCATACTCAATCTCAGATCTTGCTCGGCGGCATTCTCGTACTCTTGTGACCACGTTGACAGAGGACTGAAAGTGTCGTGATTCAAACATCAGGTTTAAGTCTTATAGGTTGGTAAAATTTCCATTAGGGTGCGCGTGCCGATATGGGACTTGAAATAGTACTGCAGTCGTGTCTTTGTTTCATGTTGCCCATCTTATTATATAAAAAAAAATAGTTGCGGGAGTAATTCATTGTGGTGCAATTTTGGCTTTTTTTTTTTTTTGCTCGACGTTACAGCCTCAATGACAGTTTCAAACATTATAAAATTAATTTTCTTAAGTGTCAACAAATCCAACCCAATCGCTTTTGTGTCAACTGATTGTGTTGATGAAAGTTTCAAGTATTTTCTTTAAAAAGTTGTAAAAATGTAAAATACAATGATCTTTGTATTGCCCCCCTGTAATAAGCCCACAACACCGGAAAAGAATTGAAACGATATCAATACGCGTTCAGTCCCATGCATGCAATTTCCCTACCAGAAATGAGTGCATAGTACTGTGTTACATATGAACTCTATAGTAAGACTGGAGAATAGGCCAAAAAGACAGAGGGAAAGAACAGTGGGTTTACAGGTTTATCCCGGATAAGGCCGGCTACCTCATCTAGTAGAATTAAAATTTTTAAAAAATCTGGCACGACTGCAGCGCAACGATGCCACCTGTGAGCCTCCAGCCTACACTGAGAGACATGAATGCCTCAGTATATAAGAGGAATGCAACTGGATCTTTTATAATTATCATTTCTAGTGCACAGAACCAACTACGTCTCAGCTCTGTCTCAAAAGTATAGGGGTCTGGACAAATTGGTTTATTTGACACACTTTTCATGTCTTTCTGGTCAGTAGAGAAAGGTGTGTGCAGTTGCAAATGAGTTGTCAATATTATGAATGCATGAATGAATGAATGAATGCATTTAAAAACTCTTTTAGAAGGGGGCCTGACGCATTTTGAATACCCAACTAGAAGCAAACTTCAGTAAACGTTAGAGCACTACCTGAACTACGTAGAGCATAATTTTGAGGCATATCGCTAGCTTTGTCATGAGATCACACAAGCAGGAGAGAAAACAAAATTAATTGTTTTACCGTACTTAAAATTCATTTCCTACGTTACATACATATTTATACATGAATAAACATCTGAAATACTGTACTTCCCTTAATCAATAGAAAAAACAACAAATTCCTTCAAGGAGCTCATACAATGTTTGGCAAATACGAGTTATCATCTGTGGGTGTATACGTTTGCGGACAGAACCGTCTCCACGCATGGGCACACTAGGCACCTGTTCATGAGCCCAAGGATTTACGAGACCTCGTGCATAAACATTTACATTGGTTTTTGAAACGGGGGCGGGCCGCTGCCTATTGCTTTGCCCAGGGCCACATAATTATGTTAAGACGACCCTGCTTGTGGGTTTTCATGATCGGGCCAACGTCATGTTTACTTTGATGTCAGTGTCTCACCTTTGACCTTCTCCACTCTCCTGGTCATCAGAGTATTCAGCTGACACCTCCGGGGCCTCCACCTCTTCTTCTGCTTCTTCCTTAGGCTGGACGGTGTCCACGGCCTCCACAGCCTCCTGGATACTTCTGTAGGATTTGGCCTGACTCCGGTCAGTCACTGGCCGTCCATACATGGCAGCAGCACTGGAATCTTGCAAAGAGTTCATCTGATTGGCCATTAGTATGTTCCTGGGGAAGGGCGGGCAGAACAACAATATAGGCTACGTATTATGTCTTTATCAAATGCCAAGGGCAGAGATCGACCGAAAACAAAGACCAACCAGAGAGTATGTATGTATGTATAGAGAGGTTTCACTATTGGTCGATTTGCACTGCGAGACACGGGAGGCTCCGCGAAACCACTGCTAGCATGGAGCGGAAAGTAGGTCGCTGTGGTAAACAATATCCGTATGTGCATTTCGACAGGGCGTACGAGCTTACACGCGGTTTTAAATAGTTTCAATCAGCCCAAAAATATGAACAAACCACAGCAAACAGATAGATATGCACACCATCTTCGGTGAAGAAGGTCTCTTTCAATTCTTCAATTTCTTGTTTACCGCAGCGACCTAGTTTCGCGATTCGGCGGAAGTGAACCCTCTCTATACATCTATACTCTCTGCCAAAACACAGTTACTTCTATACGGTACTGAAGCTAGAGAATGGGAAATACAACTTTCCTTACACACACAAAAAAAAGCAGGGCGAACAGAAAAGAGTACACAATAAAGAGAGAGGGACGGGGGGGGGGGCGTGAAAGGCCGACGCAGGTTTACTTCAAGCAACGCCGGTTACATCATATAGTTAACTGAGTGGGAGAGAAGGGTTTTAAGCTCCCGATAAAGTGTATTAAATATTTAAATATTAGAATCTCTTTTCCTCATAATACCTGATAAATCTCACTGGTATTTTACAGGGAAAAAAGTTCATATTTAACATTCTTCCCCGTAGCCACATGAACACGTGTAAACACAGACCAGTTTATATACACATACCTCTGTGAATGAAACTGCATTGGTCTCTCTATCCTTTCTCCTCTCTTGGCCTGGACTCTCAACTTTGTCTTTTCTCGTAATTTGATATAGAAAAATACACTGCCCGGACCGTGCTGGTCTATCAAAGGGCCCTGCGTGGACAGTCAATAGGGGACAACAACATTTCTATTTGTTTCTTTTGTAATGGTAGGCGTCACCGCAAGATGCATACAGATACGTTTAAATGTGCCTAAATAAATAACGCATTTAACATTTTTGTTTTGGAAAATTGTTTTTTTTTTTCTTTGACACAATCTAACTCTCTGTCTGTCTGTTGATCTGCCTTATAATCATGTGTGTTTGTTGATCTATGTGTCGTCTATCTGTATGTCTGCATACGCTTTTAACTGTCCCTTTCTGCTATAGACGCTGCTATGAGAATTACGATTACGTGTAAATCAAAGATACATATATACACTTACCTTGTGGTTGAGAAATTCTTTTTCAGCTGTAGACACAGTGTGTTCGTCTTTATCCTTGTCTGACTGGGGTGGAGGTTTGTGCCGGCTTTCAATGATCTTTTTCAAATAACTGAAAATCGCAGAGCAACTTTTCTGGTGAAACTTCATAAAATAAATCATCGGGATAATTGTAGTTTAATCCATTGGAATGTTAAGGGTTTTTTTTGGTTGGTTTCTAACGATGTTAAATAAAGTTTTCTTAACCCTTTGACTACTGTCGCCGTGAAAGCTAGATTTTCTTAAATCCAGTTTATATTGAGATCCACGTATTTCAGTTATTTCAGTGACAAATATGATTCTTGACCAGGCTATTCATCTGTCTTTGAAAACTGGTCACGGAGAAATAAAACCTGTAACTGACAGAGCAGTAAAGAGTTACCAGAAATGGTGTTTCAGTATTGAAAGGGTTAAGATTGCTACTGATACTAACCATAATCATGCCTAAACTAAAATTCTGTTGGGTCCATGTATAAAAGAGTGGTCTAAATAATTCCATTTTTGATGGAAACTGAGATATCCTCATGAGCAAATACAGGACCATCTACTCTTTCAATGGCGACAAAATAAATCAGTTATTTCGTGTGTTTTCTCCAACTCTACCATTTACATCACGGGAAAAAACCAAATTCAATTTTCTCAAAAGTAATCAAAGTGGAGTTAGACCTCTCTTTTATTCATGTGCAGGATTACCATTTTAAAAAAAAATGTTAATGGAACTAAGGACAGTGCATGTACTCAGGCAAAAATATGAATAATTTCAGTCAGCGGAATGTTAAACATGAGTTTCCTGTCTTCAAGAGTTCCACACCGTTTCATTAGAATAGTGTACCTTTGATCTCCATTTTGAGGAATGCTTCGGGAATCTGGACATCCTTTCATTGTCTTACACGATTATTTCGTTTACTGAAGGAAGTTGTCTGTGGCATTTAAAACATCTCTAAAGGAGGATCACTCACTCTAAGAATGGAATTTCCTGTTTCGTTGTGAGCATAGACAGTCTGGAAGCAATCTTGACTCCTATCTGGTCTCTCATAGACTCAATGGTCTTCGGATGTCTTCTGATGAACAATCGTTCGTAATGTTTGTTTTCTAAGACAAGGACTTCTGTTGTTTCCTTACAAACCGCTGTCTGCATGTAGGTGGGCAGGTCCATGGTGAGCTCCACATCCCCTATTGGAATAGAATTCATCGTTATCGTCAGAGGTTCTTATTGGTTTCTTACATGCTAATCCCGACAGTGTGTGTGTGTGTATGTATAGGGGTAGGTGGGGGATGTTGTGTGTATGTGAGGGGGGGGGTCAGTATCGGAAAGGGAGGTGGGGGCAGTGGGAGGATGTATGTATCCTACTGAATTTATTGGCCTTTCACACCATAGCATTGTAGTTGTGATAGACTATTGGATGTCATGTTTTCCATACTAATATCCTTGTTGTCATTTCAATGTTGTTGTTGTTGTTGTTAATGATGAATGATTATGATTTTACTGATGGTGTCGTTGTTAAGTTGATGAGGAAGGTGATACTGATGATGATGACGGTGGTGTTGATGAGCTAATCAGGATTATGATGATGAGAATGATGGGGATGATGATGATAACAGTGATGATGATGATGATGATAACGGTGATGATTGATGATAATGGTGGTAGTCATGATAACAATGGTAAAGATGATGAGGATGAGGATGAAGCTGAAGACCTAGATCATAGTAGAACATGGGAATACTCTGATCAGGTTATAATCACTACTTACCCACACTTTCATTCACACCTAAATGGCACAAGCGAGTACATTTGACACCGTCTCTTCTCTTGATGTTGTTGCTGTTGTTGAAGTGCTGATGATTATTGTTGTTGTTGTTGTTGCTGTTTCGTTCAGACCTTTGGCGAGGCTTCTCCACCTTCTTAATCAGTCTAAACAGCATAGATAAGAAAGAATCAGTTTTTAGTCATCATTTCAATCATTACGTGTGTCTAACGTTGTCTCAGCAAGACGACAAACATACACATACTGATACACAGTTATATGCATAGGAACAAATAAAATATGAAAAAAAAACAAAACATACAAAAACAACAGTAATGTGTTTTATGGTTCATTCGAGTAACTGTAACACTTCACCTATTTAAGTAATCTCATAAATGAAGAACTTTATAAAAGCTGCAATCGTATATAATTGACCTCTGATTTCCAATAATTCTGAAACGGCTTTGAGTGTGTTTCTTCTCGATGTATTGCTTACGGAGTTTACCAGTATTTCTGCACGCACTCGATCATTAATTATGGTAGAAGGAGACAAGGACCAAGCCTTGCCCTAAAATGTTCCCAAAAAATTACTGTGGAAACAAAACTAAGTTTGGCCACATGTCATAAATAGTCATCCTGCACCAGAACAAACGAACGAACAAACAAGCAAGCAAATAAACAAAAAAGTACTCACTTGTCCACTTCATTCTCTCTGGCTGCCTTGAAAATGTGTGGATACTGACGAGGATGCAGAGAAGGGTCCATCTGAATCTCCACTTGACCACTGAATAAAAAGTGACAATATATTTAAGATGTAAATTGTGGCGTCATGAAAAACACATGCACTGCGAATGACAAAATGAAAAAGTTGATCTTACCATTAGAAAACTATGAGAACAAATTGTGAAATTATGAACTTTGGTAACCTGACTAATAATTCATGTTTTGGTTGTTGTTGTTGTCTCGCAGTGGTCCTTGGCAAAATCAAAAACCGTCTTTACAATACCATAATGATAAAGGCATAAATTTCAGTTTGACTCAAACAATGCTGCTATTATGTCATTTAATTATATCCCAAGGACAACAAATCTGTAAATGACTTCATGAACCAATCTATATTCTAAAAAAAAAAAAAAGAATAGAATGTATTTTTTTTTTAAATGAATTTCTAGGGCAGCAAGTATAGTAATAACAAAAAAAAACAAAAGAATAAAATTCACGACCACCATGTGAAGCTTCCAAATAACAGCAATTCATGATAAAATGTTAAAGATAATGTTGACAAATACGACACGAAGAATATCATTATGAATATCACCCAAAACTGCAATGAAATTGGTGAATTTAACATTAAAAATTACAGTTGTATTCTATATTGTTCATATGTACAGGGTCAGTATCGCAAAAACAGTTTCAAAAATGTATGAATTTATTACTGGAGAATGTGTTTTGACTTTCCAGAGCATGTTCAACAATGCCCTTGTACAACACTAACAGAATTCGTTTTGCAAAATTCAAGAACACAAAATGCCTTATTCACAGCATTTGAAGACATCTTGCCTCACTCATTCACTCAGGGTGACTGTCCACAAACGGTGCAACCGACTGTGTTGTTGGCACATTTCCAAAAGTAGAACGTTGCTTATACTATCATGACTAAAACTTCAATAGTTCCTCTTCAGCACCGTGCATGGTGATGGGCAGTATCTTATGTAGTGTTGATTTAATACATTTTTGAAATCACCAATTTCTTTATCAGTAACTTGGTATTATGTGTTGGCAACATGAGTTTGGGCTTACAATGAGTCTGAGTTTGAAGAAGGCAAGACGTCATGATGACGGTCACATTTAGGATAGGAAAAAGCAATACGAAAGACGGAATGTAACAGAACGATAGGACAGGAGAAGACACTACCAGAAGTGCCCACTAACTTGGCATATAATGACAACACGAACTAGCAAGCCTGGTTCTTTGACGTCACCAAAGATACTAGAAATGATAAGATGAGACACTGTCTTCTTCGCACCTCTAAGAAAAAACGTGCACACAATTTTCGCGCTAATCGGGGGCGGGGACCATGGCGCATAGTATGAAAAGAATGCTTGATATAATGGTAAATTTGTGATGCAAAATTGTGTCAGTGTTACTGCGACTAAAAAATGAAAAAATAGCTAGAGTTTTCGCACAGCGATTGAGGTTATAATTCCACAATAAGTGACGTCAATCAAGGCCTATAGCGATAGCTTATCAGTGAACAGAATTCAATATTTTCTCTATTTGGCTTTGTAAAATACGGCACTTTTCATGTCTTCCGCGAGTTCGTCGCTAGGTGGCGGTGCGAAATCTGTGCACGATAACAACACTTGCTGTCTCATCTTTATAATTCTAATGTCTTTGATGTCACTGCTGAGTGGAATGAATTATTGTCTTACCTAAGAACAAAATACATATCTGCAGTTCTGTCCCCTTGTCTGGTCAGCGCGCTCTCGTAGGCGTAGCTTTCCTTGTAGAGCGCCATGGCCAGCTGTTTGCGGTACTTGGGCGGCCAGTTGGAAAACAGTGGATTGTTCTGGAAGAATAATTTCGAGGTTGTTAGGGTTAATGAGGATAACAACAATCAACCAGATTAGAATAGCGGAATGACAGGCTTTTAAAAAAATTTCTTGCTGGCCATCTATAGCCTACGTACACTGAAAGGAGATAGGGTGGTTTGCCTTCATTTTATAAACAGCGTGCATTGGGGGGGGGGGGGGGGTACGTGAAGAGTACGTAATTAAAAAGTTCATTTTTTATTTATATTTTATTTTTCAGGTGTAGTAGTACACGAAATTCAGATACAGGTTATGTTTGTTATGAGGTAGGCAAGTAAACCATGCAACATGCCATTTAAAATTTCCGAATATCAAGGGTTAATGATGGACATTCATCCCTGGCCCTTACAAGAAGGGGGAAGGGGGGGGGGGTGGTGGAGGGTTTACACCAAGCGTATAGAAAAACCTCCAGAATGGAGTGCCCGTATGGATGCTCTCTAAGGGTCGTGGGGTTATTTTCAGCCTGGCTCTACCTTGATAAATGTTGTCTTTTCCTGGAATTCCTTAGCTAGCACCTCTTTCATAGACCTGTTGTACAGCGCTCTGTCCACCACTAGCAAGTCCGTACGTTCGTCAGCGATGATGGATGCCGTCCTGATACTGTCACCTGACGTCAGAGCCACGTCACCGAACGGAGTACCACTTTCTGGTAGAGATATATATACAAGTAGACAGATTGGTAAAACAATTCTCCAATGTCCCTGAATCATTAGATGTGTCTAACGTTGTCTTAAGTTTTCTATATTGATATTAGTAAAAGGACACACATATACGCACTGCTACACAGTTACATACCTAGGAAAAACAAAATATTTTTTTCGAATTTTATGGTTGACTCGAATTATTGTAACACTATCCTTATTTCTCTTAAATGGAGAATATTTCTAAATGAAGAATTTTATACTAGCTATAATCCTCAACTGACCTCTGATTTTCAAAATTCCGAAACAGCTTTGAGTGCATTTTTTCCCAAAAATTATTATATATTGCCTATGGAGTTTACTAATACCTTTGCCTGCACTCCATGAAACTCTGGATTATGTCGTAAGAGTTTGACAGGAATGAAACAATGAAATTATATTTACCTTCATTGGAATATTAATACCGTGTTCTGATATTTAATTGTTGGGTTACGTTGCCTTAACTGAAACGTGGGAATTTTATGCCAATCAAATTTAAATAGTTGCATACAAAACTTTGGACAACGTTTCTCGTTTTCCCCGTTTCTTGCATTCTAAATAATTATATCATACATTATAATTTACTTTGTTATTTCTTTTATTATAATAATTCTTTTTTTTATTTATAGAAGCTGATAATGGTGAAACTATGTGCATGGAGTCCTGAGCCACTGTATAATGGCATCCTTGAGCGTCAACAAGCGCAGAGGCTTACCAAGGGAAGTAACACAGTATCCCAATTTCACCCGGTCCAGGTTACCGTCCTTGGTATACTGTATAATGTTATCAAAGTTGCCGTCATCCTCCTCCCCTTCTATCTGGTCTTTGTTGAGGATGTAGATGGTGACTTTGCCATTGAGCACAATGTAGAAACTGTCAAACAGAGAATTTTTCTTTCATAAATAAATCTATACCCACAGTAGGAAACAAATATGGCTGGACCTTGGACAATGAGACGTCTTGCATGGCGGAGGGCCAAACAGTTGTTTGTTGTCGTTATTGTTTTGGGGGCGGGTGGGTGGGGGTGTTGTTGCTAGTGTTTGGGCCTCTACGATTTCCTAACTCGACAGCAGGGCTTGGGATCATCCCCCCCTCCCCCTCTCGTCACAACGACTACCAGTGCTTTAAATAAACAGCATCATCAAGAAATCTACTGTCATCAACGTTACCAGTATCATAGACGACGGCAACAGCAATTCAATCAACATCACACTACCATTGTCACCGTCATCACCACAAATTAATACCATCGCTGTTACCATGGCTCCGATCATCAACGTCAACACCGCAGCTAACACAAGCAAACAATATTCTCATCAGTATCACAGTAACACTGATACCACAAATAACATTGCCTTCAAAAAGACTCCCCCCCCCCCCTCCCCATTCTCCACGGCCCACGCCTCCCCAAAATTATTAACAACAAAAGTGACAATAATTAAGGCAACCAACATCATCATCACCTTCGACAACATCATCATCAAAGATATCACCACTGTCGTCCCCTGTCATGATTCGGATGTTATTAAAACTCACGCAGAGAGTGAGTTGTTTTTTTACCAGGGCCATGAGAAATTGGCTGGTGGCCTTGAACGGTCCTCGCCAAATTATAGTTGGTGAGTAAATAAATGTAAAGTTAAACTGTTAGATTCACGCTTGTCGGCTTTAATGTTCGTGATTAATAAGTAATGGAGTAGGGGTGAAACAAGGTGGGGACAGTTGACATTGTTAAGTATGACTAGACAAGTTTTGCACGTTAACTGGCTGGTAGAATAGTGCAGACGTATTACTACAGTTAAAATGGTGGGAGGTTTCGACCTATGAGATAGCTGAACTAATTGGGCCAGCGGACTAGCACGCTGGGTAGTTAGATAGTATATAACATCGTGTAACGTTCAGATTTAGGGAATACAGACGAGAGAAGCATCGTTTCGTGAAGTATCTCCGGTTGGCCAGTACCTGAACTGTGTGGTCTGAAGACTAAGAAGTCCTTGCTAACGGACTGACTGAGCTCTAGAAAGAAAGGTCTGAGTGGGCTGACCTTTGAAAGCCCACGCTGCGCTATTTTGATGTTCGCGCCTCCCAGTAGGCGTGAGCAATGGTAATATATTTTATTTATTCAAGTATAATAGAGATCGGAGATAGAGAGAGAACTACAGCCTCATAGGAAGACTAAGGAAACCCCAGCTGGCACTCGACCACGAGTGTCCTGTATGATAGATCTATTGCCATAGTATGATTGGAATAATATAGCACATTGTTGATGAATTGAATAGTGATTGTGCATAAAATATAGTCTTTTGGCAATTGCTTAAATTACCTACAAGCCGAAGAGTGCTTCTGTAGGCTTTGAACGTACTGGGCTCTCCTAACATTTAAGCCCATATGATTTATGGAGAGTTTGCCTGGCGACTGGCCAGTGGCGACTCAACTGTCACTTTAAATTGATATCCAGTTTCGTATAATATACCTATTTACTATTGATTGCAGTACCTCCATAGTTACATGAATATCATTGGTTAAGTTATTAATTAGAGTTTTTGGTTTGAATATATACCTCTATTGTCTTTTGTTTTGTTATTAATATTTATGTAAAATATGGCCTGACCGGCCTGACATATATACGCTCTAGTTATTTAGTACTTTTCTTGTGTGGTTGTGTCCGAGTGTGAGTTAGCTGCCTCTCGTGCAGTCGTAACATCCCCAAGACCCTAACTCTGCTCGTGACATCTGCAGGGAACCCAACTGACATCTGAAGAGGACCCGTCACCTTCTGACATCTAGAGAACACTACCATCATCGGAAGAGGACCCCGTCAACAGCTGCAGGTCTACCACTCTAAGACTCCACTGTTATTTATGTAATTTTTGTAGTTTATAGTTTTGTATACTGCTGATTTTTTTGTTTGTTTCTCCCCCACATGTCTGGCATGTCCTCTCGTCATTGATCCTGGGACCACTACGAGGGACTGACAGCTAGCATCGGGAAAAGACAAGACCAGCGCTGTGGACCAAAGGAAAGAGCCAGTCCATTTTGCCCAGTTAAGTGAACCATCTGTATTTGTCTTCGTTTGAGGGGTTCGTCGTTCCAGCTCCCCTACTTTTGACAGGCATTATTTTTTTCTTTTGTGTTAGATTAGATAGGCGGGAGGTTGGAAGGGATCGAGACTTAGCATACCTCTTTTTGCCAGACTAGCAGATCTAGATGGCGTTTAAAACGGATAGGAGATACGCTTTGCCTTGAATAGTTCTGTAGGGACCTGTTATTCGTATAGATTGTTAGCGTTCTATCTTCCTCGTACTTTTAGGAAGACGTCTCTCCTGTTCTTTTTCTTACCTTTCTGTACATAGTTTCAGGTTAGTCAGGTCTGTTGTCGTTTGTTCTTTCTGTTAGTCTCGTCTTACTCTCCATGTAATTCTTTTCCATTATAGTGTTGCATTATTATATTTTGTATTCATACTTGCTATATTATTGCCTGGGATAAATCACGTGTCTAGGGCACGTTGAGAGATAATCTGGATATTAGAGTTGTTAGGCTGGTATAGCCAAGGAAGTTCATATCGTGAATATTGATTTATTCCGATTTATAGCAGAGGGAACGCTGCTAGGAGTGTACGGAAAATACACTGGGAATATTACATTGGTATCGTTAGTAACGACCAATCACGGAAGCAGTAGACTCACTGCTTGAGGATTAGGAGAAATAAGTGGAGTTAAGTGATCACTGAGATAGCTCAACCACTACTTGGTTGACTAAGACGTACAGTTTGTTGTTGATTTCGTTAATTTCGTTCATACTGCAGGAACGAGCACCCGCAGAGTGCAATTGATAAATTGCTTCAAGGGAGAATAAAGTTGGAGATTTTTCAGGAGCTGTCCTCGATTAGGACATTATTATATCGTATTATCGACCGATATCATGGCCGAACTACAGAAATATTTGGAACTGGCCCAATCATTTGGCATACCGGAAGCTCAGCGTGCTTCTTGGGTAGACCAGAAACTGAAAGAAGAACGAGAAGAAAAGGCCGCGGAGAGATTACGAGAAGAAAAGGCCGCGGAGAGATTACGAGAAGAAAAGGCCGCGGAGAGATTACGAGAAGAAAAGGCCGCGGAGATATTACGAGAAGAAAAAGCCGCGGAACGAGAAGATAGAGCCGCGGAACGCGCGGAAAAACAGGCTCAAAGAGAGTACGAGCTCGCTTTGAAACAGTTAGAAGCGAAGCAAGCCCAACCTACCGGGGCTCCGGAAGTTACTTCCAATAATAAAACGAAGCCTAAATTGCCAACCTTTAATGATAAGGTTGATCGTATTGATTCCTACCTACACCGCTTCGAACTCCATGCCGTTTGCGCGGGATGGCAGCGTAGTGAGTACACGTCATGCCTCGCCAATCTTTTGACAGGGAGAGCGTTGGAAGTTTTCCATAGCCTCACTATTGATGACGCTAGGGACTATGACATTCTAAAGACCGCGCTATTAAAGCGTTTCCAACATACGGAAGATGGATTTCATAAGCGTTTCCGCGATTGCAAGCCGGAGGCATCTGAGAATTTCTCTACTTACGTGGACCGCCTCCGCCACCTACTCAGCCGTTGGACTGAGTTGGCCGGTGTGGAAGAGGGAAACTATAAGAAACTATATGATTTGATAATTAAAGACCAAATATATATGTCCTGCCACACGGACCTGGTGGCGCATTTTAAGGAACAAGCCCCCAAAACTACCGTCGAGATAACATCGATAGCGGAACGGTATGCTGCAGCTCACCCTAATCGATCGTTAGCTAAAGCTAAAGTAAACGAACCGTGTTACGCCGGCGCTGCTACTAAGACACCGGTACCGTCGAGACAATCAAGACAGCCCTTTCGACAGTCGCCGCAGGTTCGTCCACGGTCCGAGCCGCCGGTTAGCAGGAGGCAACCGAATCCCCATAAATTTTCTCGGGACTGGGAACCCCGATATACACGTCCTTTCCCTACCGGAGGACCACGTAACAACTACTATCAAGCGCCCACATTTCCTTCTTATCGAGGTACACCTCGAAGGGATGATAATCCAGTCTACTGTTATAGATGTGGCGCCGGAGGCCACATTGCGCGACAATGCAGAGTTAGATTAGATGCGGCAAATGCATGCTCTGTAGCATTCACCGAAAACCGCGGTTACAGAACTAGGAATGCCGAAACCGTAGATAAAGTTATTCCAGTGATGTCCGCCCTCCACGAGCGAGGCGCGCTGACATTGTATGAGGGACGAGTAAACGCCATACGAGCATCCGTATTGCGAGATTCAGGCTGTACGACCGTCGGTGTACGTGAATCCCTGGTCCGTCCTGCACAACTCCTGGATCGCGATGCGACTTGCATTACTTTTGGTGGTTCAGTTGAACATTTTCGTTTGGCGGAAATATATGTTGACACACCGTTTATAACTGGTGTTGTCACGGCCTGCGTGCTACCAAATCCGGTCGCCGACCTAATCATTGGGAATATTCCCCACTTAAAGGACGTCTCCGATTGCGAACTCGGGATTTGGGATGATAACGACATTGCGTGTGTCACGACAAGACAACAATCGCGTCGCCAGAGTGACGACACATTACGATCGCCTGTCGTCGATTTGGATGTAACCCCCGAGATTTTTCGTAACGAACAGCGCACAGATCCATCACTAAAGCCCCTCTTTGCTAAGATTGATCCGGACAACCCGGATACATCCAGGTTCTGCCTTAAAGACGACCTCCTATATCGCGTTTTTCGGGGAAAGCGCGAAACTATTTTGCAATTGGTCATACCGAGATCATTTCGCCGAGACATCACCCGCCTCGCGCACGACACGCCATTGGCGGGCCACCAAGGCAAAGCGAGAACAAAATCGAGAGTCCTGTCTCAGTTTTTTTGGCCCGGGGTTTACGGGGACATAAATAGCTATGTGTCGCGTTGCGATACATGCCAGAAAAGAACCCCCAAAGGAAAAACTTCGCGGGCGCCTATACAAGAGATGCCGCCGGTTTCCACTCCATTTCAGCGAGTTGCCGTCGACATCGTCGGGCCATTACCGAAGTCGGATAGAGGCCATCGGTTTATTCTATCAGTAATCGATTATGCCACCCGTTGGCCTGAGGCTGTCCCTTTAAAGGAAATATCGGCCGATCACGTCGCCGAGGCATTGGTGACCATATTCACACGTGTCGGATTCCCGTCCGAATTATTATCTGATAGAGGTCCGCAATTCACCTCTGACCTTTTCAGGAAAGTATTGGAACTCACGGGCATTAGGCAGAAACTTACGTCGCCATACCATCCACAGTCCAATGGCTGTTGCGAGCGCTGGAATGCCACCATGAAAACTATGCTGGCACGCGTTTCCGCCGATAGACCTGGTGACTGGGACCGTCGACTTCCGGCCATCTTGTTCGCATATAGGGAACTCCCAAATGCGACAACGGGTTTTTCCCCGTTTGAACTGTTATACGGTCGAAAACCACGTGGCCCGATGGCCATTTTACGCGATTTATACGCCGGTTCTGATACCGACGTTCCTGATACGCGATCCGCGTATCAGTACATAGTCGATCTCCGACATAGAATAGTTAATGCATGCGACCTGGCTCGACAATTTGCATGCGTACGGACCAGGTCATTTATAGGATATCGCGATCAGGGTAGTCGGTTAAGAACCCTGTCAGTCGGAGATCGGGCATTGGTGCTGTTACCAGAAACGAATAACAAACTACTCCTCACTTGGAAAGGCCCCTTTCTAGTTAAAAAGCGACTCTCGAGAGTTAATTATCTCATTACCATACGTGGTAACGATAAGGTGTACCATATTAATATGTTGAAAAAGTATCTTACCGATGATCAAACTCATCACGATCATTCATGCCATGTTGTGGCCCAAGCAAACGCAGCGATGGTCACTATCGATGACAACGACCGGGAGCCATTATCTATGACAAGATCGCTCCTATCCTTGCAAGCCACAGAGGACGCGACTTCCGTTAATATCAATCCAGAGCTGGATCAAAGTAAGACACAGGACATCATGAATCTTGTTCGGGAGTTTTCGCCAGTATTCACTGATTTGCCGGGTAAAATATCCTTAGTTCAACACGTCATCCGGTTGCACTCGGACGTACCCGTGTTTGTCAAACCCTACCCGCGCCCGCTGCAAGCGCACGACACCATACAGTCCGAGGTGGAAAAGATGCTCAGCTTAGGAGTCATTGAGCGCTCGACGAGCCCTTACTGCTCGCCGATTGTACTAGTAAAGAAAACAGACGGTTCCGTTAGATTTTGTATCGATTACAGGAAGCTTAACGCTCTAACCATTTACGATGCTGAACCTATCCCGAATCAGGAAGATCTATTTGCGCGATTGGCCGAGTCGTCCGTGTTTTCGAAAATAGATTTGGCTAAAGGCTACTGGCAAATCCCAATGGAAGAGGCCAGTAAACAGTACACAGCGTTTCAGACCCCTATGGGTCTCATGCAATGGAGATTCATGCCATTCGGTCTCGTAACGGCACCAGCGACATTTGCGAGGATGATGAACATCCTATTGCAGCAGACACCATGCGTCCTAAGCTACTTTGACGACATTTGCGCTTTCCATACGGATTGGAAAGGCCACTTAGAAGCACTTCGTCAAGTGCTTAGTAAACTTCGAGATGCCGGGCTTACAGCTAAGCCTAGCAAAGTCTTCCTGGGTTATACGCAGATTAACTTTCTGGGACATACTATCGCCAAAGGCGTCCAAACACCGGACGACAGTAAGATAAGTAAGATTTTAAAACTCCAGGCTCCTCATACTAAGAAGCAGGTTCGTAGCCTGTTAGGCTTCTTAAGCTATTATCGGAAATTTGTTCCTAATTTTTCGGCCCTTACGGCCCCGTTATCCGATCTTACAAGAAGAGACAGACCCAACAAAATTACCTGGAATACGCAGTGCGCCACCGCGCTCGCGACAGTGCAGCAACTGTTCTCCAGTTCGCCGCTGCTTATCCTACCGAATATTAGGCGCACCTTCACCGTCCGAACTGACGCGTCGGACCAGGGAATTGGAGCTGTTTTGCTTCAGGAAAGAGATGGCTTATTGCGCCCTTGTATGTACGCTAGCCGGAAATTACTTCCGAGAGAGCAGAGATACGCTATTATAGAGCGAGAATGCCTGGCGATTGTATACGCCGTAGACGCGTTTTCCCGCTACCTACTTATGACAGAATTCGTCATCGAGACAGACCATAAACCGTTGTTATTTTTAAAATCGAACCGAGCCAAGAACGCTCGTTTGACCAGATGGAGTCTGGCCCTTCAGGAATACCGCTTCATTATAAAGGCCATTCCTGGTGGAGATAATGTCCATGCCGACCTATTATCACGGTTACCTTAATCTTGTTGTATTTTAGTCTGTCATATGTATTGGCGTTGGATACTGATTAGCACCTCATTCAGAGACCGAGGGATGGTATCACATATTGTTCACCCATTGTGAACACTTTTCACCTACCCCTGTGCTTTCCTTTGTTCCAACAGCTATTTTACTGACGTCGACCCGTATTTTGGCCACACCAGACGTTGTTGCCCAGGGTCGAGGACGAGAAGATCATGGCAGACCAGGAGTCCAGATCCACTAATGCCATCGATGCTACTATAGTTATCTTTTCTTGAGTATTATTCATTGTATGTATGCATTCCTGATGACATTCCCACAGGATCAGTGTTGTACTCTAAAATTTTAGAGTTATGATTGTTAATGTCTACCTATTTAGAGGTAAGATTTAATCCTCAGAGAGATATATACTTTTGGACGGAGCCTTAAGATTTTCATGAAGTTTTGTCCATCAATGATACCCGTCCTGTAGGTTTTTTTCAACTTTAGTACTAGTCTTAGTTATTACCTAGTATTCTTAGTTAAGTTAACCTTTCGAGCAATTTCTCGACTCATGCCTTCCCTTTACGATAATAATTTATATCGTTAAAATTGCAAATTTTAACTGGGGTGGGGGATGTGTCATGATTCGGATGTTATTAAAACTCACGCAGAGAGTGAGTTGTTTTTTTACCAGGGCCATGAGAAATTGGCTGGTGGCCTTGAACGGTCCTCGCCAAATTATAGTTGGTGAGTAAATAAATGTAAAGTTAAACTGTTAGATTCACGCTTGTCGGCTTTAATGTTCGTGATTAATAAGTAATGGAGTAGGGGTGAAACAAGGTGGGGACAGTTGACATTGTTAAGTATGACTAGACAAGTTTTGCACGTTAACTGGCTGGTAGAATAGTGCAGACGTATTACTACAGTTAAAATGGTGGGAGGTTTCGACCTATGAGATAGCTGAACTAATTGGGCCAGCGGACTAGCACGCTGGGTAGTTAGATAGTATATAACATCGTGTAACGTTCAGATTTAGGGAATACAGACGAGAGAAGCATCGTTTCGTGAAGTATCTCCGGTTGGCCAGTACCTGAACTGTGTGGTCTGAAGACTAAGAAGTCCTTGCTAACGGACTGACTGAGCTCTAGAAAGAAAGGTCTGAGTGGGCTGACCTTTGAAAGCCCACGCTGCGCTATTTTGATGTTCGCGCCTCCCAGTAGGCGTGAGCAATGGTAATATATTTTATTTATTCAAGTATAATAGAGATCGGAGATAGAGAGAGAACTACAGCCTCATAGGAAGACTAAGGAAACCCCAGCTGGCACTCGACCACGAGTGTCCTGTATGATAGATCTATTGCCATAGTATGATTGGAATAATATAGCACATTGTTGATGAATTGAATAGTGATTGTGCATAAAATATAGTCTTTTGGCAATTGCTTAAATTACCTACAAGCCGAAGAGCGCTTCTGTAGGCTTTGAACGTACTGGGCTCTCCTAACATTTAAGCCCATATGATTTATGGAGAGTTTGCCTGGCGACTGGCCAGTGGCGACTCAACTGTCACTTTAAATTGATATCCAGTTTCGTATAATATACCTATTTACTATTGATTGCAGTACCTCCATAGTTACATGAATATCATTGGTTAAGTTATTAATTAGAGTTTTTGGTTTGAATATATACCTCTATTGTCTTTTGTTTTGTTATTAATATTTATGTAAACTATGGCCTGACCGGCCTGACATATATACGCTCTAGTTATTTAGTACTTTTCTTGTGTGGTTGTGTCCGAGTGTGAGTTAGCTGCCTCTCGTGCAGTCGTAACATCCCCAAGACCCTAACTCTGCTCGTGACATCCCCGTCACCACTATCCTATCATCACCAAGCTGGGCAATAAAAAATGTCAACAGCTACACAATTCTGCAAGCAGCAGCAACAACGACAACGACAACAACATCAGAAAACACGGATCTGTGGCGTTAAGAGAAAACCTACCAGTTTCCAATATCACCTTGTTTGATAATGATGTCATCACGGTTTTTGGTGTCGTAATCACAATTCCTGATGATGTCGGCGAGGATGTCTGCAATAAAGAAACAAAATAAACTTTAAAAAAAAAAACAACACTTACCAAACATAGATCCAGTCCTTAAAAAGATAATGCAGATTTCTCATTGTATTTCTCTTTTCAGATATCTGACCTCTCTTTCTCAACCTTTTTCTGTCTCTCGCTCTCTCTCTCTCTCTCTCTCTCTCTTTCTCGCTCTCTCTCTCTCTCTCTCTCTCTCTCTCGCATTCTCTCTCTGTCATGATTCAGATGTTATTAAAACTCACGCAGAGAGTGAGTTGTTTTTTTACCAGGGCCATGAGAAATTGGCTGGTGGCCTTGAACGGTCCTCGCCAAATTATAGTTGGTGAGTAAATAAATGTAAAGTTAAACGGTTGGATTCACGTTTGTGGGTTTTAATGTTCGTGATTAATAAGTAATGGAGTAGGGGTGAAACAAGGTGGGGACAGTTGACATTGTTAAGTATGACTAGACAAGTTTTTGCACGTTAACTGGCTGGTAGAATAGTGCAGACGTATTACTACAATTAAAATGGTGGGAGGTTTCGACCTATGAGATAGCTGAACTAATTGGGCCAGCGGACTAGCACGCTGGGTAGTTAGATAGTATAAGACATCGTGTAACGTTCAGATTTGGTGAATACAGGCGAGCAGAAGCATCGTGTCGTGAAGTATCTCCGGTCGACCAGTACCTGAACTGTGTGCTTTGAAGACTAGAAGTCCTTGCTAACGGACTGACTGAGCTCTAGAAAGAAAGGTCTGAGTGGGCTGACCTTTGAAAGCCCACGCTGCGCTATTTTGATGTTCGCGCCTACCAGTAGGCGTGAGCAATGGTAATATATTTTATTTGTTCAAGCATAATAGAGATCGGAGATAGAGAGAGAACTACAGCCTCATAGGAAGACTAAGGAAACCCCAGCTGGCACTCGACCACGAGTGTCCTGTATCATAGATCTATTGCCATAGTATGATTAGAATAATATAGCACATTGTTGATGAATTGAATAGTGATTGTGCATAAAATATAGTCTTTTGGCAACTGCTTAAATTACCTACAAGCCGAAGAGTGCTTCTGTAGGCTTTGAACGTACTGGGCTCTCCTAACATTTAAGCCCCTATGATTTATGGAGAGTTTGCCTGGCGACTGGCCAGTGGCGACTCAACTGTCACTTTAAATTGATAGCTAGTTTCGTATAATATACCTATTTGCTATTGATTGCAGTACCTCCATAGTTACATGAATATCATTGGTTAAGTTATTAATTAGAGTTTTTTTTGGTTTGGATATATACCCCTATTGTCTTTTGTTTTGTTATTAATATTTATGTAAACTATGGCCTGACCGGCCTGACATATATACGCTCTAGTTATTTAATACTTTTCTTGTGTGGTTGTGTCCGAGTGTGAGTTAGCTGCCTCTCGTGCAGTCGTAACATCCCCAAGACCCTAACTCTGCTCGTGACACTCTCCCATTCCCTATTTTTCTCTCTTGCCCTATCTATTCCCTCCTCCTCTCTCTCTATTGTCTATCTTTTGTGCCATCCATCTCTCTGTGTCCTTCTCTCTCTCTCTCTTTCTTTCTCTCTATCTCTCGCCCTCTATCTCTCTCTATCTCTCTGTCTCCCTGTCACCCCCTACTCATGTCACTATGCCTTCACTATTTTTCTCTCTTGGCCTGTCTATTCCCTCCTCTCTCTCTCCCTCTCTCTCTCTCTATTGTCTCTCTTTTGTGCCATCCATCTCTCTGTGTCTTTCTGTCTCTCTCTCTCTCGTCCTCTATCTGCCCTTCTCTCTCTCTCTCTTTCTGTCTCTCTGTCTCCCTGTCACCATGCCTTCACTACTGGGTCATCATAACCCATTCATACCACACACGTAATCTGAAGGTCACTCGCCCATTGTCCGAGGACCCCTGTAGGACTGACATTTCCACGTATCCAAACTAACCAAGTGTACTTCACATTTCTGACATGTACACAATTTCCAGCATTCTACACAAAAACCTTACGACACACAAAGTCAACCCAGGGCGAAAGTAAATTTTTGTCAGCACGAATAAACTTATGAAAACAAGTAAGTATTTAGACTACAAGTGACTTAGTTTTGCCATAAATAATTACCCTAACTCGACAATGCTTGACGTCAAGCGCAAGAAGCGATGATGCAGATACCCATTACGTTGTGTATCGTAATTTAGTATGGCCAACGAAAGTAAATTTAAATTCATTCACAGGCCATTTAAATTATGAAATGCAAGAATGTTGCCCGTGTACTATAGCGAAAGCCGGCTTTATGCGATAAGAAAACCTCAGGTTCAGTTAGGAGTAACAGTTCCTTACTGCACATTAAAGTTTACAATTTAGTCTGCACACAACGCTAGAGTTTTTGTGTGTTTTTTTTTGGGTTGTTTTCTTTAGTGTCTCCCCCCCCCCCCCTCCTCCATATAAAATTGAGAGGACACTCTTCGTGGTGATGTGGAGTATACAAGTTTACCAAAGACAGCTGAATATCAGTGATTTACCTTGTTCTTCGACTATTTTTGGGCTCACTCGACGTTACCAATGTTGGACTTGGTCTCAGATGTTGTTTTCGATTTCATTTTTACACCAAAAGAAAAGGGGCCAAATTAAAGCGTACAAAGTGCCAAAATTCGTACTTTAGAGAATAATGAAGTTTTTTCCTCTGTTCACTTACCGGCAGTTAGACTAATACGATTTTCATCCTAATATTTTTAACAATTAGGAGCCTTCGGCTTTCACTATTTTGAAAGTGGTGGTAATATTCCGTAACGACTATTTGAAGAGCCAGAAATCGCCAATTTACTTCAAATCATTACCAAACTGGTACATTTTGTTTAATTCCAACTCCTCAGATCTTCTCTGATAACTATTCCAGTATTTTAAAGCGCGGTTTTAATTAGCTTTTTCTGTAAGATAACATTTTTGATAATGAAGAGAAAACTTGTAGGTGTGCCAGAGAGTTTAATCTGTATGTGAGGAGCACTAGTCTTATAAATCCAATAAATCTGGTACAAAATCTGCGTCTCGGCATATACGCGTACATTTTAATAAGTTTTTATGCGCACTTCACAATTCTATACACGGGCGTCCATTGTGCACTTTGCAAATTTCAGCATTTCTATGCTGCTACCTGTTTGATGTCACCTCTTTCTCCACAGTTCCTATTAATTTATGTTCTGGAGGTCTCTGTGTAGAATAACGACTCTGTACTGTAATGTTATTCAGGGGCGTAACCTTCCACTTCAATTTTGGCTCCCGCTTCATTGAAATTAACGATGGACCTAATGAGCAACCGTTGCCCATTTCCAATTTCGTCAATGTTCTCAACTTTTCCTCCGCTATCTTTGAAGGAGATTTAAAAATCGTCCAAAAGGAGCGGTGAATAACAATAATTAAAGAGAAGCAAGTTTCGACCCGTCTAAGTGGCTGGGGTGAATGGTTTTTCCGGTCAGTGTTAAGGTAAGGATTTGGTTTAGCTAGGTTCCCTGCAATCATTTGCTCGTTGGCCAAATAGTCATGGTGATGTTTTTGGAAACAGGTCACAAAAGACCACACACACACACATACACACACACACAAATTATTGTGGACTTTTGGTTTTGTTTTTGTTCGGGGGTGGGGATGCATATCCGGCCCTGGCAGGGAGATACCTGTGCTCTTGCTCTCTCTCTCTCTCTCTCTCTCTCTCTCTCTCTCTCTCTCTCTCTCTCTCTCTCTCTCTCTCTCTCTCTCTCTCTCTCTCTCTCTCTCTCTCTCTCTCTCTCCCCCTTACTCACTCTTTAGCTCTCCCCTTGAAACTGTTATTCAAGCTGTAGTCCTAAGCCAAACAAAAACAAATAAAGAAAAGGGTCATAATTGTACCACAATATTTATTTTTATATAATAAGGTTGCCCAAACAGTCACCAATTAATGTAGTAATTATCCTTAGAGTATGTCTCTTTCCATTTTCTTTCTATCAAGGAACGGCCAGAATTTAACAAGGGCATCCATTTTCTTCCACAGAAACTGTTTCACGAGAGGGGCTCACATCGAGTTGAATGTTATGTTTCCCGACGCTTCAGATTTCATCAGAAACAACAACTACATGTTTCTTCGGGGAATAAGACCGACAACCGCAGCCGACTATTCAAATTACTGACGGCACAAAGTGGAATCGACTTGAGAGAATGTTAACTATGTACATTTTACGTAACACTGATTATACCAGCCAGATGGCCACAAAGGGTGTGCCACTCTTTGTCTTGTCATAAACGTTCATGTCAGAGCTGTCTTTCATAGTTTTGTCTCAGTATTTTTTCCGTTTTGTTGTTGTTGTTGTTGTATAAAATACATTACTAAAATGCAGTACAATAATTTCCCACGCCAGTATCTTTTAAAAAGGCCCACCAGGCACAAAGTGAATATATATAAAAATATATCTGTCTGTTTTTCTTTTCCATGCATATCGTTATATTAAATTATTATCCCTCTTGACACCCCTCCCTCCCCCTTATGTTTTCTCCAAAGCATTTCACGTTGGGCTATTTTAGAAACATGCGCACATTGATACGAAAAAACAAAATGATTTGTTGAGATTGCAGGACGGGATGATATATTTCACTAAAAAAAAAAAACACACAACTAAACATGGCTTCAACGATACTTACATGCATGGGGAGAGAGAGAGAGAGGGGGGGAGAGAGAGAGGAGAGGGGGAGAGAGAGAGAGAAAGAGAGGGAGTGTGAGAGGGGAGGAAGAAGAGAGAGAGAGGGAGAGAGAGGGGGGGAGAGAGGGAGAGAGAGAGAGAGAGACAGAGAGAGAAAGGGAGAGGGGAGAGGGAGAGAAAGGGGGGAGAAGGAGAGAGAGAGAGGGGGAGAGAGAGAGGGAGAGAGAGAGGGGAGAGGGAGAGAGGGAGGGAGAGAGAGAGACAGAGAGAGGGAGAGGGGAGAGGGAGAGAAAGGGGGAGAGAGAGATAGAGAGAGGGGGGAGAGAGAGGGGGAGAGGGAGGGGGAGAGAGGGGAGAGGGAGAGAGGGGGAAGGAGAGAGAGGGAGAGAGAGAGACGGAGAGAGAGAGGGGGAAGAGAGAGAGAGACAGACAGACAGAGAGAGAGAGACAGACAGAGAGAGAGAGAGAGATGGCAACTGTTTTTTTTTTTACCAAATTTTTTATGAACTCACTAAAGGAAGTCTATTTATTTTTTCCCCTCTATTTTGAATAGACGACGCCTGTTTTAAATGCTCATACCTCAAAATGTGTTTACACTGGTAGGTTTTAGGATTAGAAAAAAGGAATGGGGGACTGTGTGGGAAAAACTCTCCTGGCTGTTTTGTTTTCCGATTTCCCCCTTCGAAACGCTGTTTGTTTACACTGGTCCGTTTTCTGAATGAGGAACGATGCGCATTGTTTGTTTTTGGTCATGTTCTCACAGAGTTCCCCATTCCTTTTTTTCTATTCCTAAAACCTACCATGAGTGTAAACAGGCCTTAAGATATGGAGTTTCAAGTCAAACAGTTTGTTTTTCCTTCTCTACTAAAAATCAGGTCCTTGAAACTTGTTTGGCATCTTGGTAGTGCCAGCAATAATTATAATAAAACAGATTACAAATACGAATAACGCAAAAACAAAATTTGGGGGCCTTCACTCCCACTTTTCATCTTCTACAGAAACAAAAGTGATTATCTCGCGACAAAATACGTCAAATTGTATCTAAATACCGTAAAAATACTTGTTACATTTCTGATACAAAATGCGGCAAAATGAAAAAGGTTGTATGTTGTAAA